>PVIW01000887.1:363595-374229 GCA_004026585.1 Noctilio leporinus | reverse complement strand
TTTTAAAGATTTTATTTCATTATTTTTAGAAAGAGGGGAAGGGAGAGAGGCAGAGAGGGAGAGAGACATCAATGTATGGTTGTGCTTCACCTGCCTCCAGCCACAGACCTGACTGGAGACCTGGTTTGCAACCTGGTTATGTGCCCTGGCTGGGGAATCGAACCTGCGACCTTTGGGTTTGCAGGCCGGCGCCTTAACCACTGTGCTACCAGCCAGGGCTTGATGAGTTTTTAAAAATGCACACTGATATGACAGCTGTCATAATACAATCTTGCAAAGTTGTTTTGAATGAAGTTAAAGACAACTAAGTACTACCAGAGCCATCTTACAGAAATAAAACTAAATGAACTTTTTGGCCAACCCAATAGTAGTAACTCTGCCTTCTCATGATATAATAAATCAATTGCACCACCCCGTATAGTACTTTCTTTGCCTGCTGGCCTATCGCCCTGAAAGGTCAAAAATGATCAGGTGGCAACCTCAGCTTCAGATTTAGGAGAACCTTACAGGTCTCCTCTAGTCCAGCATAACACAAGTTTCACAGATAAAAGCACAAATTTCCAAAGTGGTTTATTGTGAGTGATTGTAGGAGCCACTCTTACTTCAATCCTTTGATTCTTGGGCCCATGTGTTCTAGCTGTTACAGTCATAGCAAGTTAATGACTATTGGTTCAAAGTATATGTCACATCCTGAAAGACAGCACTCCAGTGCCACAGAGTGTCATCCACAATCTGATGTCTTAGCTTACACCTGTAAAGAAGCTATTTTAACATTCTATCAACGTAGCATATTCAGGTAATAACATGTACAGTAGGATTAGTGGTTCTTAGTCATCTGCATTTAGTTATGCCTTCTTTGCTGTAAGTGGGTCCAAGGCAAGCAACTTGCACAAATTGTGATCATTCAACAGCAGGAGTAGTTTGATTGTTTTGGCAGGAAGAAGCAATGTGGTAGAGCACATAAACAATCACTCTGATTACTTTTTTTGTGGACCCATTATAAACATTGTCATGGCCAAAGATGGAAGCTAGCTAACTTCTTTTAATGAGTTATTTGGTACATTTTTTACATTTTATGCTCATTTCAAACATCCATCCACCTTGTTCCTTCTAGGCTCCCAACCCACCAGCCAAGTCACATGACACTTCTGAAGATCTTATGTATAATAATTTAGACTACTTTTCTGTGTATGCCAAGGTGGTAACCTAGTATGCTGTTTTAAGCTCTGCCTTCTGAGAAAATTTCCTTTCATCATTGCTTTTCAGGGCCACACCTGTGTACATCCATG
This sequence comes from Noctilio leporinus, assembly GCA_004026585.1. Lineage (NCBI taxonomy): Eukaryota > Metazoa > Chordata > Mammalia > Chiroptera > Noctilionidae > Noctilio > Noctilio leporinus. The sequence goes on along the minus strand of PVIW01000887.1, from coordinate 372,940 downwards.
GATAGTGTAGCATTTGTTCATTTTTAATGCAGCCCAACCTATTTAGCCAACTCATTTGTAGAACAAGGTAAAAAAGAATGCCTTAAAAATCCCCTATGTTTAGAGATTTGAAATAGCATACTACTAAATGACTTAGGCTTAAATGGAAAAAAATGTAAGGAAAACGTGTGAACTACTTATAACTAAAAGTTAATGTACTTAATATCCAAGTCTAAGAAACATTACTAAAGTAATGTTTCATGGAAACATTGTTTTGAATATATTATTAGAAAACTAGAATAATTAAAAACAAATGAGCTGAGAGTTCAAGGTGAGAAGTAAGAAAAGAGACAACGAAGTAAATCTGGGGCAGAGAAGGAAATAATAAAGGTAGAGGCAGAGTCAATAAAATAAAGAATGACAAAAAATAAATGAAGCAAAAGGGAGAGATCAACAAAATCAAGATCTGGTTCTTTGGAAAGACAAATAAGATAGACAAATAAGTATGCATATAATATATGACTCAGAACTCCCAGTCCTGGCAATATGCCCAGAGATAATCTTGCTCAGGCCCATAAAAGAATAGACGCAAGCTAAGTTTATCTCAGCTTCACATTATGTGTGAAAATTGCCACTTGAAGTAACCATAGTTGTCTATCACTGAAATAATATAATACATATTATTGAATGCTATGAGGTAGTCAGAAATAATGAACTAGATAAAATCAATGGCTGGTGGCTCAGTGGATAGGTGCCAGCCTGAGAACCCAAAGGTTGCTGTTTCAATTCCCAGTCAGGACACATAACCAGGTTACAAGCCAGGTCTCCAGCCAGGTCCATAGCTGGAGGCAGGTGAAAGGCAACTATACATTGATGTTTTTCCCCCTTTCTTCCCCTCTCCCTGCCCTTCTTTATAAAAATAATGAATAAAATCTTTTTTAAAAAACTACATGGATAGCTCTTGAAAACATTGAAGATAAAAATATTACACAGAGTGAAATATCATATACAATATGTAAATTAAAAACTCCTGGATACAAAAGGCATACTGAATGTTTTGGGATACAGACATTTTCTAGGAAATAAAACACAGTAATATAGATCCCAGGGGGAGGGAGGCAGATATGATATAAATTAGAATAGTATCTGAAGAGGAAATATAATAAAATTAAACATGACAAAACCAAATAAGAAAAGGGATGTGCTAATGATAGTGTAACATAAACCAAAAACTGACTACAATAGTATGAAATAGTCTCACATATAATAAAACACACTTGGAAATTCCATTGAAATAATCTGAGTTATTGACCAAATTATTTGTACCTGAAGTTAAAAAATTATGTTACTATTAAGATATGAAAAATGAATTTTATATATGTAGAGATCACATTCTTAAGATATTTTGAGAATTAATTTCGGACCAAGTTTTTCCCTTGGGCTTTATTATGTTTTGTCTGTGAGCAAACTTTGCCCATAATATTCCCAGTCTCTATGGAATTCAAATATTTATCCAACTTAAAATGCTATACAATATGAAGATGTCCTAAAAGTAATAAAATGCATCATCTGATCCTAAAATCATAATGTTATATCTACATTTATTATGTTCCAATTCTTCCTTTCCTCTTTGGAATATTTTAATGATTTTTATTTTCTGGGGGATCAACAGACTAAGATAAATGTTTAATTTCTAAGAACTCGAATTACTTAATGTGTTTTTGTTTTACAACCCATGCATAAAATAAGTGATATGAAATAATAACACTTTGAAAGTTTGCCTGGCATTTATATGCTTAGACAACAAACAATGAATTAGCCAGAAATGTGCCTCTTTGATACTTACATCACCAATTTTGATCTACTGTTTCTGTAACATACCTATCATGGTCACTTTTCTTGGTAGATAAATCATCTCCAGGGGCAGGTCTTCTTTTTTTGTTGGCAGTCACTTGAAGCAATCTGAAAAACTACAAAACTGCTGGCTTCCTGTTTGGTCATCAATTTGGCCAAGGTCTTCCAGTTACATTTAGCTTATTAAAGGTATGATAAATCTTATGAATATTTAGCAATGTTGAGAGATGAGAATTCAGCTGAAAATCCAGACTTGCACCCTTTTAGCTCTAGCACTGGGGCAGCAACTTGAAAGGCACCAGAGCCCTACAAGAAGGAACTGAATTGTCTGGAATCAGGGTGAGAGCTAGAGGGATAGCTTTCTCCCAGACAGAAATGCTGACAGAAGCCATTGTTCCTTTCTTATTTTTAAAGTCAATGTACCTTAAGAAATTTTTAGGTCAGATCTAAATACTAATTTACTTGTGTTATAAAGTATCTATTACATTTAAAGTATACATTCTATAACTATAAAGGCTTTTGACAAATATTATTTTCTGTTTTGAATGCTCTCAGAGTATAATCAAATTTAGATTTTCTATTGTTATGAATACTTATAATACTTTTGGCCTAAGTCAAAAATAATTTTATACAAAAACAGACATATTTAAGTTTGATGATCAATTTTGGAGTGGAGATAGAATAAAATTTTTCTTTAGACAAAAATAACTGTACCAAAGAAATCCTAGCTCCAGGATCACAGGGTAATAAGGCTGGAAGAGGCCTGAAGATATTTCAGGAACATCATTTGCTAAAAAAATCACTTGTGTTAAAATTTAAATAAATTTAAAAAAATAAAAATAAAATTTACATGAGTTAGTATACATAAAATGTAAGTGGCACTCAATATTTTTTAATAAAGTTCCAAGATACATTATTACAACATGTCAATTCCTTCATCAACATTTTATTGTATTTTTTCCATTACCATTTATTCCCCTTATACTCCCTCATCCATCACCACCCTGTTGTCTATGTCCATGAGTCCATTTTCCTTTTTGCTCAATCCCTCCACCCCCTAATCCACTCCCCACCACCCCCATCTGACATTCTACTCTCTATGAGTCTGCTTCTATTTTTCTTGTTGGTTCAGTTTGTTAACTGAAGTCCTCATATGAGTGAAATCTTAGGGTATTTACCTTTCTATGATGGGGTTATTTCTCTCAGCATAATGTTATCCAGGTCCATCCATGCTGTAGCAAAGGGTAAAATTTTCTTCTTTTTATAGTCAAGTAGTATTGCACTTTGTCAACATCCCATAGTTGTTTTATTCACTCATCTACTGATGGACACTTGAACTGCTGCCATATCTTGGTGATTATTAAAAACACTGCAATGAACATAGGGTGCTTATGTCTTTTTTGAATTAGTGTTTTGGGACTAAAACACAGCAGTAGGATGGCTGTGTCAAAAGGCAGATCCTTTTTTAATTTTTTTCAGACTTGTCCACACTGCTTTCCACAGTGACTGCCCCAATTTGCATTCCCATCAACAGTGTAAAAAGGTTCTCCTTTCTCCACATCCTCTCCAGCACTTGTTGTTTGTTGATTTATTGATGATAGCCACTTTGATGGGTGTGAGGTGGTATCTCATTGTGGTTTTAATTTTCATTTCTCTGATTATTAGTGACATTGAGAATCTTTTCATATGTTTATTGGCCATTTGTGTCTCCTTCAAAGAAGCTCCTATTTAGGTCTTTGCCCATTTTTTATTTGGATTGTTTGTGTAGGTAGTGTTGAGTTTTATGAGTCTTTATAAATTTTGGACATTAACTCTTATTTTGTTTGTTTTCTTTTTGGATATTAACTATTTATCAGATATATTGGTGAATATGTTTCCCCATTCAATGGTTGTTTTTTATTTTGCTGATGTTTTTCTTTGCTGTGCAAAACCTTTTTAGTTTTCTATAGTCCTAGTTGACTATTTTTCTTTTGTTTCCCTTGCTTGAGGGGATATGTCAGATAAAATACTGTTATGAGCATTGCCCAAGATATTTTTCTTCTAGGATCTTTAAGATTTTGGGTCTAACATTTAAGTCTTTAATCCATCTTGAATATATTCTTGTGTGTGGTGTAAGGAAGTTGCCTAGTTTTATTTTTCTGCACACATCTGTCTAATTTTTCCAACACCATTTATTGAATAAACTATCTTTAGCGCATTGTATGAGCTCATTTCCTCTATCGAATATTGAATACCTGTGGGGGTTTATATCTGAGCTTTTTATTCTGTTCCATTGACCTATGTGTCTGTATTTATGCCAGTACCATGCTGCTTTAATTACTATGACCTTAAACTATAATTTGATACTAGGTAGCATGATTTCTCCAACTCTGTTTTCTTTCTCAGATTGCTATTGGTATGGGGGGTCTTTTGTAATTCCATATAAATTTTTGCAATATTTTTTCTAGTTCTGTGAAATATGTCATTGGGATCTTGACAGAAATTGCATTGAATCTACAGATTGTTTTGGACAGTATGAACATTTTAATGATGTTAATTCTTCCTATTCATAAGCATGCTATGTGCTTCCACTTATTTGTATCTTCTTCAATTTCCTTCTTCAGTATCTCATAATTTTCCAAGTACAGGTCTTTTACATTCTTGCTTAGATTTATTCCTAGGTATTTTATTCTTTTTGAAGCAATCATGAGTGAAATTTTTGTCTTAAATTCTCTTTCTGATAGTTCATTCTTGGCATGTAAAAATGCAACTGATTTCTGGGTATTAATTTCACATCCTGCTACTTTGTTGAATTTACTTATCAGTTCTAGTAGTTTCCTGGTGGAGCTTTTAGTACATGATACTGTATGTAGAATACATATGTGATACTTTACGTACAGTATCATGTCATGTGCAAAAAAAAGGCAGATTTCATATCCTGAAAATAAAGCTGGTATTCAATTAATATTTTTGAATGAATGAAGTGCCAAGATACATTATCACAGCATATCATTTCTTTTTAAATACCCTTCATTGAACTCATTGTCAAAGAAGTAACAGGAAGATTCTCAGGCTGGGTCTAAGGATGGTGCAGATTGGCTGAGTGAGAATTTCATCCGTACCTTTAAAAATTTCCCTAGTAATATTCATGTTGCCTATAAAAGGCTCTGCCTGAATGGGTGTCTGGAATTGCCAAAGATCTTGAGGGTACATACTAGCTGACTTTTAGAGCTGTTTTAGATCAGATGCTAATATACATAAGTATGTATGCATTCATGTTAGTAGGTAGACTACTTAGAATTTATTCCAATTACCTTCATTTTCAATATCTCACAGTGTAGTGGTGGGATTCGGTAATGTGTGTCACAGTACTGGCACCAAATGTTCAAATTTACCTTCCCTTAAAACTCTTTAACAAAAAACAGCATCCTAAATTAAGGCCTTTACAAAATGCCATTCAGAAGCTTGTGCTAATTCTGCACATTTAGTTCCCTTGAATTTTTGCTACCCAGATTTTATTTAACAATATTTTTCTTGTTGTTAACTTCTCTGAGTGTGAGTTAGAGAACATAATTTGTCTCTTGTATCACTAGATGCTTGTAGATCACACAGATCACTTCAGTATCTTAATTTGGATTTTACATTCTGTTCTTTTAGCAGCCATAATGTGTAACTGAGCCCTTACAATTCCTCAGGTATGAGGTATATGGTTTTACATAACTATTTTTCTTTAAGATTTTATTTATTACTTCCAGAAAGAGGGGGAAGGGAGAGAGGCAGAGAGGGAGAGAGACATCAATGTATGGTTGCCTTTCACCTGCCTCCAGTTACAGACCTGGCTGGAGACTTGGCTTGCAACCTGGTTACGTTGCCCTGGCTGGGAATCGAACCAGCGACCTTTGGGTTCGCAGGCCGGCACCTACATAACTATTTTAATTTACAAATTCCTCTTTGATCTTTGAGATATTCAAGGCCAGAAGCTGTGACTTGCCTGTGTTTATATCTTCAGTATCTAGTCATAGCCTAAAATATGGAAGGCACTCAGTAACTGTTGAAGTGAACAGAAAAAGAAGGAAAATTGGGACTGAATCTGAGAGAAATTTATTTATATCAACATATTCATTTCATGCTATGAGTTTATTTTATGGGAGATTGTATGTATTGACTACCAAACTGAAACAGTTAAGTTAGTTCTAATATTGTTGCCTGAAATGAAACAATATTAGAATAAGCAGTAAAAAATTCTTTTCCAAAAAGTTTCAACTCTTCTATCTATCTAAATCTAGCTAATAGATATGGAAATTCTCCCAATTCTAACATGGTATCAACCATGAAAGTCAGAAATATTTGGAGGGAAATTGCTTGGTTAAAACAAGAAGTTGTTGGATCTTACCTCCTGGAGCTTGGATTATCATACAACACACCTAAAAGAATCATGGTCCTCTAATTGGCATGCAGCCACCCAACAAATGAAAAGGAGAAGGAGCAAAACAGGAGTTGTAGGAGTAATGCAGTTCCCTTTAGATGTAACATTCAAGTCATTGAAAAGATCCAAGATTAGAAGGTCTGATTTCTTTTTTTTTTTTTTTTTTAAGGTTTTATTATTTTTTAGAGAGGGGAAGGCAGAGAGGGAGAGAGATGCCAACGTATGGTTGCCTTCCACCTGCCCCCAGCCACAGACCTGGCTGGAGACCTGGCTTACAACCTGGTTATGTGCCCTGGCTGGGAATTGAACCAGCGACTCTTGGGTTCACAGGCCAGCGCCTTATCCATTGAGCCACCAGCCAGGGCTAGAAGGTCTGATTTCATAAACTGCCTCCCTAGTGTACCACAAACCAAACATAACTCCAGGGAAAAAAGACCTACTTCCAATCATCTTTATCATATTGATTCAATTATCTATTACTACATAACCAATAACCCCAAGATTTAGCAGCGTTGAATAATTTCACTGTGTCTCACAATTTTGTATGTAAAGAAGCGGAACAGGTCTCAGCTGAGAGACTCTTTTGTTCTGTGTGGGAACAATTGAGATCATCATTGAATAAACTAGTGAATAGGATGGTGTAAAAGGTCCAAGACCTTTCACCCTCATGTCTGGTACCTTGCTGGGAAAGTTTAGAAGGCTGATTCAGCTGGTACTGTTGGCCAGAGCACCAGTTTGTAAATTTTCTAGCACGATAGTTGCAAGGTAGTCAAATTTCTTACATGACTGCCTACAGCTCCCAGAAAGAGTTTTTCAAGAAAAAGAAAGTAGATGCTGCCAGTTCCTTAAGGTATGGTCCTGGAAACTGGCAAAATGTTGTTTCTGCCATAATCTATTGGCCAAAGCAAGCATAGAGCCCTCTGTAACTTAAGATAAGGGGACATATTTCCAGACTCCGCTCTTCTAAGAGCAGGTTGAGTGTGTTGCCATTACCACCTCTCAACAAGTTCAAAAACTTTCTCATTATTTTTAAATAATAGAATGTGAAACCAAAAGGTATTTTGGAAACCATTTAGACCAAACTTGACATTTCACAAAGAAAAAACCTGAAGTTCAATTCTTAAGCATGTAATTTATACATCAGACAGAACTAATATCAAGGGCTCACTCATTTATCCTCTTCAGTTGTACTGATATCATATGTATTTTTTTTTTTCTTGTCTTGGTGTTTTTCCAAAAGGAATTTTATTAGGAAACTAAAAAAGGATAAGCTATTTTTTTTAATGCCAAATTAACCAATTCTAGAATACTAAACCATAGAAACTATTGAATTTCTTGAAGGTTTAGAAAAATAAAGAACTTAACCAAAATACTAATTTTGTGTTAATAGTGCCTTATGGCTAAGTTAAATTGTATTTATGCCTTTTTTTCTTTTTTAACTAAGTTCTTCTTCCTCAGCCCTATCTTCTTCTTCTTCAAAGGCATCTTTCCAGTCCTTTGTCTTTCCACTTGCCACTCTCTTATTTCTGCCTATCTCCAAGATAGTTCTGGTCAGTTTAGCCTAATGGGACCACTGACTCTTAATTGTTTGCAATTTAATTTCTTTTTGATAACAATGCCTTTCCATTCCATAGGACTTTTCTGACATGTTAGTCTGTATCTCAGATACCCAGCAAAAAAATTTATAAAAGCAAATCAATTTCAGGTTTCATCTTAACCTATTGGCAAACAGTTTTCCTGAACTTTTCTGTAACCAGACTGCTTATCTAGTTATAAGGGTACAGGTGATCAGTAGCAATTATATAGATAAGGTTTAAACACCAAAGTTTGCAATTAATGCATTTATTCATTTAAATGATCTCATAAATAACCAAAAGAAATTCAACTACTTTTAGAAATAGCACTCCCAAGAAAATTGTAATTCCCATTTCGGTGAGCTGCTAGCCATTCTGTGCCACATTACCTTTCGGTTTTTAACATATCTGTGCAGCTTCACATGGTGCATTCAAGTATTTTGCTCTACCCAAATCTCACATATGTTATTATTTATTTAGTACAGTGGAGACTTGGTTCTCAAACTTAATTTGTTCCTGAAGGTAGTTCAAGAAGCTATGTGTTTGAAAACTGAGTCTCCGTTGTTTGTCACCAAGAGACATGTCATCGACCATTCAGGTATCAGCATGTAAGGGTTGTCGGGTCTCCAATGGAGAACTGAAGTTTTATATGACAACTAAGACATTTTTTCCATGAGCAACTTGGTCAAGAACCAGTGTTTGAGAACCAAGACATTTGAGAACTGAGAGTTGACTATATTTTACTTTCATTAGCTTTTTATATTTCAAGATTTATTTAAAAAAAAAAAAAACAATTCAAACTATAATTGGAAAATAAAAGTAAAATATCCATGAATAAAATGTAAGTATAAAAATAAATGTACTAAAAACAGAACATTATACATTCTAAGGCAATATCAATGCCTTCAGAATTTTCTAAGCTGAGGCTGGCTTTTTGTTGAAAAGGGATATTAGCAAGGGGTATTAAGAGACAAAGTGTATGTTCTATTGATACCAAAAAAGTAATCTTTTCCATCTTATAAGTATGAATTCTATTTGTCCTCTGTAATGTGACAGGACCCTTTGGGGGGTCCTCAATTTTAACAGTCTCATTTTGCCTGCTGCCAGGAATGACTCTTAATAACCGAGTTTGGTGAAAAGGAAAGGTATTTTGTTTATTTGAGGGCTATACAGATTTATATAAAAGGTTCAATTATGCTGTTACATTCCACTCCCTTTAAAAATACCCAAAATACACGGTCCTGTCCAATTAGGCTAGCTTTAAAACAGACAAGCAAAAGATACTGTCTTTCAGAAACACAACAGTTCACAACTTAGCATTCTAGTTATATATTCAAAGTCTCTGACAGTTTCTATACCCAATTAGGGTAGGATCTTGTGCACACTTCCCAACTCTTATACCACATATAATTCCCTACTTCTGCATGAGGTGCATGTCTCCCTTCCCCCATTTTGTTCCCTCCAAACCAGGCGAGTTCTCAGGCCACAGGTCTGTCTACATATCCACCCAGAAGAAGTGGGGGGGGGGGGGGG
>PVIW01000887.1:0-363495 GCA_004026585.1 Noctilio leporinus | reverse complement strand
CAAACTGCAAAGAATGGGGGATTTTGGCTTTCTCCTACTCTATAACAGTAATAGTGTCATATTGTTTTTGTTTTCTTAGCACTTGATTAATATATCATTTTTTAAACTTTTGATACAACTTTGTTGTAAATACAGTTCTTTTCAATTACAAATATTGAATTGGTTATTTTTTAATCCAATATTCTTTTAACAAAAGATTGCTATGTATGACAATGCCAGATATATTTGGGTTAATATTTTCCATTTCACGGTTTGTTTTTTGCTCTACTTTCCTGTTGTATTCTTTTCTTGATGTGTTTGATCATTTTTTTTTCTCAGTTTCTTTTCATTAAAGGGATTGAAAGTTTCATATCAATTTCTCATTCTTTATATACAAATTTATATTTTTAGAAATCTATATTTAATAATAGCAACATCTAAACATTTTAATTTTAGAAATACCTAGATTAATATTTGCAAAGTTTTAGGTCTTATTTACTTTGGGTTTGGCCCCATCCCTCCATCCCAATCTCTAAAGGTTATCATCAGGAATTTTATGACCATATTTTATATTGTATTTAAGCATCATACATCAACAATATTAAGGCTTTATTGTATATTTGTGTGCTGCTTTTTCTTCTATAGCACATTTGTTTTCTAGCATTTGACATTTTTCTATTTATGTATTCTTATACAATTATTTTAGAGAGGTTCTGCAGGTGATAATTTTTTACATCTTCACAAGTCTTACTGTTTATTGATTTTGATCTCACATTTAAATTCTAGTTTGGATAAATATATACTTGCATTTTGGAAGGTACTTCCAGAGTGTTTTCCAATCCCACCTAGCAATTCACCAATTCCCAGCGGACATAGAATGTACTAAACATTTAAGTCAATTTTGACACTACTTGGAGATAGCAATAGATCCCACTAGTTAAGGGTTCAGTTCCATAATTCTTACCCCGAAGCAGGCATTAATTACAAGTTCAGTTTGTCACTTGTGCTTCTGCCCAACTGGCTGTAAATTGGAGGTTCCCACAATCCTCTCCTTGGTTCTATTTATTTGCTAGAGTAGCTCATGGAAGTCGGAGAAACATTTATTATACTTATGTTTACCAGTTTTATTATAAAAGATGGGGCTTAATAGCCAGATAAAGAGGTACATAGGTGAGGTCTGGAAGAACCCTAGGGGCAGGTTCTTCTGTCCCCATAGAATTGGGGTGTGTCACTCTCCTGGTATGTGGGTGCATTCATCAAACAGGATGCACATCAAGTCTCTTCATTAAAGAGTTTTTATAGGCCTTAATCAATGATACCCTTCTTCTCCTTCCTGGAGGTTGGTGGGTGGGGCTAAAAGTTCTTATCTTTTAATCAGTTGATCTTTCTGATGATCAGTCCCATCATAAAGCTATTTATGAGCCCCACCTGTTAATTCATTAGCCAGTTTCAAAAGGGCTTGTCATGAAAAACAAAAGACACTCCTATTACTTAGGAACTTGCAAGGTGTTTTAGGAGCTTCATGCTATGAGCCAGAAATAAAGACCAAATATATTTCTTCTTGTACCACATTATTAATCTATTGACTTCTAAAGCACACAGCATCCCCTTGAGTTTGAAATGCATCCATTTCTGTATGGATAGTATTCTTCCTTTGGAGAAACTTTTAGCAATTTCTCCGAGTCTTAAATGTTTTGAAAAGTTCACAAGCAATTGCCTAAGGCAAAAAGTTTTAGTGTCTTAATATTTTGAGATGTTGACCTTAAACAAATAGATATGTCTGCAGCAAAATGGGTTTGTTTGTAAACAACAAAGAATTCCAATTCAAGGCACCCTGTCTAATGGAGAACTGCTGGCACAGGTCCCTGCTTGCTGTACAGAAGAGAGGAGGAAATTGAAAGAGCTGTTGTAAACACAGAGTTCCTGCTCTGGGGATCTCTGTAGGGTGCAAGAGCTCCCCCTATTGGCCTCCTGCCTTTCTTTCTTTCTTTCTTTCTTTTTTTTTTTAATAGAGGGAGAGATTAACTTGTTGTTCCATTTACTTACACATTTATTATTTGCTTCTCCCACGTGCCCTGACCAGAGATCGAACCCACAATCTTGGTGTTTAGGGACAAACAAATGCTCTAACCAACTGAACCACCCGGCCAGGCCCAACTTTATTTTATTTGTTTATTTGTTTGTTTGTTTATTTTTATATTATTTAAAAATTTTTTAATTCATTATTTTGTAGAGAGAAGGGCAGGGAGGCAGGAAGAAAGAGAAAGGAACATCAATGTATGGTTGCCTTTCTCCTGCCTCCAGCTATGGACCTGGCTGGTGACCAGGCTTGCAACCTAGTTATGCACCAAGGCTGGAACTCAAACCAGTGACCTTTGGGTTCACAGGTCAGCACCAATCCACTGAGCCACCAGCCAGAGCCTCCAACTTTATTTTAAATGAGGTTTCTGTTTATTAATTTTTACAGACCACTCTCATAAATCAAAACATTTTTGGTTTTGAGTGTTAGATGAATTTTCTGCAATTACATTGATCATTTTTCCCATTTATTTATCTTTTCTATCTTTCTGGAACTTTTATTTGATAGGAAACATTCATACTGAATTTCTTCTTTATGTTCCTTTATTTCCTCATGATAACTAAGCCTTTTCCTCTATGACTGTGGAGAGTCCTATAACTTTATCTTCCAAATCAATCATTTGGTATTGATTGTCCATTTATTAAATTGTATGATTTTTAATTTGTAGGAACTACATTTTTCTCTGATTGTAACTTTTTTATTGAAGCCTGTACTTGTTTGGTGGATATCATATTCTTTTGTGTGATATCCAATCAGAAGATAGTTAATTTATTTTTAAAATGTCCTCTTTTGGTTCCTTAAATCATCTGATTGATCATCTTAGTGTCTTTGGTTTTGTCAAATACATGGTAAACTTTTTTGACTAATGCTCTAAACTGATTAGTTAAGATGGTGTTATGGTTGAATTGTGTTCTCCAAAAAGACATGTTGAAGTCCTCTTTACCCCAGTACCTGTGAATATGACTTTAATTGAAAACAGAGTGTTTGCAGAAGGAATCAAGTCCAGTATGGCTGGTGTTCATATAAGCAGAATTTGGATTTGAACACACAGGGGGAATGCCAGAATGTGACAGCAGAGGCAGAGACTGAATTGCTGCATTTTCAATAGATTGTCTGCAAGCTGCTAGAAGCTAGGAAGAGGCAAGGAAGGATTCTGCCCTATAGGCTTTGGGATCATATCCTGGTAGACAAACTTAATTTCAAATGCGTAACTTCCATTACTGCGAGACAGTACATTCCTGTTGTTTTAAGTCACGCAGTTCATGATACTCTATTACAGCAGCTCTAGGAAACTGATAACAGTGGGTTTCCTGCGTTCTGTTTGCAGCTGCGTGGGTCCTTTTCCTCACAATCTTCTGCTTTGAATGTAAGAGCTACATAAGTGAGGCAGTGCCTGAAAGCACATGTGGAAAAGGACTAGAGTATTCCCCCCATCCCTCTATCTGCAGAAAGAAGAAAGACTTTTACTTGCATGATAAGTCAGAATTCTCCAAAAACACAGAACCAATAGGATAGTATATGTACATCCTATGTATACAGATGTACATTTGCACCTCAGTTGGTCATAGTTCAACCTAATATAATAAAACTATCCTGTGTACATCTGAAATGTACACAGAAAAGGAGATAAAGTTCTTGAGTGAGATTTATTATTCTCTTTGATATCCTGTAACTTAATTTGATGTTAAATTAATAATACTTTAAATGCTACAATATAAAGCTAAACTACGTACTTATATTACATGATGAAAGAATAAAAGAGGAATAAAGACAAAAATAGAAATAAAGATATGTAGATATATAAACATACAAGTATATTCATAACAAAATAAAGTGCAAGTAACTCAATGACAATTACTATGTATTATCTGTAATTGGTCGTGGGCTCATAACTGGTATTTACAACTACCTTCTTTCACAACTCCCTTTGCCTTCAGCAAGCACCTCAGTTGGTCACAGTTCCTTATTTGGTATGGTAACCCAAAACTTCATTTCTGAAGTGTCTGGGCCTGCCTAATTCAAGTTATTATAGTTTTCCATTGACCTTAAACAGGATACTGAGCAAAACCCTAAAGGATCTTCATATCCCACAAATGCTCCCTGACCTGCACTGTGAAGTAGTAGTCAATTATCTCTTGGTAGTCAGATTTAATCACCCCAGTTTTATCCACCAGACATGAAAGTGGGACAGTCTATTCCACTGATGCTGCTCCTTGTCCAAGCCACACTGCTTCTCTGCCCCATTTCCATGACTCTGCCCTTTCTACCTGTGTAGATGAAAATGGCTTCTTTAAGTCCTTATTTGTCAGACTTCCATATAGGCTGACTTTCTGATTGTTCTGGTTGTCATTTGTTTTTGAAGTCTAGTTGTAATTCTTTCTATGGTTGTGTGAGGAGATGAAGTGTGTCTACCTATGGCTCCATCTTGACTGGAAGTCTTCTTTTCCTCTTAATTTGGAGGTGTTAGGAATCCAAAGTGGTTGGGTGGCAGTCTTAACTTACAGTTAAATAGAAAATTCATGGTTAATGTCTCATGGTGGAAGCATTCCTTCCTTTTAAACTAAGACTTCTAGGCCAGCAGAACATAAAGTTGTGAGAATAAGAAGCAAAATTTTTGCTAGTGGGTCAATAGGATAAATAGTGAGTGGTACCATTTCTATGTTTACCACTTAATTCTTGCACTGACTATGGGAGAAACAGCATCATGTACTGAATGTTAAATTAATTCAAAGTATGTACCAGCTTCTGGAAGAACTTGCCTAGCCCTACAAGGTGTTACTACTTCTCTAGCTTTATTATTATTTACCCTGATGATTTTTCAGAGACAATACTCCTGCTCTTCATGTCTGTTCATTTCGAGTCTGCTGTGTTTCTGGATATGCTCTAAATTTGGAAGTGGTTTTCTTCAGGATGTGTTTCCTTCACAGCATCTGGGCCTTGGTTTTTCTCACTTTCTCACTTCCTAGTCAATTTAATACAATCTACATTCCATAATCCATGCAATTAATTGTTCCATACAATCATTCTTTTCAACATTTAGAAGTCCTTCAAGATGTCTTACCTACTCATAGAAACTTTTCTTATTTTATAATGCCACTACGGGGTAGGGGGGAGGGAGAGGTAGAGGCAAAGATGGGGAGCAGCTTAGACAAGAACCTAGTATAAAGGAACCATGGACATGGACAACAGGTGGGATTGACTTTGGGGGGAATGGGTGGGTGGGTGGGGGGACAGAGGGGAGCAAAAAGGGGATGGATGTAATACAACAACAATAAAATTTCAAAAAAAAAAAAAAATAATGCCACTATGAATTTCTTCTAATGTTAAGAAATTTGAGTAATAAAAGAAAGCAAATACATGTGTTTATTCTTTTATATCTATTCATTCTCTGGTTTTAATGTTCAAATGTTACATATTGAGAAGAGAAGCAAAGAATTCCTTGTTAAAAAATGGTTAATTAGCATGTTTTTAAAAAGATTTTATTTATTTATTTTCGGAGAGAGAAGAAGGGAGGGAGGAAGAGAAGGAAACATCAATGAGCAAGAGAAACATCAGTCAGTTACCTTTGTGCACCCCCAATTGGAGACCTGACCTACAACCCAGGCATGTACCTTCACAGGGAATCAAACAGGCAACCTTTCAATTCACAGGTCAGCGCTCAATCCACTGAGCCACTCCAGCCAGAGCTAATTAGCATGTTTTATTGCTCTTCTCTCATAAAATAAAAATACATGAATTAAAAATGTGTTGCATATGTAATGGAAAATGATACAAAATGTATGAGGAATTTTCTCAACTTTCAAAAGATAGAGTATTGGTGGGTGGGTAGTAAGTGACTTGACTGGAATAGAGAGAGCACACAGAGTAAGTCAATTAATCTACCCTACAGAACTCCTCAGAGACTCAGCACTCACGGGTGATAAGGAAGCTCTCAATCTTCTCCAGGCCCACATCTCTAGACCCCACAAGTAGATAACTATTTCCCTACTCACATATCCATACCCCTCATAAATAAAGGGACCAGAAGCTTACTCTCTGAATAATTTGAACCAGAGAAGATACAGATTCAGGAAAGCCAGTTGAACAGAGGACCTTAACAAGGCAAGGGGGATAATAAGATGTCATTAAAAGATTTTTTAATGTATTGAACTATAGGCTCCTGTATTAATTTCATCACATTGCTGTAGCAAACTCAGTGGCTTAAACAATAGAGATGTATTGCCTCAGTTCTGTAAGCTAAAAATTTAAGATCAAGGTATAGGCAGGATTAGTTTCTTCTGAGCACTGTGAGGAAGAATCTCTTTCATGCCTCAGGTGGTTTGCTGGAAATCTTTAACATTTCTTGGCTTCTTCTGTGTCACCCTAATTTTTCCTTTTATCTTCAAATGGCATTGTGTATGTGTGTATGTGTGTGTGTGTGTCCCAATGTCCCCCTTTCTCATGGAACCTGTATTGGCTTAGGAATTGTATATCCTGGTATGACCTTATCTTAATTAGTTATATCTGTAAATGACTATTTCCAAATAAGATCACATTCTGAGGTGCTGAGATGAATGAAAGGCAGGGGAAGGTGTGGGGGAAGACATAATTCAACCCATAGTAGCTCCTGTACTCATCCTGTTCTGGGAATTCCAGTAATTGGGCATATTGTCCACATCCTTATCTCCCCTCTCCCTATGAGTTTGAAGAAACTAAAAGCACTTAGCTAAAAGAAAACACTGCACTCATAAACCTAAAATGGGATGCTATGAAAAGGAAATGTTCAGCAAATACGCAAGAGGTCTTAGAAATCAAAAACAGGATAGAATAAATAGAGAGTAGAATGTCAAAGAAATAACATAAATCTAACACAAAATGGTTCTCTGATCCTCCTTTTGGAGAGACAGCTGTGTATTCCCACACAGTGTCAATTGCAACCCTGAAACGTGGTGGTGAAGGTCAGAGTGAATGGATTTGGTCCTATTGGGGGCCTGGTTGTCAGGGCTGCTTTTTACTCTGGCAAAGTGGATATTTTCATCATCAATGACCCCTTCATTGACCTCAACTTCAGGGTCTACATGTTCCAGAATGACTCTACTCCTGGCAAATTCAAAGGCACAGTCAAGACTGAGAACAGGAAGCTTGTCATCAATGGAAAGTCCATCGCCATCTTTCAGGCACGAGATCCCACTAATATCAAATGGGGGGATCCTGGTGCTGAATAATATGCTGAAGACTCCATTGGTGTCTTCATTACTTTGGAGAAGGCTGGGGTTCACTTGAAGGGAGGAGCCAATAAGTTCATCATCTCTGCTCCTTTTGTGGATGCCCCCATGTTAGTGAAGAGTATGAGCGATGACAAGTATGACAACTTCCTGAAGATTGTCAGCAATGCCTCCTGCACCACCAACTGCTTGTCCCCCCTGGCCGTGGTCATCCATAACAACTTTGACATTATGGAGGGACTCATGACCATGGTCCATGCCCTCACTGCCACCCAGAAGACTGTAGATGGCCCCTCTGGGAAGCTGTGGCATGATGCCCATTGGGGTTCCCTGAACATCATCCCTACATCTTACTGGCACTGTCAAGGCTGTGGGCAAGGTCATCCCTGAGATGAATGGGAAGCTCACTGGCATGGCCTTCTGTGTCCCCACCACAATGTGTGTTGGTATGGATCTGATCAGCTGCCTGGAGAAAGCTGCCAAACATGATGACATCAAGAAGGTAGTGAAACAGGCAGCAGAGGGCCCCCTCAAGGGCATCCTGGGCTATACTGAGGATCGGGTTATCTCCTGTGACTTTGACAGTGATACCCACCCACTCTTTCACCTTCGATGCTGGGGCTGGCATTGTGCTCAATGACCCCTTTGTCAATCTCCTTTCCTGGTATGACAATGAATTTGGCTATAGCAACAGGGTGGCAGACCTTATGGTCCATGTGGTCTCCAAGGAGTAAGAGCCCCCTGGACCACCAACGCAGTAACAGGAAGAAAGGCCTTCAGCTGCTGGGGAGTCCTTGCCCCCAGTTGATCTCCCAACACACTGGGAATTTCCTGACCTCCAGTTTCCATCCCAGACCCCCTGAAGAGGTGGCACAGGGCACTTAGGGAGCTCTACCTTGTCATGCACCAGCAATAAAATTCATGGTACTCAGCCAGATAAATAAGTAAATATAATACAAAGTAACATATATTCCACTTATTTCCCTGGTGACCTTCCTTCTCAGCCCTCCTTCTTTCTTCAATCTGAACCTTCACTATTAAGTAATAGTGAAGGATGTGAGGGTAAGGCAGAGACTACTGAATACAAATCATTTAGCATTATCTACTTTTAACTTTAAAAACTATGTGCATGTATTATGTTTACAAAAATAAAGGCCCTAACTGGGTAGGTCAGTTGGTTAGATCGTCGTCCCTATACATCAAATAGCAGGTTCAATATTTGCTCAGGACATGCAAGAATCAATCAATGAATCCATAAATAAGTAGAACAACAAATCTCTCCCCCCATCTCTCAATCAACAAAATTAATTAAAAATATAGAAGCAAAAATGTCAAAAAAAACCTCACAATTATCAACAACTGAACCTAGAAAATAAAAATAAAAACAAAAACAAACTAAGCAAACAACCACAACCAGAACAAGAAAAGAATCACAGGTATGGGGATCATTGGGAGGGTTATTAGCTGGGAGGGGGAAGGAGAACGGGGAAGATGGTGTAGAAATCAAGAAGCCTAACTGGTAGGAACAAAATAGGTAAATGTGAAAAACAGTATAGGAAATGGAGAAGCCAAAGAACTTACATGCATGACCCATGGACATGAACTAAGTGGAGGTATTACTGGAGGGGGGAAAGGGAGAAAGGGGGAAAACTGGGAAAACTGGGAAAACTGTAACAGCATAATCAATAAAATATACCTAAAAAAAGAGGTGGAAGGAAAAAACATAAAGTTAAATAAGGGGAGGACATGAAATATTGGTGGAGAACAAAGGAACTCAGACAGAAAAGAACAATTAAGAATAGATGGTCATTTTGATATGGAGGACGATTGCAACTTGATTGTTCTATGTTACTGTGAAGTAATAAAGAAATTGTTGTCAGAAAGCAAGGAGACACTAGGGCATCCCCAGAAGATGAGTGTTCAAAAGACTATAATTTCCAAAATGGCAAATGTTATTGAGTTTTAGATAATAAATAATTACCATGCATCAAGTTCTAATTCCAATCTATTGCCAGTTTTTTGAAATAGGAAAGGTGTTATGAAGAACTATGTGATATTTTATGTCATTATTGTATTCCCATTAACTGACAAATTTTGAAACATGTCTAAAGGGTTTTAGTAGTGATTAAATTTGTGTTTGTTTTAAGCATTATTAAAGTACAGTAGAGCAAAGTGTACAATTACTGTGAACAATTAAGTGTTTAGGTAGTTTACAGAAGAAAAGTGCAAGGATATTAAAGTAATAGCTTTGAAATTGACTCCATTGCATACTTAGTAATGAATAACTTGGGGAAAAGGAAGATGACAACTTTGTAAATGTGCAAGTAAATTTCATAAAAGTAAATTTTAAATAATTTAAAAAGATGTTTAAAAATATTTGTTTAGCAACTAAAAAAATTTAATACTCATTAATAAGGTAGATGAATTCTATAATATTGCTGTTCTTCACAATTTGGATATAACTTGTACACGTAGGTTTTAATAAAAGTCTATTTCATATTTATGTATGAGACAAAGATAACATGTACTTGTAAATAAGTCAACATACAGGGGTGTATTTTTAAAAGCAAGTATTTTCCTCTAACCTATTCAATATCACCACTATCAGTAATTGTAACATATAATGTGTGATTACTTCATATAAAGTGCGTTAGTATGGTTTCTTCCCCAAAATGAGAAGATTCACTATGTAATTTTTAAAAACTTAGCAATAATGGAAAAATCCCTTCTGATTCACAATTTTAAATCAAAGTTTCCATAATAAGGATGTGTCATAATTTTTGTACCATTCCCCAGCAGGTGAACACTCAGTATTTACTATTATCAAGATGAACTTCCCTTTACATATCTTTACATATTGGCTATTCTGCCCTGTAGGATATTTCATAAAAGTAGAATTCGCTCAATTAAAAATAGTGCATAAAATTATTACTGTTGCATAGGTTCTACATGAGCATGGTAAGAAAAATATTCAGAGAAAAAAGGCATAGAAAAACAATGATTTCCATTACATTGTTTTACATTTTCTTCTATGCTTAAACAAACAGAAAAGTTGCTGTCATCTAATATGTGTAACAGCCACATTGGTAGAAATGAGACATAAGGGTCCCAATTCTGTCCTGTATGTTTATTAGTGCTTTCAAAGCAGTTGAGGTTGGTTGGGCAGGTTTGAGTCAAATCGTATTTTGCTCCCTTGTTAATTCAGAAACTGTTTCAATAAAATCTATTTTCTACCAAAGAAAAATGATTATGGTAATCATTAATGTGTAGATTAGATACATCAGTGATTACCTTGATACCCAATATTTAGTAAAATTATTGATTTACTATAGGCATTCAATTAAAATGTGGGGCATGTTCTTTATCTATTTAAATTGATCAATCCAGTTTTTCAATAATTTTAATCTGGAAACTAACATTTTCAGATTACAGACTACCAGATTTTCAAAGACTATAGACCACTTAACCTTTCAATTTTATTGCTTTTTAAAAAATATTTTATTTATTAGTTTTAGAGAGAGGGGAAGGGAGAGAGGCAGAGGAAGAGAAGTATCAATATATGGTTGCCTTTCACCTGCCTCCAGCCATGGACCTGGCTGGAGACCTGGCTTGCAACCTGGTTTTGTGCCCTGGCAGGGGAATCGAACCAGCCACCTTTGGATTCACAGGCTGGCACCTACCCACTGAGCCACCAGCCAGGGCCTGTTGCTATTTTCTATGAAATAAGACTTTAAGAAGTGGTGATAAATATTTGGCTAGTAATTAATTAGTCTCATAGGGAATGCTTAAGGAGTTGCTTACAAATATGCACCCCTCCCTCCATATTAGGACAATGGGTCATCGTCACTAGGATTAAAGGGATTTAAAATTTTTTTCTGATGGGTCTCCACTGGCTATAGTATCAGGCACATAGGCACATGAATAGGGTCTCAATAAATAATAGTTGATTGTATATTATTTAAATTTAACCAAGAACTTGAGACACAGTCTTTGAAATGATCTAACATTTAAACAAGAGCTAAAAGCAGCATGCTAAATAGTACACATACAACAATTAAAATCACGTTAATATATTGAAGGGGTAGTCAGATGAAAAGTCATGCCATACATGTCAAAGGTATCCATCAGTCAGTCCTGTTCTACAGGGCTACTAGTCTGATCCCAGGAGCATCTTTGACCAGGAGCCTAACGCAACTGAATTTACATAGGGAAAAAAAAGGAACTGTTATGAGGCCAAAGGGCATACACATTGAATTGGTTTCCATTTAATAAACATTATGATGAGATTCTTTAGGAAAAATGAAGGCAGATCTCTGACAGTTTGATATTTAACTGGAAGCATAAGTATTGGTTGATTTCTTAAGGTCCTATCATTTTGATTCTAGGAAAAATGTTAATTACTCTCTATAAAAATTTTTCCCCAAAGGGGTAAATCTAATTTTACAAGAAGTCAGTACTCCTTAAAGTTATGTAACACTACTAAAGGGCAATTTTCAACTTCTATTTTTTTTGCACCCAGTGGCAAATAAGAACATAACAAATCTTTCAAAACCCAGTAAAACTAATGAGATGCAAAGCAGGCCCATCTTCGATAATTGGTTTTTCTTTTTTTTTAAAGATTTTATTTTATTATTTTTAGTGAGTGGGGAAGGGAGAGAGGCAGAGAGGGAGACATCAATGTAAGGTTGCCTTCCATCTGCCTCCTGCTACGGACCTGGCTGGAGACCTGGCTTGCAACCTGGTTATGTGCCCTGGCTGAGAATCGAACCAGTGACCTTTTGGGTGTGCAGGTTGGCATCTTATCCACTGTACCACCAGCCAGGGCTGTTAATTGGTATTTCTAAAATTAGAAAATTAAAATGTTCCCAATTAAAAGCACTGATTAAGCTTATTTAAATACTACCTGTTTAACAGTTGGAGAAAAGGGCTATCTGTATCTATGATGTGATTCTGACAACAGAATACATGCTTTTACAATGATGTATTCTCATTATATATAAAGATCTAAATAAAAATAAATAATCCTACAAAGAGATATAATAGGAAAAAAACTCAATTAGTAAGATTCTGTTGATCTTTTGGAATTAGGAAAGGTTACTTACTTATGAAATAAAATGTGCTTTCAAAAACTTCTGAAACAAATTCTCTTTGAAATTTATTTCTAAAGGCAACAGAGATAAAACTTTAAGTACTATACATTTGTATTAACACATGCACGAGGAAAAAAAAAGCACAGGAGTACAAAATTGAAGAGTAAAGTTTTAATGAATACAGTATTCTCGATACAAGTGGAATACCACTAGATAAGAATTGTATTTACCTCAGAAGTCTATGATAGTATGGATACAGATAAACCAAGGTTTAAGACAGCCACTTCACTATTCACATTTTAATCAGTGCTGACCAGATGCTAAAGCAATTTATTTTAGGCTAAGATTTTCAAAGAAATTATAAACCAAATTTATTTAATGAAGGTGATATACACTCATTTAAAGGCAATTGGGGCAAGTCAATCCACGGAGAGCCCTTACAAAGACTAAGCACCAAATGAGTTTTTTGTGGCTTTCATTTTTGGGCCACTTTGAATTTTATTTTGCTTAAATGTATTTTCTATTTACACGTACAAATTCTTTCAGACTAAAGTTTTAACAAGAAACTCTATGTTTAGAGATCTTGCCAACTGTTACAATAGTTTCTAAGCAATGAACAATCCCAAAACAATACCTAATTCGTTACAATTCTAAGAAGCAAAACTTTTTCTTTATAAAGTTTTCTGGTTCCTGAAAATTCAGGAGATCCAAATGTATTAACTGGAAGTAGCTTTTGTTTAAAAAGGAAAGTCTTACCCAAAGATGATAATGAATAAGATAACTACTTAGGCTCTCATACATAATCTTTCTAAATTTCCACCCTGTAAAAAATGATTACAATGTCCTTCAGGCTTTCTATATGCCCCATAGAATCAAAAGAAACCAACAAGAAATTTAACATTTCAACTACCTAGAACTATTTACTAAAGTGAAATTCTGGAAGACATACTACTATATTTTGAGAAAACACTATTAACAGATAAGCATGTGTTGAAGAAGGCAGTTTATAAATGAAACATTACAAATCTTATGTTTATGCATACAACTTATAAAATAGAAAATGCTATTCTCCCAAATAGTATAGCATCACACTAACACTATATAGTTAAGATTGAAAACTTCTGTACACACATCCACTACACCTCACAGCAGTATATGTCTTAGATATTCTCATTTGTTATCTAACTTATGCCAACCATGGTTTCACAGATTTGTACGTCTGACAGGCTAAAACAATCATTCCGCTTTATCTATTTAGCTATGAGACAAAGTTAACCAGTTGCAGGAAACAGAAAGTTTTATAATCAAGTAAAGAAACACATTATATCTCCACAACAGGATGAAACATCCTTCTAAGGACATGATATAATCCTAACAGGAGGATGGATTATGCCCCTAGAAATAGTGTGTGTGGGAATAGTTTGGAGCCTGGTGAAATACATTAAGCTATATGGATCTAAATAATCATCAAATCTGTAATAACTACTAGAAACTCAAATGTGAATTATTGGTGTTTTTCCAGTGGAACGTCATCCAGTTTACAGTTTAGGACTACTCAAAGCTGTTCTGCCATTACAGGTTTGCTATCAGTGCAAATTAATATCCAAACAATAAGGAGCAGTCTGAATCACATGGAATTTTGAAAAATTAGAATGACTACATATCTAAACTTATTCTTGTATTCTAAAAATAGTGCTATAAAACTCAATTATTATCCCAGCTTAAGACTTTCTACCATCATAGACAGGTAATTCAAATTAAACATGGTTGCCTACCAATTTTTTACTAGAAGAAGTAAAAAAGCAAAGTACATGCGGATCTCCTCATGTATGCGCTTTACCAATGAGAGCACAACTTTAATTACTTTAAACATTTATTGTGCTACTTTTAAGATTACTGAATGTGAGGAACACTGGTGGTTGAAATTTTGATTTTTTTTTTTTTTTTGGTGGTGGCAGGCTTATTTTAAAATAAAAAAACAAAAACAAAACACAAAATCCAATCTAAAATCAGATGGACACTCTGACAACCTGAACTAGGAACTTAAGTCTGTAAAAGAAATTTAGGTATGGAAAACTGTTTCTGAAAAATATAAAATCTAACCTTGTTCTTATTCACTTTGGCATTTTTTAAAAAAATGAAGGTGATAAAATAACTTTAAAGATAACTCCAGCTGTTACATAGGGCATCATCTGACAATGCTTTATAATAGAAATATATTTTTAAGTATATTAATTTGAATACTTTCAAAGAATTTAAGTTTCTTTTCAAGATCTACTCCAAGTTTCAGCTGTTTAGTTTTTAAAAAATATAATTTGGGTCTCTGATAACCTTAGTGGGGTTCAGACAGAGATCATTTCCTGAAAATGGTTGACCTCTAAAAGAACTGATTATTTCCTCATTCAAACAGTTTTGCAGGATACTGTCAGATCTTGACTACACAAAACTTGCCAGTATTTTTAGACAATTGTTTACTATCAATTTAAAAACTTTGTACCACCAGACACAAAGCACATAAAAGTGAAAGTAAACTTGCTTCTAGCCTACTAATCCTAAATAAACTCTAGAAAGCCATGTGGAGAAATCAATGTACAGAAAGTAATTTCCTTATTTTCTGATCTGTCAGCCAAAAATTTACTAATTTCCTACAAAAACAGAAAACTATCATAAAATGTATACCTGTTTAAATTAAAATGACCATCCTGCAGTCTTTAACATCAAGACAAAAAAATAATAATAATAAGCTTACAAACTCAAGATTATACTGAAATGAATGTTATAGTTCAAAAATCTGTGTTCATGGTAAGACTAAAATAGCATCGTCACTGCAAAATTCCCTATGGATTATGGCACTGACATGAAAAGATTTTAGTCTTTTGGTCACCTGAAGCTGCTACTAAATATAACAGTAAGCCTTTAAAAAGGGGGAAAAGGATAGTTAAGGTAACTACATCATATACAAGTAAAGCATAGTTTGAAACGAATAGTCATTTTCTGCTAGGGATCTGAATATACAGGAACAGTTGTCCACCATCCCTTCCATCTGAGGAGGACCCTCTAATCAGAATAATTCCTTTAAGTTGCTGTGAGTAGCGTTGCCTGGCAGCAGCTTCAATTTCCTAGGCTAGTCTTCAATCCAAGTAATTAAGTAATCTTACAAGGAATAATCATACATGACAATAAGGTAAAAGAGCAGGGCAGTTCTTCCATGCATAAACATTTCAGGAGAAAAACCCTTCAATTTTAAAGATAACCATCAGGTTTAAGGTATTCTAGCACACTCTAAACCCTAAGTTTTGCTTTACACCATTGGTGACTAAAATTAACAGTAAGTAAAATGGCAAGTTTTTTTTTTTTTTGCCTGCAACTATATACACATTGACAAACTATTCTGCATCACATGATTTTAAATGAAATAAATATAAAAAGGAACCATATAATTAACACATAACCTTAATACTCCACATTATTTATCTTGATCACAATGGTGGTAACCTCCTGGTCAACAATCTTGTGAGTTGAGGAGCTGATTCTCATTCTCATATCCATCAGGCAGATATGCTCTCCTCAGCTGGTCTGACTTAGGTATGGAGCCTCCATTCTTCACATGGCGAGACAGAAAAGCCCGCACAGCTGGGTGATCAGCCTTCTCAAGTGGGATGTTTGCCTCCAGGCACATTTTCACAAAGTCCTGGATAACACTGACTTTCTCTGTTTGCGCAGTACTGTTGCACTGAAGAGATGCAGTTAGGGGCCTTTGCTTCTTTCTCACATTCTGCTCTTCAAATTCTGCCTTTCTTTTGGTATGAGTCTTTGACTTGAGGTGGTCACTAATGGCGGACTTACGAACGTGATTCAGAACCACATTGCAAGAAGTGCAGAAGAGTTTTCCTCCATCTTCATGCAGCTCACCTCCAAATTCAGTGACTCGATCCAGGGGAGTCACATACAAAGCAGTCTTAGAACGGTTTCGAGCAGGTGGTGCTGTCACTACAAACCTTTCCATTCTGACTTTGAATAAGGTTCTTTTAAGAAAAGAAAGAAAAGATAAGTGTTATAACAAGAGTTCATTTGGGAAACAACAACAAAAAAAATTATAAACATGAAAAAAAATTTCATCTTTTTAAGATGAAAGATTTCATAAAACTTTATTAACATCCGTGTTCATTACTAGTAACAACTACATCCATTCCTTGATTTGGATGACATTCAAATAAATTAGAACTATTAAAAAAGAACTGAAGCTATCTTTTAGGAAAACCCAACCACAGGTCAATATTTAGAGTATTATAGTAATTTAATGCAATTAAATATGTATTCATGTTCAAAAGAGCTTCTTTTCCTTCATAGTTCTCAGGCAACTCATTTTAGAAACACAACCATAGGGAACTGTAAACAAAGTCTGTTCCAACAGGTGAGTAACGAAACTAGCATAATTCTCTATGAAGATAAAATATAAACTTCCAAAAACTGTTCAGAGAAAAAAGTAAAAGACCAAAAATGACAGACCAAACACAATTAACATCAGAAAAAATATCAGTAAATTTTAAAGCCAAAATAGAGTTCAGAGTAAATAATTTCTTAACGCATACATGCCTGACCTAAGTTTCCAAAGATTATCAAGATATATATAAAGTGCTTTTCCTAACACTTTTTACCTTGTTTTTCCATTAAAAACTAATACTTACATTTCGTTAAAACAAAACTAAGACCTTATTAACACAGTACCTGGTATATAATAGGTGCTTAAGTACAATTTGTTGATGAAATAAGTAAATGACTATCTTTGAAATTTTTCCAAATATTTAACTCAGAAGCAGCTCAGTAATTTCTCAATTTACCCTAACAACAAACTTTTATGATCATTAAACAAGTGGTCTTGGTGGTGACCATTTGTTCCCTGGGGCCCTAGATATAAGAAATTTAAATGAATTCGAGTCTGGACAGTATGGCCCAATGGTTGGAGCACTGTCCTGTAACCAAAAGGTTGCCAGAATGACACCTGGTCAGGGCACATGCCTAGGTTTCGGGTTTGATTCCCAGTCATGGCATGTGTAGAAGACAACTGGTCGATGTTTATCACATGGATGCTTCTCTCTTTCTCTGTCAAATGAGAATAAAATAATCCTTAAAAAAAATAAACTTGATAGCATTCAAGATGCTACTCTTCTATATAAATATGATAGAGACAAATTCTTAATTGTGTCAAGAATTATGCTTTGTAAGTGTAATCAGAAACAACGGTGTTAATCCGTGCTACAGAATTCATAGCCGGGTAGCAAGAAATCTCTCTCAAAAGAACTTTCACTTGCCAATGTATTAGACAATGTATTAATTTCAGAAGTTAATATTTCATAGGAATTTTGTAAACTATGGTAAAATTTAGGTTTTAATAGATTTAATTCTATTTTTTCCAATTAAAAATTTGTTTAATGTGCCAAATATCACCTTTGGCTATAGATTTTCAATGGCAGATAATACAGATGATTCCTGCCTAATAAGTATCTAGTGAATTACCATTAAGTCAATTCACTTAAGTTAATGGTTTGTATTTTACACTTCTACAGCAAATCAGCAAAACATTAAATATTTGTGCCCAGTAATGCTTAAATCTCTCTGAAAAGTCTTTTGTCCTTACACAGTTGAATTTCAAACTTAAAAAACATGTTCCTTCTTCTCTGAAGCATAAAATGCTCGATCACTTGTGATGATGTGAAAGCCTATTTCAATGTCTTGTAACTTGAAGACTGTTAGCGTTGCCGCAGAGGCAAATACCCACCCAGTAGGGGAAGCTCGAGATCAGAGACCCGGAGAACAAAAGTGTTTTCAAAAGGAAGAAAAGATATTTTGAACGTGGAGGTCAAAAAGAGCAGGTATCAGACAACAAAAGAGAAGCAGCAAATCACTTACTAGAGCAAAATAAAGATCATCAGAAGTTTTCAAGTTTGAACGTTTACCGGATTGGTTTCCAGTTTTTTTTTTCCGTGTTGGTATTATTTAGTAGTCAAGGGTCCCCAGCAAGAAAACAGAGACGCGTGAAATCTTGGCACTTTCCGTTTGTTCAAACGGGAGACGCTTTCAAATCAGTTTTTCAACAAGTGGTGGTGGGGAAATAGTTTCTGGGCTTGCACCCTGTTTTCCCTGCGATGATGGAAAGTCATGCCTTTACTGTAAACCACGGAGACAAATGGGAAGAAAAAAATGGAGGTGGGGTAAGAAGAGTGGATGAAAATGCGAACACCAACAAACTGCCACCTTGAAGGTGTCTTGAAAACCTCTCCCGTTAGGAAACTACACAACAAATCCGGATCCCAACGTTTACCCCAATACTCCTCAACCCACTCCCTTCACAGTTGCACGCCCCGCTTCTGCACCTCCTCGCGCGCCCCCGGCCCCAGGGTTCCGGAGGGGAAGAGAAAGGCGGGCGCGGGACGCGCTCGCAGCCTAGGCGCCCTCCTCCCGCGCCAATCTCCGCACGCCGGCGCCCCACCGCCCCAGCCCTGTTGGCTAGGTAGGGCCGAGTCCCAGTTGCCTGCCGCGGGGCCCGGCAACTCCACAGCCGAGTTGGCGGTAGTCTCAGGGGAGGCGGCGGGAGGCGCCGGTCGGAGACGGCCGCTGTCAGGCTTCCCGTCCCCTCCCTCTTCCTCCCGCAGACTACTACGCCCCGTATCCGCCCCCGGCTCCCGCTTTGGGTAGGAAGGCCCCGGGCCCAAAGCCTGCATCAACGGCCAGGTCCACCTTCGGCCTCCTAGCTTCTCGTTACCGTAAGATCCCGGCAGCCGCTAGGGGAAGTGGACGAGGTCCGGCCGGAAAGGAGAGGAGGAGGGAGAGAAAAAGGAGCAAGGGGGAAAGAGACGAGGAAGACTCTTGCCGCTGCCGCCGCCGCCGCCGCCGCCGCTCTGTCGAGCCCCGCGGCGGC
Source organism: Noctilio leporinus (assembly GCA_004026585.1). NCBI lineage: Eukaryota > Metazoa > Chordata > Mammalia > Chiroptera > Noctilionidae > Noctilio > Noctilio leporinus. The sequence goes on along the minus strand of PVIW01000887.1, from coordinate 344,223 downwards.
CGCCGTGTCCCCCACCGCGCCCCGTCCCCCTGCGCCGCCAGTGGCAAAGCTCGTAGGCGGCCCCCAGCAACCGCCGAGCAGGAGTGACCAATGGACAGCGGGCCTATCAAACAGATGACTAGTTTGACCAATAGTAGTGGAAAGGCGGGCATGTGCATGATTGGCGGCTATGTTTCTTCAATGAAAGCTGGGGGCGTGGGTGGGAGGAGCCGGAAGTAGAGCCAGACGAGAGGCCCCAGTCGGCCTGGGGCGGAGGGAAGGGGGAGGGAACTAGAGGAGGAGGTTAGCCGAGGCAGCTACAGCGGCGGCGGCGGCGCAGGGGCTGGTACGCGCTGGGCGGCGAGAGCCTCATGGCGGAGGAAGAGAGCGACCAAGAGGCCGAACGCCTCGGAGAAGAGCTCGTGGCCATTGTGGAGTCTCCGCCAGGCCCTGCAGGGCTTAGAGTTGAGGGCGACGGCACGGGTGGCACTGGCGGCGGCAGCTGCGGTGGCGGCGTCGCGGGGATCAGCAGTCGGGATTACTGCCGACGCTTCTGTCAGGTGAGGCGCCTGTCGGCCGCTGGGACTTGTCACTCGGGTTCTGGGCCTCCCTGCGTCTCCTGGCCTTCTCGTCCTCGCATCGGGGCCATGTCCAATGCCCCCTCCACCAGCCCAACAGGGAGAGTGAGGGTGAAGCTCACTCCACCTATCTGGCTTGGGGTGGGGGGCGGCAGCGGGACGGGGATGACCCGCGAATTTAGGGTGGCTGAGAAAGTAGAGTTTGCCGGGGTTAGAGGGGCTAGAGAGGAGGGTCAGCTGGCCGGAAAGCTCTGCCGCGCTGACATGCTTCCCTATCCCCAAACCGACCCCTGCTGCCCGAGGGTCCCGCCTTCTTGTGTTTCCTACCCTGTTCCTTCTCACTTCGTTTGGAATCCTTGGCAACATTTCCTGCCTTCTCTTCTCCGCCCCTTGCCCCCCTTAGTCTCCCCTTTTTCGGAGATCGGAAGCATGCCACATCTCCACCGCTCCCTCTCCTGTCATCGCCACCCCTCCCCCTCCGGTGGGGTCTCCTGTCATCCCCTCTGGAGACCGCCCTGGGCCGATTCTGTGGATTTCGGCGCTGACCCACGGCGATTTAGTTACTTTTTTAGGAGGTAGGGTTAAGACATCATGATTGTCATCTTCTCTTACCCCCTTTCCTCGACACATTCACTCTATTTTCTAATTAACTGCTAATAGAGTAATTTTTCTTAAGCTATTGCTCCCGTTACATCACTACACCCGCAATTCTTTAAATTGCAATGCCTATAAAATACAATCTCTGAACAGTGGCAGCAAATTATTTACTTGGTCGACTGTCGTTACAGCTTGATGCAAAGTGTTTGACCGTAATGAAATACTATATAACACCTAAGTACTTGTCTGGGGGTAAAAGTTGTGTAATCTACATTTACATCTACACATATTTATAGTTTAAACATTTTATTCTCATAAACAACTGTCTTGGTTTGCAGACTTTTGGAAAAAAAGTTTTATTCCTTTTTTTAAAAGTCGATTATCTCGGGTGTATAGAGTTCAAATCATGGTTCCTTCACTTCCTAGTTGTTACATTGAACACATTACTCTTCCTGCCTTAGTTTCTTCTGTCAAACAGGGACAGTAATTAAATGAGTTCAATGTAAAGGGTTTGTATCCTTTACATATTAAACTTAGGTATTTCATTCTGGTAACAAGTAGCAAATAAAGTAACAAAACTAAGCAACATAGTTGCTGAAATTTTGATTTCCTTTTGAAAGGAACAGGATGGAGTTGAAATTTTCAGGTGAGTTTTTGATATTTTAAGTTGTCTTCTGATTTTTATTTCATTCCTCCCTTCCTACCAGAGACAAGTTGGTTTAGAGGTGGAAATTGTCTTGCTATAAAGGGTGTGTCATTTTTCTTTGGCATTATTATGTTATGTTATAGGTTTATTTTTAGAGAGAGGGGAAGGGAGGGAGAAAGAAAGGGAGAAAAACATCATATGTGAGAGAAACATCCATAGGTGTCTCTTTCTCATGCCAGGGTGGGAACCAGCAACCCAGGCATGTGCTCTGACCAGGTATCTACCTGGAGACCTATCTCTTCCCAGTACCATGCCCTAACAACCGAACCGTATCGTTGCTTTCTAGTTAGTGACTTTTTTTTGAAAATTTATTTATGTTTATTTATTTATTATTGGTATTGGCATTCACAGGGCGTAGAGGTTCAATGTCTTTACAATACTTGTTTTATAACTATGTTTTACATCTAGAAACCATGTTATTGGTAAACTTTGTATCCAGGAATTCTAAGTTTCTAAAAATTAGGTTATAATAGATTTTTAGAATATATTCAAACGTTGAAAGTCTTTTTTTTTCCTGTGTTTTGCTTTTGTTATCATTAGTGAGTAACTTGACTTTGGTTACCTGGAGCTTTAATTTACTTGATCACATAACCCTTAATTGCTGAAATTTCTTTGGAATTTTATTTGAGGGCCAGAACATTTTTGGAGAATGTTTATGCTTATTCTATTTCTTGAATCAATTAAAAAAACTGATTAATAAATTTGGCCTGTGAAATATAGTGTCTGAACAGTGACAGTAAGTTACTTTAACAGCAAATAAAGTTGACTGTATTTTTTAAAACTCCACTACCACCTTAATATTACAAGGGAAAAAAACTGAACAGAAAGAATCTAACAAACTTTTATTTTTACCTTGCTAAATTATGAGTTAAGTTATAGTGACATACTGTTATGTTACCAGGTTTTACCTGAAATTTCATTACATATTTTATAATACTCTAGATTAGCAATAGATCTGTTCTTAGGGCTCCTGTCTTGGTTCCATCCTGTTGTGAGCTTTGTGAAGTTCTTTTGTATTAAAACTTAAAGGTACAGACCCTGGCTGGTGTGGCTCTGTGATTGAGCACAGGCCTGTGAAACAAACTGAAAAGTTGCAGGTTCGATTCCTAGTCAGGGCACATACCTGGGTTGGGGCCAGGTCCCCTCTTGGAGGTGTGGCAGAGGCAACCAACAGATGTTTCTTTCACACAGGGTTCTTTCTCTCCCTCTCTTCCTCCCTTTTACTCTCTCTAAAAAATAAAGCTTTAAAAAGAAGATAATTTTAATAGTCATTAAAAAAATGCTTTAAGATAGAATAAAAGATTACCTGTATTAAGTTGAATTTTATCCATTGATTAATAAAATTCTACAGCATAGTAGTTATATTTTATTTGCCAGTACAGGAAGAGTGGATTATGTAACTAATTCCGCCATTTTTTAAAACTTTTGGTTTTCTAATATTTACTAAGAGTAAAGTAATATTAAGTAACTTGTTCATTAGTAAATGACTTAATTTTGAGTAATCCGTAAAATAGATAATATGCACTTGGGTTAACTAAATATGACTTACACAATCTTATGGCATGAAAAGAAAGGCTCCAATTTATCTTCTTTCTTTTAGGGAGAAATCTGAATAAAAATTTCTCGGCAGTTACTTGGGTGGATGAAGGGAGAGAGAAAGGAACACATTAAGAGAGGTTCTTTTGTCTTTTACCTCAAGGAAAAGTAAATAAGATAACAAACAGATAAGTGATAAATTATGCATGCATTCAGTGCATTTAAGGATATACTTCTTTATTTGAGAAACAATACCAATAATTATAAAATCTCAAACTAAGGGTATAGTCCCTTAGGCTTCAGCTGATTTTTGTGATGATGGGTTTTAAGTGTTGATTTTCAAATAGTTAACCTTGGTATAATGTGACTAACTGCCGCTATCACCTCCTCCCTTGGCTCTTACTAGTACACTCCCAACAAATGTTTAAATAGAATTGGCTGCTAACTGATACTTAATTTTTTGTGAGGATAAAAGGAAGGGGAAATTAATTTTTATTGAGGAGCTGCTAACTCTTAATGCCTTCAGATAACTCCTGTTCTACAAGTTTCATAGTTGAAATTGAACCCTGAACAAGTTTACTTGTCTTCAGTTCTGGTAGGGGGACCAACTGGGATTTGAACCCAGGTTTTTATATTTCTATTGAAAGGCAGATTTAAAATTACAAATAAATTCTCAAATAATTATAAAGTGAATTTTTTGGGGCAAGTTATTGCAAGGGGAAAAATAGTTACTGGAAGTACTCAGGGAATCATGTATGAAAATATTTTAAAGACTTTTTTATTAGGCCAAAGTGTAAGAAATATTTGAAGAAACAGCCTGATTTTTATTTCTCTGACTTGTTAATTGTTGTGAACATTGCCTTCATTTGGGAAGACTGTAATAATTCAACTTATTTATTTATTTTTTTGCTAGATATATTGAAGTGTTTGATTATAAATTGATTGTAAACTAAGCAGTTTAAGGTACTTTCTTTTCGGTTCAATGCTAGAATGACTATAGTGAATGATAAATATTTCTGGAAACACTTTGATATGTTGATTAAAAAGACTTTGAAGTAGTTTTTTACTAAAATGGGGTTAATAATAGTCAATCCCTGAGAGTGTCATGAGTAAAATGAAGTGTTCAGTACTATACCTTACAAATAGGCTTAAATAGATAGAGGCTATTAATATTTCTCATGTGAACGCCTTTGAAGGTTTAAGAGGGACATTAGAGATCATCTAATCTGCAGGTCACTTCTGGTTTATATACCACAATAAACTTTAGAGGAAATTTAGAAATGTTACAATTCTAAAATTCTGTTATTTAACTATAAAAGCTAAATGCTCCTGATAAAGCACCAAATGATTTTCAACAACAGCTACATTTTCTCAGATTTTGTTTCCTATAGGGGTCATTTGATAATGTCTGCAGATATTTTTGATTATCCTAATTGGGGTGGGTTGCCACTGACATCTAGTGGGTAAAGGCCAGGGATGTGCAGGGTAGCCCCAACAAAAAAGAATTATCTGGTCCAAATATCAGTAGTGCCAAAGTTGAGAAATTGTTCTACTCTTGCTTTGGAACTTGTATTGGATACTTTATATCTGTAATGCAGATATAAGTGGCAAAAGAATAGTTAATGATCCTCAAATAAATTTAAACAACTACTGTGTACCAGGCACTTTCATAGTTGCCTAAGTGACACTTTAACAGAAAATAAGGGTTTGCCTCATAATTTATAAAATACATGTTTATGTCTCTTACTTTAGAGAAATTTAAATTTAATCATTTTTGAAAAACACAATCCTTATCTCTTAGTCTTGGTAATCTACATAATACTTGGAGGTCTTTGAGTAGCTTCTTAGAGTATTTATAATAATACATTTTTAACAACTATAAATTGAAATTATTTTAAAATTTACTTCTAATTTTAATATGTTTCATGTATACTTAGTTTAACAAGTTATACAAGACTTACATATTAGGAATTTGGCATCTCACTGCTAATAGAGACCTGACTTAAACATGACTTTTTACTCATGTGAAAAGCCCTGAACAGATAGTAGGGGGTGTTATGTTGGCTTTATCATTATTGTACTATCATTTGCGTTTTCTAGTCGGTTGTCCTTGTCTTCTTATTGCAAGTTTGCCTCCTGACTTAGTTGCTGGAGTTCCAGCCATCACATTTAAGTTCCAAGTAATGGATCAGGGTTTTTTAGGAAGTAAGCCAAAAATGTCTTGTATTAAGTCTTACTCTGTAACTACCAGTTCCATCTCATTAGTTATTCCTATCTGAAAAGAATGTTAGAGAATTTTTTCCCTTGATAAAAACATGTCTGATTCTGTTAGTAAGGAAGGTAGAAAACAAGAATGGATATTGTAGAGTCAATCAGTATTTTTTTCCACAGCTTATAATAAAAAATAGCAATTCATACTCTGTTCCTTTTCTTCCCCACATACTCATATTCCCCAGAGGCAATCACTTGCAACTGTTTAGCTCTTATGATATTTATCTCTATGGTTATACTTTTTTTCTTAATTATAGATTTGATCAGTTAGCCTAGGTCATGGAGAAGGAGGTGGGCCCTGCCTTACCATCATACTGTTCAGTTTCTACACTTTGTTTTATTCCTGTATTCTCTGTACTCTCTTTCCTTTCCTCCAACCCATTCCCTCCATGCTCCATTATGAGTTCATTCTCTCCAGAGAATTAGTTTCCATTGATCTGATAGGGAGAGGATCTGGAGATGTTCAACTGATCTTTCTGTTTTTAATTCTATTTTTACCTCCACTTTTAAAGGTATGTGATGTTTCAGATTCCTGAGAGTCAGCATAAATCACCTTGTTCCTGAACTCTCTTCCTCCTTTCGAAATAATAGCTACCTAAATCTGTCTGTCATCTCGCCTTTTTCATTTGTTTTCCTTGTTATGGATTTAGGTCTTTTCAAACAAAAGTATTTTAGAGTAAGAGCAGAAGTAAGTTTGTGTTCAATCTGCCACATTTAGTAGGAGAAAAAACATTTAAGTGAAGTTCACTGCTTTTAAGTTTTTTAATGATACTATCATTTTGCTGTTATGCCAAATGGAAGTCAGGCACCAGTTGTACTGTTATTGCTGGCACTAAATCTTCTTGATTTTCTGCCAAAATATACTACCCCTTAACAATTATAAACAAAAGCAAAAAAGAAAAATTTAAATTAAATTTTAGAAAGCTTTGGTAAAATAGATATCTGATGAGGTATTTGGAAAAGTAAAATATGGTCAATTAACATGTTATTTTTAAATGTATAATATGTAATAGTAAGGGATATTGGGTCATTTAAAGTCTGAGGTAATTTATTTAAGTAAATATTAATTTTAGTTATGTTATAAATCCATTACAGTCTAAATTTGAGAGTATTTTTAAGTTTTGAAATTTCTTGTAATTGTAATATAAGATAACCTTCAGTTTTTATGTAATTACTGTATGTTACATTGATTTCTTGGCTCCCTATTTCTACCAATATACACACATACTCTGTTCATTATGGATCTACTCTCTAGAATGAGACCCAATCAGTGTCATCAGGTAAGAGCCATGGTAGGAACACTGGTGGCAAACTAAATATTAGAGGAGGTTAATCTGTATAATGCGATAGATAAATCTTAAAGTTCATTACATTGACACTGTATCAGACACTCAGAACTCTCAACTCTCTAAAGCAGTGATGAAAAAGAGTGGTAGAAAAAGGTGTCACTGATGTTAGGATTGAAGCTTCTCAGTTATATAAGGCATTGGGCATACGGTGGTAAGCAAACAGGCATTATCCTTGTTTTTGTATATAGCTATGATCTTGGTAAGTCTTATAAAGAAAAATGTGTAATACAGTAGTCCCCCATTATCTGCCAGGGATACATTCCAAGACCCTAAAGATACCTGAAACCATGAATAGTACAAACCCTATATATACCATGTTTTTCTTTTACATATATGTACCTCTGACAAAGTTTAATTTATAAATTGGTAGTGAGAGATTAACAACAATAATAATAAAATAGAACAATTGTAACAGTAGACAAAATAAAATTTATGTGGTCTCTTTCAAAATATTCTTCTTGTACTGTAGTTACCCTTCTTGCGGTGATTACAATGCAATACCTATATGATAAGATAAAGTGAGGTAGACACACTGCACAAAGGGATGGTCCACATACGGGTGGGAAGGTGAAGGACTGTGCAAGATTTTATCATGTTACCTAAAATGGCGTGCAATTTAAAACTTACGGGTTGTTTATTTCTTGAATTTTTCATTTAATATTTTTGGACCACAGATGACTGTAGGTAACTGAAACCCAAGGAAATGAGACTGTGGATAGGGAATGGGGACTATTGTAATACAAAATGGAGGCTAACAAGAGGCTTGCCTATTTTTTCTTGGGCAAGTTGAACTCTGCCAAGAAATTTGATTTCTTCTGAACATGTTGAAATTAAATAACTTTCCTTATCCAAAGAGAGATTTAAAAAGCTGGATTTGCAGAATCCAGAGCTCAGAAGTGAGGTCTGGTCATCAAAGCCTGTGTGGATGGTATTTGAAGCCATGTTTGAGCTCACATACAGACATAATATAGAGTGGGAAAAGAAGAGGCCCTATCAGTGAAGCCTCAGGAACTCCACAGTTAAATGGCCTTCATTTGAATCTTCAAATGAAGCCTGAGACGGTTTAGAGAGGTTGGAGAAAGCCAAGAAACTGTGGTATTAACAGAAGACTTGGGAAAGGAATATTTCAGGGTGGAGTAAATGATAGCTGGTGTCAAAAGCCATTAAGATTGATTCATGGAATTACATGATGGTCTTGGGTGACTTTAAGCAGAGCTATTTTGATGTAGTGGTGGGAGCAGGAATCAGACTAGAGTAGTTTGAAGACTCAGAGGCAAAAAAATAGAGACAGTAAGTAAAGGTAACTTATAAAAGAGAAGGAAAGATGGGTGAGAGCTATAGAGATTGTGGGTTGAAGGTGAGGATTTAAAATTGGTGAGAATTTGACATGGTTAAACTATGATGAGATTGATTGATTCATTTGAAAGGAAGAGGTAAATCTACAAAAGAAAGAAGGGATAATGTATAAAGATTCTGTGAAGAGAAAGAAGGACAAGATTCAGAGCACAAATGGAGGGGTAGTTTCATACAGGAGCTTTAGAGTAGGAGGAAAGTTCATCTGTTTAGAGTACCTGGGAGTGGTTGGAGATTCAAGGTGAATAGAGTTCTAACTTGGTATCGTCATAGACAGGGAGGTTGAATTGACCTACAGAACCATTTGAGTGTGTTGATTATGAATGTAGAATGAACACTAGTCTGTCCTTTTGTTCAGCAGTGTTTATTTGTGTAGGAGAAGACATGGAGAACATGATGAGTTCTAGTTTTTGAGGATTGAGCAATATACTGTAATTGACCAGTTAATGAACTTGAGAAATAAAAGAACAGGCCCATTCTCTGGCTCCAGTGGTGGTAAAACATAATACAATACAGAAAAGTGAAAGGAGAAAAGATACAGAAGGGGAAGAAGTGGTTCTATCATTAGATATTAAGAGAGTTGTAGAACATTACTCCATGTACTGTGAAATAATGTGTACAAACACATTGTGTGTATATAAGGTCCCAAGAAATTCTGTATACAGTGTGTTAATATATATTTCATAACTGGAGCTTACCAAAATTACCAGTATATGTTTTGGTTACTCCAAAGTTGAAATGTTCTAAATACTCACTAATCACTGTTGCCAATAATTCAGTATGTGTGTATTATGTTTTGAATATTTGGAAGATTATTTCATTGGAGTGCTCTATAGATGTAGTAGATAACTCATATTTTGACTGTTTTCCACATTATCCGTTATTGTGATAGGTCCTTTACCTGTTTTATCAAATTTAATCCACTACCCTACACGCTATGTGCCATTGTTCTCTTTTACAGATCAGGAAACTAAGATGAGAGAGATTAAATGGCTTGACTAAGTAAACGTAGCTAGTAAGTAATAGATTGGAGCTAGGCCAGTCTGACTGTTAAGAACCCTTGTACTTAGCTCTTCCAGTATACACACATATTATTTTGTATCTAGGAATATGCATTTTGCATCATAACATCTGTGCATATCTATTCAACATACGTACTAAAGCAGTTATTGACTGAGTAGAAGCGCTTTTAAAAAGACTCAAGGCAGTAGAAACTAAAGCTGTTCATGAATGTAAAAGAGAAAAAAATCAAACTCAAGCTATCAGAAGTTCCCTATAAGGAGTGATTCTCAAACTCTTTTATTTTTTTAAACCCAACTAATGGCAGTGGCTCACTATAGTGGTTATTCATAAAATGCAAGAGTTATAATTATAAAGCCGTAGGAGTTATGTTATTTATATTGTGTTCTTGAAGAAGGGCACGGGATACGTTTTTGGATGTTTATCTTAAATGATAAAATTTCAAAGTATCAATCTTTCCATAGTATTTAGGTTTAACTTTGAATATCTGGAAATCTCACTAATCCAGAGTACAATGGATGTACATTTTTAGACTTTATTATGTTTTTTCACCATGCTTTGGAAATTTTGCCAATTATCTCAGGTTATGGAACTTATTAGTACAATTGGACCTTTTTAGTACAGTCTGAAAGTTATTCCATGCTTATGAGGATATGTTGAAATGAATATCTGATTTTTCAGCTGGTGGGAGTAAAAATCACCACAACTGGACTATAATTCATCAAAAGATATTAGAAATATTTTTAAAATTTGTACCTTTTGACTTAGTAATTTTCTTTAGAGCATTAATTTCTGACAAAATACAAAATTAAACATAAAGATATACATCATAGCATTAATTATAATTAACAAAAGGAATGAATTGAAATGAAAAAGCAATCAGAACATGCTAAGTAGCAAAAATGTCTTTCAGCCTTAAAAATGATGTTTTCAATGACCTAGGAAAATATGATGATTAAAAAATTAGGTGGGAAAATTTGTAGTTAGATTACACAATTTGAATGTAGGCTGGTCCATTCCCACTCATGTGTGGATTTTAGAGGAGGAAAGTGTTTATACTGTAAAGAAAAATCAAATGAGCTCCTTCTCCAGAAACAGGATTTCTTGATGATATTCCTTAGGATTCATTTGTATATTTCTGGAAATCTATAAACTCTCTGAAATTATTTGCAAAAAATTATCTTTGCATTTCCTTTATGAGCAGGCCTGTTTTTTTGTTTGGTTTTTAACAGATTCTCTTAAGAATATCACAATTTGTTGAACAAACACAACCCAACAGAAAGCACACCTTGGCTATAAGCTATTATGACACAAGTAGCACTGCCTGTTTTTGCAAATAAAACTTTATTGATATATGCCCATTCGCTTTAAATTTTCTATTTTTGCTTTCATGATACAGTAGGGCTGAGTAATAGTGGAGAAGAATATATGGCCCATAAGTTGCTTTCTGGCCCTTTAAAAGAATGCATGTCAGCCCATCCTAGATTCTCATTTATTCTTTACAACAATCCTCTGAGATAGATACTATTTTTATCCTCATTTTATGAATGATGCATCTGAGAGTCTGAGAGGTTAAACAACAACTAACACCAAATCACACACTAGAAAAGGGAAATATATGAAGAAAATAATAGTGGTTACATATGGGCAGTTAAATGATGGATTTTTTTCATATATTATTCAAATTTACTACAGTGAGTGTATGTAACTTATAAATCAAGAGGGAAAAGAATTGTAAAAAAATTATTAGGTAGAACTGAGTTGTGAGAATCCTAAAATTCAGATTCATGCTTTCTTATTTTGGTTTCCTACCATGTCTTCTGTTTTTATAAATTTACAGTGGATATACAGAGTTTGTTTCCTTTGTTGGCACTTAGCTCTTATTATGCAGTGCCTCCTTAATGAACTCTTGATTTTATGAAAAAAATTATTACGTTTGTATTATTATTTAAATTTTCTATATTAACTGAAGCAATTTTATCCTTTAACTATTGAGAACTGTTGTCATCTGATAACTTCAATAACTACTTAGTGCTCATCATAACTTAATAGGTGCTTATAAAACACTGCATGTGTATGTCTATCTGAAAGTATGTAATTTTCCTTAATATCAATCAAGTGAATTAACCTTAATTATTTTAGTCATAGATTGAAATAAAGTATGATAAAAGTGCTGTATGCAGTATTTCTAAAGGAAAAATTTTGTTGTGTGCTTTGGGAAATCATTGTCCTAATAATTAGAGAGTATTTAGGAGAAACAAGTCACAACCCTCTGCCCTTAGGAAAATGAATCATTTAGTTAGGAAAAAGGGCATATCTGAGTACTGCCTTTACTGTTAGGACCTTGATCCAAACCACAGTCATCTTTCCCCTTGATTATTTTATCTCTCTGCTTTCAGTTTTTCTCAGTTTATACTCCCCACAGCCAAAATGATTGTTTTGAAGACATGAATGAGCTCTTTTCTAAACTTCAATGCTTTTCTATCTCAGACTCAAAGTACAAATCCATAAAATGGACTGCAGGACTTTCTGATCCAGCTCCTATTACTCCTTGCTTCCGCTGCTTCAGTTATACTAGCATTTTTGCCCCTGTCTCTTGACCTTTGCAGTTGGATTTTGTTTTGTCTGCTAGAACACTTCATTTGGATATTTGTATGGTTTGCTCCAGGACCCTGTTCAAACATCCTTTTATAAGAGATATGGAAGTCTTCTGTGAACACTCCAGATAAAGTATAAAGTAACATCCAGCTCTAGCATTCTCCTTTCCCCTTACCTTGTGTTGTATTGTTTTCCAAGGTATTTAACACTATGTAATATATATTTGTACCTATTTTTCTTCAACAAAACTGAAAGCATTAGGGTACTTGGTACGTAGTGAGCACACAATAAGGTTTGAGTAAATGAATGAGTAAATGTAAATAAACCTTAAAACAGGAAAGTGGTGATTAGTGCCACTAAAACAGTGTACATTAAGTCCTCTGAAAGTTCACTTGGAGAGACTACAGTACTTCTAATAGCGATAATTTGGGAATATTTTAGTTGATGATGTAACACTTGAATTGAGTCATAAAGAATTGTTAGCATTAAAAAGGAAGTGTGCCCTGGCTGGTAGCACAGTGGTTAAGGCACTGGCCTACGAACCCAAAGGTCGCAGGTTCGATTCCCCAGCCAGGGCACATAACCAGGTTGCACACCAGGTCTCCAGTCAGGTCTGTGGCTGGAGGCAGGTGAAACGCAACCATACATTGATGTCTGTCTCCCTCTCTGCCTCTTGCCCTTCCCCTCTTTCTAAAAATAATGAAATAAAATCTTTTTTTTTTTAAAAGGAAGCGGTATGGGTAGGAGGACATCATAAGTAGAGCAGATAATTTGTAAAAAGGTGTAAAAAGATGGCATGGTGTATTTATGAATGGTGGTTAATTGTCTAGAGCTGTGATTCTAAAAAGTGTGATTCCCTGACCTCTGCAGTAGCCTCACCTAAACACCATTAGCAAAATAAATTCTCAACCACACCCCAGACCTGGGGAATCAGATGCTTGGTCTGGGGCCCAGCAGTTTGTTTTTCTTAAGTCTTCTTGATGACCACTGTACTAGCACATATGTATTCAGAAAATATTTGTGGGTATTAAGATTTGAAAAATGCACTGGTCCAGATCTTGGCTTAGGACTTTGAATTTTGCAGGAAGATTAATAGGTTTAAGGGCAAAGCAGTGCCATTATTAATTTTAAAATATTGTTTTAAGGTAAGGGAGATAAAGAATGAAAGCCTAGATAAAAAAGGAAGTGATTAGAATATTTCAGAAATGATCAGTTGAGGATCTGGTTGGGTAGTAGCAATGAAAATGGAAATACAGTAATAGTTTCAAGAAATGTGAAAATGAATTGGCATCTGGTTGAATGTGGAGACAAGATGCAAAGAAATTCATAAAATTGGGTTGGATTTCTAATGTAAATATTTGGGAATATGGTAGTATTAACAGTAAATGATAGAAGGAGCAGTTAAGGAATCTAAATGAACAGTCAAGTTCTGACTATTGGATTTGAAGAGTTAATGTATTCAAAGAAACCACTGTACTAATCATTAGCCACAATGAGCATATTTATTAATCTTGAAGATACTCAATTTACAAACCATAAATTTTCAGGTAACTGATGATAAAGTTTACCACACTATAGAACTCAGAATTTCTTTACTCTGTTTAGAAATACTTCATTCAGTACTTAAAGTATAAGGCTTTTTAATAGAGGCTGCATCTGTTTGTGAGTTAACTTACCTATGATAATTTTCAAGTTTAAAATTTCCTTCCAGGTTTTAATTTCCAGACAGGACTTAAGTATCAAAAAAAAAAAAAAAAAAAAAAAAGAAGTAATAGTCTATCTAATTTGATTAAGTGAATTGTCTGTTATTACCAAGTTCACAAAGAAAAATTAAAGTCTAGACAGAGAGGGAGAGAGACATCAATGTATGGTTGCCTTTCACCTGCCTCCAGCTACAGAGCTGGCTGGACACTTGGTTTACAACCTGGTTATGTGCCCTGGCTGGGAAGAGAACCAGGGACCTTTGGATTCGCAGGCTGGACTGTTTTTTAAAAGAGCATTTTACCATAGTTGGATTTCCGGTTCACTCCCAGATTTCCATCTTATAGTTACCTTTTATTCCTTTGTTATGTAGCTTTGGAACCAGTAACCCTTTCTTTCTGAAGTGTTAACAACTGAAATGGTACTCCCCACTCCCCAATTCCATCTTCAAGAATATATATATATATATATATATATATATATATATATATATATATATACACCAGAAGTGTGTATATATACACACTTGTGTGTGTGTGTGTGTGTATATATTTATTTTCCGATCTGTCTATTCTAGCCAATGGGTTTCTCATTTTCCTCTGTGGTTACACCTTGGAGGGTTTTGGGGAGCTGTAGCTTCTTTTGCACCTCTACAAGAGAATTATTTAACCCCCCGTCTCTTTTTGTAGCTTACTTTTTGAAGAGTCAGGAAGGTCAGTAGAATAAACATTTATTATTCTCCCCAGTTTAATACCCATTAAATTTAGAAACACTAGTAATTCCTTGAATTTAGTACACAATACAGTTAACTCACATCACTCACATTTAGTGACATCAGAGGGAAGATGTATTCACAGAAAATGGTACCAGGTTAATTTTGGTTTCAGTATAGGGTGCCAGTCAGTTGTGCCAACTGCTAAAGTCTTTAACTTGTATTTAAGTTTCCTGGTAAAATTCACCAAGTGGTTAATTGCACCATTGTATGTTTACCATATTTTTTGTGGGATTGGATCACTTAACCTGAACATAATCTACTTCCTTGAAAGTTGTATCTGAATTTATATCTTGCAAAGTGTACAAATTTCTGTGGCTGGCAGTCTCAGGTACCAGGTCTTACTTCATGTTTCCTCCTTTACATTTCCTTCATATTAAAAGGTTTTAATTTCCATTTCTTCCATGTTCCCTGGTATTTCTCTGCTGCAGTAAGCCTGAATTCCAGCTTTCTTTTGTGGTCCAGCTTTTCTACACTGCCTCTTGTAAAAAGCTCAAAGTACAGTATCCACAGGCTTGGTGTTAATGCCCTTGTCTCTTGATTTCTCTGTTCACCAGAGAAATAGTCCTGTACTTGACTGTTGCAACTCCCCCTGACATTATTAGGCCTACTGAGCTAAAATTATAAAAGCATTCCTGTTGTGCTCCGTATTTGTATAATTCAGATAGTAGCCATAAGTGAGTACATGAAATAATACTTTTAATGTTTCTGATGTCTGCACTCATGAGAGCCCATTGAAGACTATCTCTTCCACCACTAGATTTTTAAAAACATTTTATTTATTTTAGAGAGAGGGGAAGGGAGAGGGAAAAGAAAGAGCGAAACATGGATGTAGGGGCAAAATATCAGTCAATTACCACTTGATGGGGGACCAAGCCTGCAACCCAGACATATGTCCTGGCCAGGAATTGGACCAGTGAACTTTCACTTTGGGGTATAACACAACTAAACGAGCCACATCAGTCAAGGCTAGACTGTGCTTGTTGTTTTGTTGTTGTTTTGTTGTTGTTGTTTTTGCTATGCTTTTTAACTGTTCTAGGCCTTGAATAATTTGTTGTACTATATTGGAAGGGTACATATTTCTTTTGGTTGCATTTCTTTCATTAACAATAAGATATGCCGTTTCAGATAAACATGATTGATTTTGTTTACATTTTGGCCTATTTTTTGGAGATTTTTTGGTACTAATTTTTAGAGAGAGGGGAAGGGGGGGAGAAAGAGAAGGAGAGAAACATTGATGTGAGAGAGAAAACATGGATCAGCTGCCTCTTGTTTACGCTGTGACTGGACTGATTCAAAACCTAGGCTTGTGTCTTGACTGGAGATCCAACCAGCAGCTTTGCAGGACAACACCCAACTGAGCCACACAGGAGAGAGCTGTTGTAGCCCATTCTTAAGTGCCTCCTTCCTATCTTCCTTTCCTTTTCTTCTAGCTTTTGGGCCCAGGTTTTTTTTTTTTTAAAGATTTTTTTTATTCATTATTTTTAGAGAGAAGGTCAGGGAGTGGGGAAGAAAGGGAGAGAAACATCGATGTATGGTTGCCTTTCACCTGCCTCCAGCTACGGACCTGGCCCGGGATGGTTTGCAACCTGGTTATGTGCCCTGGCTGGGAATAGAACCAGGGACCTTTGGATTCATAGGCTGGACTGTTCCTTTTTTTTTTTTTTTTTTTTTTAAAGATTTTATTTATTATTTTTAGAAAGAGGGGAAGAGAGAGAGGCAGAGAGGGAGACAGACATCAATGTATGGTTGCTTTTCACCTGCTTCCAGCCACAGACCTGACTGGAAACCTGGTTTGCAACCTTGTTATGTGCCCCGGCTGGGGAATCGAACCTGCAACCTTTGGGTTTGCAGGCCGGTGCCTTATCCACTGTGCTACCAGCCAGGTTGGACTGTTCTTTTTTAAAGAGCATTTTACCATAATTGGATTTCTGGTTCACTCCCAGATTTCCATCTTATAGTTACCTTTTATTCCTTTGTTAGGTAGCTTTGGAACCAGTAACCCTTTCTTTCTGAAGTGTAACAACTGAAATACTCCTCCCTACTCCCCAATTCCATCTTCAAGAATACATACTTCTGGTGTATGTGTGTATATATATATATATATATATATATATATATATATATGTGTGTGTGTGTGTGTGTGTGTGTGTGTGTGTATGGTGTGTATATATATATTTTTCAGATCTGTCTAGTCTAGCTTCTAAGAATGAACTTAATTCTTAAGGAAGTCCCTCTCTTCTGTCTTAATCAACATAACCTTATTTTTTAACTCTCCCACTGTTACTTTAATTGTAAGTGAATCATCTTTTTAAAACAAATTTTGTTCTTCTTGAGTGTGAGCACACCTAGTTCCTGAAGTTAGTATTTGAAGCAAAGGCCTTTTACAATTCTTTGGTCTTTGGATTTGTAATAATTTCTTCTATGTAAGAAATGGACATATACCCTATGTAATAATATTCCTTTCTTTATCTACTCACCTGATAAAATTCACTGGCCATGTATGTTGAATTCAGACAAAATCTTGATATGTACAGCTTTGATTAGATTTATGTCTTTTTCAATCTCCGAAGTTACTTGGACCATATTATGAAAATGACTCTAAAAGCCTTTGGACAAGTCACATGAACTAAGAACTGCTTTGAGAAAGAGGGACAGAATCAGGTCAACTAATCTAGGACTAATACTAATGATTTAAAGGCCAGATATTTACAGTTGTGTTACAAGACTCAGATGGAAGGAACTTCACCAACTTTTCAGTTTAATGCTGTGGCTTGTCTTTGTTGAGAAACCAGACAGAAAGAACAACAACAAAAATGCCACCTACCAATGTCTCAAAAATCTATATGATGAAAGGACTTAAAAAGAAAATCAGGAATATAATCAATACCTCAGCCATACCTGCAATGATGTGTCTGGTCAGGCCATCCAAATTTGAGGTCAGAGTCAGAGCTCTGCCTGGCTCATCCTAGTTAAGACATTATCATATGCACACACATCTGTGGGTAGCACTAGCAGCAGGCATACAAAGAGGAATGTTCAGCCCACATTTCCATTTGATGTTGATAAACATTTCTTTATGCATATATTTTTGTGTTCCCTTGTCTATATGTCAATTTTAATGTTTATGAGAAAAGTGTTTGATATATTACTCTCCCTAGTGAGTTTGGAATCATGAAAAATTTGGGGTCAACATTTATCTAAAGCTTCAAAAAATGAATGTACTGTTTAACCTTCTTTGGACCTACTGACAAGGAAAGATGGGACTTTAAGTGGATACTCAGGTAGTCAGAAGACCCTGGCCTGCCTCACATCATATAGACTCCTGGTGTGGTTGGTAGCTTTGAGTAGATAATCATGAAGATTCCTTTTAATAGTAGGATTACATGGAATATTAAGATTTGGAGATGATTCTCCATTTTCCATTTTGTAAAAGGTTTAGTCTATTTCATTTACAGAACCTATTAAAGATCTTTATGTTACAGAAATATTAACTTAAGGAGTAATGAACTGAACAATGTGCTTTATTGAGCCCCCAAACAATTGGGTTTCAGATTGCTTGCTACTATGCCCTTTGCAAATAGCAAACAACTTTAACTTACTGAACTGTAGTTCTAAACTATTTTGTTGCTTTTAAAAATATGATTATCCTTGCTTATAAATAAATAAATAAATAAATATGATTATCCTGATAGAAAAGATCATGCAAGTGACATCACCTTTTTAAAAAAATCATTTATTTATTTTTTTTTTAAAAAGCTTTTACTTATTATTTTTAGAAAGAGGGGAAGGGAAAGAGGCAGAGAGGGAGAGAAACATCAATGTATGGTTGCCTTTCACCTGCCTGCAGCTACAGACCTGACTGGTGACCTGGTTTGCAACCTCGTTATGTGCCCTGGCTGGGGAACCAGCGAGCGACCTTTGGGTTCACAGGCCAGTGCCTTATCCACTGTGCCACGAGCCAGTGAGTGACTTCACTTTTTGAACAGAGCTTTTCTCTATAATCCTGGTTCTCAATGGAAAACTGTGGGGAAAAAAAGAATCCTCAGACACTGTTTAGGCATGAGCATTTTATTTGTATTGCAGTATCTAGGATATGCTTCATCTGTCCATGAGTATTGAGCTAAGTAGTTGAAACACAGCAGTAGGTTTTGAATAGATTTTATTTGGGGGTAACTGGTCTGCTTGACAAAAGCGAGTAAAATTTGTTATAATTAATCATACTTACAAATAAACAGTTCAGACTTATGTGATGAAATAGTCACCAAAATAAGCTTAACCTTGTCATTTTTTAAAAACAAAGTTCACTGGTGTTTGTTATGTGCCAGGAATTACCCTAGATTTTAGTGTATATATTTCTCAGCTTTTCAGGAGCTCTGTGATTAAAGTGATCTTGTATATTTTATTGGGAAACTTAGAAGTACCAATATAATATTATTGTTTGGTAATATTATACAGTTTTTAAATGACAAAGCCAGGACAATTTCATTCCAAAACCTATACTCTTTTCACAGTGCTGCCAACCTACTTCCTTTCTTTTTCCATCTGACTGTTAAAAAATGCTCATAGGCAAAGGTAAAATCTTGATGTATAATTAGGAAACAAAGTAGGGAAAGTAGATGTAGAATTGTGCTTACATTATATTTAAAATAGTCTCCGTGAAGTAAATGAGAACATTGAAAGTTGAGGTAAAAGGTTGGAACAAAATAGTTTTGTTTTTAAATAACTGAAAAATTGAGCTAACTTTATACTTAATAGAAAATAGGAAAATAACACTGGTGTAATATTCACTAAATGATAGACCTTACTAGAAATTTATCAGTTTTTGCATTAATGCTTTAATGGTTTCAGGATGTTATTGCTGATCTAAAAATTATATTTAGATGTTATTTCTCCTTAGTCCTTTCCAGTTTGTAACAATTCTTTGGTTTTCCCCTATCTTTCATGATCTTGATATATTCGAAGAGTACTGATCTATTTATTTATTTATTTTGGTAGAGTATCATTCATTTTGATTTTGTCTAATGATTTCTCATGATTGAATGAGCTTATACATTTTTGCTGAAAGTACCACAAAAATGCCATTATGTCTTTCTTGGTGTACTGTATCAAGAGATTTATGATATCATTATTAAGATTTGTTACTTATTGGTCATATTTACCTTGATGACTTGGTTAAGCTTGTGTCTATATGGTTTCTCTACTTTTATAGCTATTGTTTGTCCCTGTAGTTGATAAATGTCTTGGAGGAGATATTGAGACTACAAATTTTGCATCTCTTCAAAGTTTCATCCAATAATATTAGTGTTGATTCATGGGTTTTTGCCTGCAACATTCATTTCTGTGTAAATGCCTAATGGTGATTCTCTGTTTCCTTCCATGTTTGTTTATTGGGATTCTGGGAGGAAGAGCTGTCTTGTCTCTAAAATTTATTTATTTATTTGATTATTTATTTGTATTAGTTAGACTCATGGATATATTTATTTGGTTCCATGGATTAAAGCCTAATAGATTGTTATCACTTATTTTGTTGTTCAAATTGTTCCAGCTTTAGCCATTAGGAACCCTATCAAGTTGGCTCCTGTGTTTTTATATCCTATCATTTTTTATTTTCTAGTATTTCATTACTTTCTGACACCTCAAAATATTCCAGTCTTGTATCTTCCCTACTCCAGTCCTGCTAGAGGAGGGATCCTTATGCTTGAGGAGCCCAAGTTTCTTTTTTTATTTTTTTGAGAATAGTGTTTAGAAACCAAGATTTGGGCCCTAAGTGTGCATATTGCTACTGGAATATCATTGCTCCTTGGTCCATCCTCTTAGTGGACAGAATTAAAAATATTTATATGAGGCGGGGGCTCAAAAAAATGAGATTATCTTCTTGTGGGTGGACCCCTTAAAATACATGCATCCCCCATGAGGTGAGTGTTCTAGGAATCTATGTATCAGTGTACCAGCTGGTGTTGTTGTGAGAGGCTGTGTTCAGCTTCAGTGTAGTTTTTTGAAGACTTGGTGTATTTGCCCATTTCATGATGGATGACTTAGTAGTGCATCCGCCTACACCACGCTGAGTGTTCAGCAGCTTTTGACCGAAAACCTCATGACCCCCATGTCCCACCCACCCTATTCCCTCAATCTTGTCCTGAGCAATGTTTTTTTTTGTTTTGTTTTGTTTTATTTGTTCTTGTTTCCCTGGGTGATAAAAGTCTTCAAAGGGAAACATTTTGCTGATATAGGAGAGGTGAAACAAAAAATGGCAAAAGTACTAAAAGACATCAAAATTGAGTTAAAACACTTTTGAGCAGCAGAAAAAGGGTTTGATAGGTGTATTGAATCAAATGGAGAGAACTTTGAAGGTGACTGAAGTTTAAACATATAAGAATAAATACACAATTTATTATAAATAAATTCCATTTTGGGAGGATTACCTTGTATGTATATATAGTAGCTATATTACAAATGAATAACATAATCATACTGAAGGGGTGGGAAAGAACTAAAAGCTTATTTTATGTATTTAGGAAATTAGCAAGTTTACTCAGTGTATAGAATATATTAATCTTTTCCTGTGGACTTTTAATATAGGCATATGTTGTAGTTATTTTTTGAATTTCTTTAATGGAAGATGATAGTAATGTGTATTCTGATTTGTTATTCAAGTTTAGAAAGTGGATGGATTCATTATATTTTAAAAAACAATGAAATTAACAATAAACAGCTTACTAACACCTGGGGATTTTGAGGTATCTGAAATACTGAAATTTGATGAGAATGGGACACTTAAGGGATTAAAATGACAGAGTTATGAATAACCAACTAATAGAAATAAAGTCATGTTTGATATTGTGTTAATGATCTAGTCTAATATTGCTTGGATTAAAAAATTAATCTTTGATACATTAGAAATTATAACAGTTAAGAAATAAATAACCGTATTTTAGTTAATCACTTTATGGGATATTTGTGGTGGCAGCTCTTAAATTGCCACATTTGTATTATTTTTATACATTTGTATGTTACTCAGCTCTGGTTGCCATAAAAAAATACCACAGATTTAGTGGCTTGAACAATAGAAGTTTATTTTCTCACAGTTCTAGTGGCTGGAAATTTGAGATCAAGGTGCCAGTTAGGTGCTAGTGAAGACTTTTCCTTGCTTATAGACAATCACCATCTCTGTGGGCCTTGCCATTTTCTTTCCTCAGTGAAGCATGTGGAGCAGCAGAGAGAGATCCCTATTTCCCTTCTTGTAAGGCCCATAATTCTATCTGATTAGGCCCCCTTTCTTATAACATCATTTAACTTTAATTACCTCCTAAAAGCCCTATCTCCAAATATAGTTATTTTGGGGGTTAAGCCTTCACACATGAATGTTAGGGGGACACATTTCAGTCCATACTAATTTGGATAATGTATTTTAATATTCCTAAATAATGAATGTAATTTTAACTTAATAGGTTTATATTGCCTGTGTTTTCACAGTTTTGACAGAATGAATCTGTATTTCATTCTCAAAATAATTTGCCTTAGTAAATTAAGATGTAACAGTGTATAGTGTATGATATGTTCCTTAAAGAGAAGGGTATAAGCGCCTATAAAAGGGAGTGATAAGAAAGTGCTTTAGGATCATTGAAGCTTGCAGCATCTTTCTTTGGCAGAAGCTCTGCTCTTCTCTTCAACTCCCCTTATGTCATGGAATACTTTTGGCTTTGGCTCTAACTTCTTTTAGCAGTATTCATATAGTTTCTATAATTTATAGTTGTTGTTTTACATCCATCCCCTTTTCACTCCCCTCTGTCCCCTTCCCCGCCCACCCACTCCCCAACAAAGTCAATTCCAAATTTTGTTAGTTTCTATAATTTATAGTAAATTGCACTGCAATAACATTTTTTGTGTCCTTAAAATGAAAAAAGAAAAAGGTTTCTATCAATCCTTAATGGACTGCTGGTCTTTTATTTTTTTAATTTTTATTTTTTTAAAGATTTTATCTATTTATTTTCAGGGAGAGGGGAAAGGAGGGAAAAAGAGAGGGAGAGAAAAACATCAATGTGTGGTTGCCTCTAGCTTGCCCCCAGCTGGAGAAATGGCTTACAACCCAGGTATGTGCCCTGGCTGGGAACCAAACTGGGGATCCTTTGGTTCACAGGCTGCTGCCATCCCCTGAGCCACACCAGCCAGGGCGGACTGCTGATCTTGACCCTCTGTTTCTTACACCATTTCCTTAGAGAATTTAGAACTGTAATAATAGTTAATTTTAAAGGTCCAGGTAAATACTTTTCCTTTGTTTGTTTGCAGCCACTTTAACATTATTCTATTATGCTAAGATTGTTACTTATTAGAATAAAAAAAAAACCGCGGAAGATGTGTTGCACTGTGGCCAGCTAGAACATAGATTATTATTTACATTGTTTTCTCCCATTAGCCGAGTGCTTATAATAGCTCTTATAGCACAGGAGGAAAAAATTAAAGCGAAAGGGCAATGTAATGTATATTGCATTGCATATGTTGAGGAAAATATGTAAAGGAGAAAAAATGTTATAGTGTTTGTTAATAGCAATATCACCCATGACATTAAACAGTGTAAGACAATATGCAAATTTCAGTCAATTTTGTTAATGCGTCTTCAAGCGTATTATGGCAAACATTGGAAGTGTTCCCCATAAGGATTATTATTGTGTTAGATTTGGGATCAGCTAGATCAGACAGGATATTAGTAACTAAATATTGGTAAGTAAAAGAAGCTATAATGAGAATTGAAGCTGAAAAAGTAGCAAGCTTCTCTTCTAAGGAGACAAACCCAGCCCATAAATAGAAAGTGAATAAGGTTGTAAGTAGATATGGATTAGGGCAAACTGTTTTATACTGAGGACAGTAAAAATGTGAGACTGACAGGTGCCTATTTTTTAGGTGGTACAAAAGTGGTATTGTGGTGGCCAAAAAGAGGCAGTAAAGCTGGTCAAACTCTTCAGTGAACAGAAAATTTAAAGCCAGGGAATCACTGTTTAACATTCCTTTTTTTGGCCTGTGGTGGTTTAGAAAAGTCTGCTCTCTTTGGGGTCATCATACTTAGTAGTAATTTTTACTTTCCTACTAGTAGAGGCTATAAGATCTGGAGGGGATATAAGTTCACAGAGATAATACCCTCTAGCTTTCTTTTTTATCTACACATGGTCCTAGAAACATTAGAGATATGTGCTACCTACCTGGTATTGCAATTTGTAATTGTCAAAAGAACTGTGAAAAGTCTGAGAGTTTATCTAAGCCTGTCTCTCAAGTCTTTTACAAAGGCGTTGTGAGTGGCTAAGGTGGATCCTACACTCAAAGTATATTTTCGTCACAGCTATAGAAGCCCAACCTTAGGGAACCCCAATTTTTTATAGTGGTCTGAAATCTTATCTGCCTGACCTTTACTCTAGAGGGAGATGATATCGTGATTATACTGGACAGTAAACAGGCTCACTGGAGGGAGATGTCATCTTTATCTTTCAAGGCTGTTTCCTATAAATTTATTTGAAAAAGGATAAAGGCATTCAGAACTTCTTTTTGAAAACTATAGAAATATAAGGTATCTATGGAAAATTGTCTCCCAATAGAAAGTGATTACTACGAAAAGTCCTTGAGAAGCCCTGGCTGATAACACAATGGATACGGCACCAGCCTGTGAACCCAGAGGTTCAATTCCTAGCCAGAACACATAACCAGGTTGCAAGCCAGGTCCGTAGCTGGAGGCAGGTGAAAGGCAACCATATATTGATGTTTCCCTCTCTGCCTCTCTCCCTTCCCCTCTCTCTAAAAAATAATAAATAAAATCTTAAAAAATAAATAAAAGAAATAAAAAGAGAAAAGTCCTTGAGCTCTGAGTATTCTGGCATTTTTATTCTGCACTAGTATTTCCAGCCTTTAAATCAGAGTTGGAAAACTGTTTCTACAGAGGTAACTATTAAATATATTAGGCTTGGTGAGCCATATAATTTCTGTCACAACTATTCAAGTTGACTTGTTTTATCAGGAAAGCAGCCATAGGTAATACATAAATGAGTGAGCCTGGATATGTTTTGGTAAGATTTTACAGACATTGAAATTTGAATTTCACATCATTTTCACATATCACAGAATATATTTTTTAAACAATTTAAAAATATAACATCCATTCTTAGCTTATGGGTTGTATAAAAACAGGTTGTAGACCAGATTTGGCTTGTATGTTATAGTTTACCAACCTGCTTTATATGATAAAAATTTTTAAATATAATAACATTGTTTTATTATAGCAGTCTTACATATGAATTGATGATTTTATAGATTTATAGCTATATAATATATGAGAAACATTTTATAGTAATTGATAGTTCTAAAATAGGTTATCATAAGTTATCCCAATTTAACTTTAGAGTAAGCATGTGGGATAAGCATTAGTAGCTCCATTTTATGGTAAGAAATGTAATGCATTGGGAAGATGACCTACCCAATGACAGAGCTGAGACTGATTATATTCTGGACTTTTTTGCTGTACTATGTTACAGTTTCAACTTTCATAATCAGAGCACCATGCCAGTATATCTTGAATACCTGTTTTTTTGCCAGAAGGCTTAGAGTTCAGTCTTATAAATAAAAATAGCAATGCATACTCATTTCTACTTTTCTTTGTTACTATATCCTGCTGTCTAGCTATTTTAATATTATATAAAAGGTAGATATAGGAGATGAAGAGTATGTGTTACAGAGTTTGGTAAAGATTTGGCAGCTGAACAGTACAGACATTCATGTATTTCTTTTCCACATTTTCAAAGATAATCTTTATTTTACTTTTAGATGTACATGATAAAAATAAACAATAAAAAACTCTTTCCCCCATCATTTGTATTCATGTTTAACTAATACTTTAATTTAACGAGTAAGTTTTATTAAATTTTTCAACTGGAGAAGTTAAGAACATTTTTTATAATGACATACCTTTTTGGCTTGCTTCTGTATTAGGTGGTTGAAGATTATGCCGGAAGATGGCA
Organism: Noctilio leporinus; assembly: GCA_004026585.1. Lineage (NCBI taxonomy): Eukaryota > Metazoa > Chordata > Mammalia > Chiroptera > Noctilionidae > Noctilio > Noctilio leporinus. The sequence goes on along the minus strand of PVIW01000887.1, from coordinate 318,763 downwards.
GGTCCCTTTGCCACAGCTTCAAGTTCTTCAGACTGCACTCTGCTGTTTTACATCAGCCAGTGCTTCATTTCCGGATGAATGTGAGCACGTACAATATGTTTTGAGTAGCCTTGCTTTGTAAGTATTCTTTATTATTTAGAAAAATATTTACCATGATATATTTGAAATTTTTAATTATATTTTTGGGGTAGGCATGTTTCCTAAAGTCACCTATCAAAAATAAATTTACATTTCTTCATTTAAATCTTTATATTTGATTTTGAACATTTAATCATAATTTTAGTTTCATAATGAAATGGCATTGTAATATAGGTGCTCATGTCACTACCAGCACTTCCCTTTCTTTTTTAATTTCCAAGATTATTTTGGCAAGTTATAATGGCAAGTCCCAGAATATAGCAATTAAGGCCACCATAATTAGCAGAGAAACCTTAAAAGGAATCTCCTGGTTTTTAAAAAATACTTGTGGAAGACTTTGATTTAAAGATCACAGACTAAGGACTTGCAGTCAAGATGGAGACTACATATTTTGTCTCCTCACACAACTATAGAAAACATTAATAACCAGATCTCAAAACAAAAAAACATACAGAACTGTCAGGGAATTGAGCTATATGGAAGTCCAGAAACCAAAGATTTAAAGAAGCCACATTCATCCAAACCAGTAGAAGGGGCAGAGATGGGCGGAGAGGCATGGAGACCTAGTGTGGTGCATAGAGGTGGCAGAAGAGGCAGTTCCCACCATTTGTGTGTGCTGGATAAAAATCAGGAGGGATACCTTGGGAACAAAAGATCCCAGTGCCAGGAAGATAAATTTCCATAACTTCTGGCTATAAAAACCAGTGGGGGTTGGCAAAGTGGAAGAAGTTGCTGCATTTTCAGGAGACTCTGCTTAAAGATCATGCATGGACTTAGAGTTTATACAGATTCACACCCTTCTTGAGTCAGCAACAGAGAGCAACAGCAGAAAGGGCACCATTTGCAGGCAGGGAGTAAGCGAAGTGAATGGAAACAGGGTGAGTCCCAGGCAAACTACCAGAAGCCAGCAGCAACACTGTCCCCTCTCTGAAGCATCCCCTATGGGAGCCCTCCCCATAAACACAGCCACAAAGAGGTGAAGCAGGTTGCCCAACCCTGGTTGGAGCGTAAGGCTCCATACTCACACAATTTACAGGTGCCTTTTCTGCAATAGGCCATGCTACTAAGACAGTGAATAAAAGCAGCTCTACCTAATATACAGAAACAAACACAGGGAGGCTGCCAAATTGAGGAGACAAAGAAATAGGGCCCAAATGAAAGAACAGAATAAAACCCAAGAAAAAGTACTAAATGTAATGGAGCTAGCCAACCTATCAGATTCGGTTTCACAACACTGATGATCAGGATGCTCACAGAACTTATTGAGTATGGCAAAATATAAAGGAAGAAATGAAAGTCACGCTAAATGAGATAAGGAAAAATCCATAGGGAATCATAAGTGGGGGGGAGGAAACCAGGATTCAATCAATGATTTGTTCATACATAAAGAAAAAATAAACATTCAGCCAGGACAGCAAGAAGTAAAAACAACAACAACAACAACAAAAAATTAGGATAGTATAAGGAGCCTCTAGACATCTCCAAATGTACCAACATTTGAATCATAGGGACATCCAAAGAGGAAGAGCAAGAAATTAAAAACTTATTTTTAAAAATGAAAGAAAACATCCCTAATTTGGTGAAGGAAATAGATGTACAAGTCCAGAAAGCACAGAGGGTCCCAAACAAGTTGGACCCAAAAAAGAACCACACCAAGATACACCAAGATATAAAGTCCTAGAAGCAGCAAGAGAAAAGAAGAGTTACCTACCAAACAGTTCCCGTAAGATTGTCATCTGATTTCTCAGAAGAAGCTCTGAAGGCTAGAAGGGACTGGCAAGAAGTATTCAAAGTGATGAAAAGCAAGGACCTAAATCTTAGATTACTCTAGCCAGCAAAATATCATTTAGAATTGAAGGGCAGATAAAAGTGCTTCCCAGACAAGGACAAGTTAAAGGAATTCATCATCACCAAGCCATTATTACATGGAATGTAAAAGAGATTTATTTAAGAAAAAGAAGATGATCAAAACTGTGAATATTAAAATGCAACAAATTCACAACTATCAATAACTGAATCTAAAAAACAAACTAACACCAACCTGTGAACCCAAATGCTGCTGGTTCGATTCCCAGTTTGGGCACATACATTCCCAGTTTGGTTGCAAGCCAGGTCTTCAGCCAGGTCTGTAGCTGGAGGCAGGTGAAAGGCAACCATACATTAATGTTTCTCTCCTTTTTTTCCTCCTTCCCTTTCCATCTCTCTAAAAATAATGAGTAAAATCTTAAAAAAATAAAAAACAATCTAAGCAAACAACCATAACGGGAACAGAATCATAGATACAGAGATCATTGGGAGGCTTACCTGCTGGGAAGGGTGAGGGGAAAGTGGAAGTGGGAGAAAAGGTGCAGAGAGTAAGCAGCATAATTAGCAGGTACAAAATAGAAAGGGAGATGTTAAGAATAGTTTAGGAGAAGCCAAAGAACTTACATGCATGACCCGTGGACATGAACTAAGGAGGGTGATTGGTGGAGGGAACTGGGCGGAGGCAGGCAAAGGGGAAAAATTAGGACAACTATAATAGCATAATCAATAAAAAGGACTTATGTTTATCCTTTTTACCCTCCTAGATCCTACTAAAATTTTATTAAAGAAGTAAAAGATAGAAATACAATGAAATGAAGAGTCATCAGTGCATGAGAGATTTCAACAGTTTTCTGAGACCGAAAATAGATAGATGAGTGGCATTGAAACATGGCAGAATATGTCACAATTTAATTTGATTTGTGTGTGTGTGGTTTTTTGTGCCTCAAAATGCAGTCATTTCACAATGGTGAGTTTTGATATCATTTATCTACATTACCAAACAATAGAAAACATGAGTATGTTTTGTATGATAAGTATTAATTTGTGAAACATTGTTTTATAATTAATTTTATGTACAATCATGGGCCAATGGGCCAAATAATGATATTTTGGTTAATGATGGACTGCCTGTACAATGATGGGCCTGTAAGATTACTATGGAGCTGAAAAATCCCTTTGCCTAGTGACACAGCCATCATAATATCAAAGTGTAAGGGTTGGAAAATTCAGCAATGCCGTGGTTGAGGTGGCAAACAACTTTAACCAGGGTGTGGTTGAGGATGATATTGAGGAATTCCATGAGGTGGTTTCTTAAAAAGGGACTAATGAGGAGTTCTTGGAACTGGATCAGGTATGGCTGAAGAAGAGGAAAGAAAAAGAAACTGCAAAAGAAAAACAAGAAAATTAATAGTTCAGGATTTAGCAAAAGCATTTGAAGACCTCATCGGGCACCTTAAGAAGCTTAAAACCTGAACTCCAACACTGAAAGGTTTTCATTAATAGAAAGGAGTGTTCGAGGTGCATTATCTTCTTACAGGACAATCTATGAAGAGAAAAAGAAACAACCAAACAAACTGTCATGGACATATTTCTGAAAGCAGTGAGACTCAAGAAGAGACTCGTGCAGGTCCTTCAAGGAGGTATTCCCAAAGAAGGCATTGTTATCACAGGAGAATACAGCTTCAAGTGTGTTATTGGCTCTGAAGACCTTCTAGTGGAATAAAATGTAGAGGTGGAAGACAGAGATATTGATGAACCTGACTCCGTTTAGGCCTAAGATTTTTGTCTTAGTGTTTAACAAAAAAAGTGAAAATAACATTAAAAATAGAAAAATACAAATAGAATAAAAATATAAAGGAAAAATTTTTTGTGTGCAACTGTAGAACATATTTTTTCAAACGAAGTATTTAAGAGTTAAAAACATAAAAAAAATAAAAATTTTATAAAATGAAGTAAAAATGTTATAGTAAACTAAGGTTAATTTATCATTAAAAAAAGAAAAACATTTTTTATACATTTAGAGTAGCCTACGTATACGGTGTTTATAAAGTCTACAATAATGTACACTAATGTTCTGGGCCTTCACATTCACTCACTACTCACCCACACACCCACACAACTTCTAGTCCTAGAAACTTTATTCATAGTAAGGGCCCTCTACAGACAGATATTCCATATTTGTAAAACTCTTACTGTTTTATATATTTATTTTTATATACAATCATGGGCCAAATAATGATATTTTGGTTGATGATGGACCACATGTATGGCAGGAGTCCCATAAGATTATAATGGAGCTGAAAAATCCCTATTGTTTAGTGCTATAGCCATCATAATATCTAAGTGTAAGGGCTACATGCAGGTATTCCTTTTTGCGGTGCCTTTTCTATTTTTAGATATGTTTAGATAGCCTTCAGTATTCACTACAGTAACCTTCCGTACAGGCTTGCAGCATAGACGCAGTTGGCTATTTCTTATAACCTAGGTGTGCAGTAGGCTGTACCATCTAGGTTTGTGTAAGTGCACTCTTTGATGTTTACACATTGTCAGAATCACCTGTTAATGCAGTTCTCAGAACATATTCCTATTGTTAAGGGACTCAGGGCTTTTTTGTAAAAAAAATTTTTTTTTAAACTGCTGGTAGTGCCCTGGCTGGTGTGGCTTAGTGGGTTGAACGCCAGCCTGCAGACCAGATGGTAGCCAGTTTGATTCCTAGTCAGGGCACATGCCTGGGTTGCAAGTCAGGTCCCCAGTTGGAAGCATGTAAAAGGGAACTGCTCATTGATGTTTCTCTCCTTTTTCTCCCTCTCTTCCCCTCTTTCTAAAAATAAAATGTTAAAAAAAAATCTTGCTGGTAGCAGTTAAAACAAAATGATCCTCTGCCTTGTAAGGTAGGAGGAAGTCCTACCCTTCACCCCTACCCCCAGAATCCTAGAGAGGTGTAGAATTTGAACATGAAAGGCATGAAATAGAGAATAAGGAGTGAGATATTTTGGGAGTATGCAGATTAAGGCATTAATTGCAGTTTTTCCATACAGGCCAATCACTAGGCCTCAGGACTAACAATGGGGTGGAAAATGGTATTGCTACCTTTTCTTTTTACATTCTCACAATTCTGTCTCTGAGAGAGCTAGCTGGTAGTTATCCTACAGAAAATCCTACCAGCCACCAAAACTAGACAGGCTTAAGGGACTCTCAGTTAATTTGCTTATGGCTTTATTCTTAAAATTACCGGGATTCGGGAATTATCAGACACATGAAGAATGCAAATCTATAACTAGTATTTTCAGAGAGAATTGAGAGTATATGTGTAATGTTAAAACATCAACATACAATGCTGTATGAAAGAATAGTGAGATACCAAAACTGAATTTGTGGAAATTAAGAAATTTTAAGTTCTGTAGGAAAGGTAGAAGGTAAAGTTGAATAAATAATACAGAATGTAAATCAAAAAACCAAAGAGAAGGGCTGTGCCAAAAATAAATTGGTATGGTAGCTCCATGTAGGAGATTCATTATTTAATAGTTGGAGTCCCAGAAAAGAACTCAGAGAAAATATATTGGAGGAAATTACCAAAGACATATTTGTCATAAAAGAATATCCCAGAACTGAAAGTCATGAATTTCTAGGGTGAAAGAAACCAACAAGTAACTCAGCACAATGAATGTGAAAGATACTCAGCTAAATACATCATCTTGCAGTGTCAGAATATCAAAAATGAAAAATGGCCCTGACCAGTGTGCCTCATTCGGTTGGGCATTGTCTCGCAAAGCAAAAGGTTGCCATTCTATCCCAGGCCAGGGCATGTGCCTAGGTTTCAGTTGGGTCCTTGGTCGAGGCACATATAAGAAGCAACCAATTAGTGTTTCTCTCCCTCTTCTCCCTCCTTCTCTAAAAAATTTTTAAAAATATATTTACAAAAATGAAAAAACAGATTTGAATACCTTCTGGAGAGGAAAAACTAGGTCATCTATAAAGGAACAAACATCAGATTGAAATCAGTCTTTGTACAACCAAAAGTGGGTGGTAGAATGTAATAATCAATATCTCTAAAGATTTGAGGAGAAATTATTTTTAACCTAGAATATTTCCAGGCATGTAAGGGCCTAGATGATTAACTTGTCCATCTATTGTTTTGGGAACTTTTTAAGAGAATGTGCTCTAGATAAGGGTGTCATATAGTAAGACCAAATGACAGTTAATCTAGAAAATAATGTCATTTACTTAAGATAGAAAAGAAGTCCCAAGATCGCTGCCAAATAATAAGTCTTATAGATATGTCACCTCCAAGAGGCAAATATCCAGTAAAAATTGAGATATGGGACTAACTTTGAGAATTTGGAATCATTTAAGGTAGTGATAAAAGTAGACTAGGCAAAGGAAATAAAAAAGAAATTAGACACTCCAGGAAAATTAAGAATAATCTGCATAGGAAAGGACATAGAGTCATACCAAACTACTTAGATGTGTACTGATGTTTTATTTATATAGTTTTTTTAATCCTCACCTGAGGACATTTTTTATTGCTTTTTAGAGAGATAGGAAGAGAGGAAGGGAGAGAAACAAACATCACTTGGAGAGAGAACCATAGATTGGTTGCCTCTCATATGCTGCCTTGGCAGGGGATCATATGCACCTGGACTGGGGAATCGAACCTGAAACCTAGGTATGTGCCCTTACCAGGAATCAAACCTACCTTTGGAATAGGATGATGCTCCAACCAACTGAGCTGCACCAGCTAGGCCTTTATGTGGTTTTCTTAGTGTAAATGATGTTTATTGACTTTAAACTTTTTTTTTTTTAAGATTTTATTTCATCATTTTTAGAAAGAGGGGAAGGGAGAGAGGCAGAGAGGGAGAGAGACATTAATGTATGGTTGCTTTTCACCTGCCTCCAGCCACAGACCTGACTGGAGAGCTGGTTTGCAACCTTGTTATGTGCCCTGGCTGGGGAATCGAACCTGCGACCTTTGGGTTTGCAGGCCGGCGCCTTGTCCACTGTGCTACCAGCCAGGGCTTGACTTTAAACTTTTAAGGTACAAAATTACAGTACAAAGTAATTATTAACCTTTCAACATAAGAATATTTAATGTAAGTTGAGAGTTGAAAGTGAAGTACAGGGTCCTAATATCCTTCCTTTAATGTTTATTTTATAAAATGGTATATCAGTAGTACATGAAGCCATGAATAAAAGTATAAGTAGTCTTGGCTGGTGATGCAGTAGATAAGGCGCTAGCCTGCGATCCCAAAGGTCGCTGGTTCGATTCCCAGCCAGGGCACGTAACCAGGCTGCAAGCCAGGTCTCCAGCCAGGTCTATAGCTGGAGGCAGGTGAAAGGCAACCATACATTGATGTTCCTCTCCCTCTCTCCCTTCTCCTCTCTCTAAAAATAATACAAATAAATAAATAATTAAAATAATAACTAAAATCTTTAAAAAGCGTAAGTAAAGTTATTAAGATATAGGTAAATATAATAATAATAATAATAAAATAAATAACTATTCAGTAGGTGGAATTGATTGTATGAAGAATTAAATTCTCTTCTCCCAGAGCAGGAAGTCAAGAGACAATATTTAAAATTGGCAACTCAAGAAAATAGTAAAGCTTATTATCAACAGCAGTTAAAAATATTGAAAGTTGTTGATTTTGAGGCACTGAACCAGTGAGAGAGAGGGCTGAAGCCTTTCTATACATGTAGCATCTCTAAACCTTGAAGATGTGTTAATTGCATATGTACAAACTATATTTTTGTTTTATTTGTATATATATAATTACAAAGAATGCATATACATTATGCTTCTTAAAGATTTATTTGCATATATTAAAAGTTGTAGGGGGAACTGTGTGAGGTGATTGGTATGTTAACCCCCTTGATTGTGGTGGTTATATCATCTTATTTATGTACATAAAAAATCAAGTTATACACTTTAAATAAATACAATTTATGTTGGCCAGTTTTACCTCAATAAAGTTAAAAAAATTGTAGGCAAGAAGGAACATTTAGGATATAATGTTACTTAGATTTGTAGGAATTAAACAGTTAATAAAACCATAATACTTTTATATTTAGTTTATCAAGCCTAAATGAATATGGAAATTATATAGGGACCTTTGAATTATAATTGACAAATCTTAAGCTAATTTAAGGGGGAAAAAGCATTAAAAAATTGGTGTGGGGAAATTTATCAGATGACTAAACCATTGGAAAGCAAGGACTAGAATTAGTTTTAGAATTTTTTTTTTCTTTTTTATTGTTGCTACTTTTTAAAATACATTTTATTGATTATGCTGTTACAGTTATCCCAATTTTTCCCCCTTTGCCTCCCTCAACCCAGTATCCCCTTTCACACCAGCAGTCACCTCCCCTTAGTTCATGCTCATGGGTCAAGCACAGAAGTTCTTTGGCTACTCCATTTTTTATACTGTTCTTAACATCCCACTATCTATTCTGTACTTACAATTTGCACTTTAATCCCTGCACATTTTCCCCCCTTTTTCCCCTTCCAACTCCCAACTGATGACCCTCCAAATGATCTCCATTTCTATGATTCTGTTGCTCTTTTGGTTGTTTGCTTAATTTGCTTTTTAGATTCAATTGTTTATAGTTGTGTATTTATTGCCATTGTAATGTTCATAGGTTTGCTCTTCTGGTTTTTCTGAAATAAGTCCCTTTAACATTTCATATAATAATGGCTTGGTAATGATGAACCTCCCCTAGCTTGCCCTTCTTTGGGAAGTACTTTCTCTGCCCTTCAATTCTAGGTGATATTTTCCTGGCTAGAAGTTTCAAGTTCTTGCTTTTCATCATTTTGAATACTTCTTGCTAACCCCTTCTAGCCTACAAAGTTTTTGGTTTTGTTTTTTTTTTTTTTTTTTTGAGAAATCAGTTGTGACAGTCTTATAGAAACTTCTTTGTAAGTAACTCTTCACTTTTTTTCTTACTGCTTTTAAGATTCTCTTTCTTTAACCTTTGGCATTTTAATTATGATGTGTCTTGGTGTGGTCCTCCTTGAGTACATCTTGTTTGGGGCGTTCCGGGTTTCCTGGACTTGTATATCTATTTCCTTTACCAAATTAGGGAAGTTTCTTTCATTGGTTTTTGAAATAAGGTTTCAATTTCTTGATCTTCCTCTTTTTCTGGTACTCCTGTAATTTGAATGTTGGTAAATTTGAAGTTGTCCCAGAGGCTCTTTAGCTTATCCTTGTTTGCTTGGATTATTTTTTCTACTTGCTATTCTGATTGAATGCTCTAAAATCATTGATTTCATTCTTGGTTTTCTCCGTTCCACTTTTGATTCCCTGTGATTTTTTAATTTCACTTAGTGTAACCTTCGTTTCTGCCTGGGTCCATTTTATGCTGTTGAAGTACCCAGTGAATTTCTTAAATATCCTAATAACCAGTGTTTTGAACTCTGCATCTGACAGATTGCTTATCTCCATTTGTTCAGTTCTGTTTTCTGAAGTTTTGTCCTGTTCTTTCTTTGGGCCATATTTCTTTGTCTTCTCATTTTTGCAGCCTCCTTATATATATATTTTCTATGTATTAGGTAGAACTGCTTTGACTCCCTTTCTTAGTAGCATGGCCTATTGTAGAAAAGCACTGGTAAGTTGGATGGCGAGGAGACTTAGGTAATTGCCAGCAAGGGAGGCGCAATGTTGTTTTATACATTGTTCTTTGTTTTGGTATTTTATAGTTTACTGTGATTAACTACACATAAATTTATTTTTATTAATCCTTATTTGGATTTCTTGGGCTACCTGGGTCTGAGGATTGGTATCTTGCATCACTTTTGAAAATTCTTACCCAGTTTTTGCTTCAATCTGCCTCTCCCCCATGGCTCTCACTCTCTCTTCTTATGGAAACATGATTAGACACATTGGATTTGTACGTTCCACTTCCCATATCCCTAATTCTTGCTTGTATTTTCCATTTCTTTGTCTCTCTGTATCACAATATTTATTGGTAAGTGGGTTTTTCTTTTGTGTTTGGATAACTAAGCATCATAACATACTGGAAATTTTCTTATAGTAGATAAATGCACAAATCCAAATTCTTATATTTTAGTGTAAAAACTATCAATAGTTACATGACACAGAAATCCAAAAGAGAATAGTAATTCTGATTGTAACTACCAAACAATATATGTATCTGTGTATTTTAAGGGAATTTGCTACATTATTACTAAGTGTAATATGTAGGAAAATAGGGTCTGACTTCCAGGTATCCCAGTGACAGTATAGTTTATAGTCATAAGTAGGGACTTTAGTGGTACTCTAGTTATATAAGCTTTCATAAAAATAGGAGTACACTGATGGATTAAAGTTAAATAAGTATGATTATATATATATATATATATATATATATATATATATATATTCAGTAAGCATATCATGAATAATTTATTTGTCCCACTATGAATAATTTATATTTGTATATAAATAATTTTGTTTAGATAATTCTATTTTGAATAATTTAGGTAAATGGACTGTAGGTTTTATGGTTTGGATTAGGGTTAATAATAAATTGATTAATGTGTAAACTATTACATATTAAAAGTTAAAAATATACAAACATTTTAAACATTCAACATTAAAAACTGATACTAACATTATACAGTAATACATATTTTGAAAAGAAACATTTTGGTGAATTTAGTCATGTCTTAAAAAGTTATAATTTAGGTCCTGGCTGGTAGCACGGTGGATAAAGGCGCCAGCCTGTGAACCCAAAAGTTTGATTCTCAGCCAGGGCATTATAACCAGGTTGCAAGTCAAGTCTCCAGCCAGGTCCATGGCTGGAGGCAGATAAAAGGCAACCATACATGGATGTTTCTCTCCCTCTCTCCTATTCTCCCTTACTCTCTCTCTCTCTGGAAATAATAAATAAAATCTTTTTAAAAACCTAAAAGTTATCATTTAAATAAATAAAAATTCATGTGTTATATTTCAATAAAATTGATACAAGCATAGCTGAAAAGAACAAATCTGTGAAAATACTGTGTTTCCATAGATTGCTGAAAGAAAATTTGGATGGCAATGTTAATAATCAAAATATTAGTAATCTATTATTTTTAGCAAACACCTACTACAGCACTGCCAGGGATTGCTCTAACTGCTTTACAGGAGGTAGCTACTATTATTGTTTCTATCTTATAAAAAAAGAAACTAAGGCACAGAGATATTAAGTCACTTACTTAGGATTACATATCAAGTGAATGGTTGAGCTGAGATTCAAATCCAATGTGGCACTAGACTAGAGTTGTGTATAAAGGCCAGATGTTTTAGGTTTGGCCTGTAAGGCCTTTGTTTCCACTACTCAGTTCTGTCATTGCAGTGTGGTAGCAGCCGTGGTTAATATGTAAGTAGATGGGTGTGATTGTGTTTCAATAATATCACATTTATTGATCATGACATTTTAATTACATGTAATTTTTACTTGTCACAAAATATATCCTTATTTTTTTTTTCTTTATCCTCTCTCAAGGACATTTTTTTCATTGCTTTTAGAAGACAGGAACGGAGGTGGGGGAGAGAGAGAGAGAGAGAGGTAGAGACATCAATGAAAGATTAACACCGACTGATTGCTTTCTCTTATTCATCCTTGACCCCACATCCTGGGTATGTGCCCTGACCAGAAATCAAACCCATGACCTTTATTTAGTCTGTAGGACAACTCTCCAATGAACTGAGCCACACCAGCTAGCGCTCTCCTGATTTTTTAAAACAGGTAAATATGGCTGAGTATTCTTACCTATTGCATTATGCAGAACAGGCCTCCTTGGGTCAGATTTGGCCTGTGAGCAGTAGTTTGCCAGCTCAGCACTAGACTGCTATGTATATTTTCAGGTCCTATTGTACTTTGTTCTATTTTGGACTCATTAACCCTGTACTTTATAGATTTTTTTTTCCCAAGAAGGCTAGACAACTTGATTTCTAAACATGCAGTTGATCCTTTACATTACTAGTCAAATAGAAAAATAACAGGTATGAAACAGGAAATTTCTACCCCTACATATAATATAGGTTTTTATTTTTTCCCCTAGTAATTTCACTATTGCATAACTACTTAGTGGCTTACCTGAATCTTACCCTAAGGCAGAGCAGCTGAACCATGTTATTTTGTCTTTGTTTACCCTTTGCTTATTTTGAATGTGTTTTTTCTCATTTTAATATAATTGACATGGAGTTCCGGCCTTGTTATTGAGGTAGTTGATAGTGGGACACACAGAGATTTCTTTTTCAGAAAAAATGTTGGCTTCCCTTTCATGTTCACATAATGCGTGCATATTTTGGTTGATTCTCTACAAGATTGTGACATACTCTAAATTTAGTGCCTTAGCTCATTTAATTTCCACTACTAACTTCTGTATCTCTCCCTTCTTCAGTTCAATACAGTAATAGTCATATCTTGGTACTTACTCACTTCAGAACTTCTCCTACCCTGTACTCATTGCATTTTGATGAGAAAAAAATGGTTTCCTGCTCAGAACCCCTCTCTCCTGAGATGAAATAGAGGTTAATGTGTCAGTGTCAGTCTCATGGGTGCTGTTACTTGTTAGCTTTGGCACTCCTCATAAGTTCTGGAACTAATTAACAATGAGTACAGAGGTACCACTGTAATTGCCTGACTAATCAGTACTATCTTCTCAACATAATGGTGCAACCCCACTCCTTTCTATTTAGTGCAAATTTAACACCTCCATGTTTCAACGTGTTATGAGAGAAAGATGCTAAGTTCGGTACTGTGATAGTATAGAAGAACCAACCATTTATTTGTCTAGAAAGGAAGGACATTTTACACCAAGTTTTAATTAAAAGTGTATAAATAGGTGTTGAGGAAGCAACAGATGCCAAAGACCATAAGAGCATGGAGTTTCAGGGAATGAAAAATTTGCAGTGATTGGAGAGTGTGGAATTTGTGGTAGAAATTGTATATGGAAGAGGAGTTTGGGAGGCATGAAGGGTTTATATCATGATTAGAAATTAGAATTTCATGCTCTAGATCAGTGATCTCAAATACTTAAATAGAAGTAGAAGGCGATATAAGTAATAAGCCAAGCAGGTTCCATGTTAAAGAGGTGAACGGAGACTGGCAAGTTGGAAAGGTTTGTGCCCTGTAGTCATTTAGCTTACTTGCCATGGAGAGACGCAAGCTGTGTTACAAAAGTTCCCATTTTCCAAGAGCTCGAAGTATATAGATTCAATCTGCAAATCACAGCTTTTGAGTATTTGCAACTTACTAAAATATTTTAAATATTTTATCCAAACATGTGTCAGCCAAAGGTCTTTGTTTTAGATGGTAAAATCCAAACAGCAGTCTGTAAAGTCTGAAAGTATTCAGATCATTGTTTTAGGTAGATAACAGTGGCAGATACGGGTTTAGTTAAGTGTGGGATAGCAAAACTGGAGATAGGAAGGCCTATTAGAAATTTAAAGATAAGATAGATGTGGATAAATGCTTTAGGGATTGGAGAAGATTCCAGAGGCACATTAATGGGACTTTTTTCATACTTATTGATAGTAAAATAAATAATTGCAAAAATGTTATTAATGAAAAATAATTCTCCTTTTCATCCCTGACCTTTAGTTACCATTTGTCCGATGTAAAGACAGCTACCTTTATCAATTTGTTGCGTAGTCCTCTAGACTGTCGGTGTGCGTTGGATGTACATGTACCCTCTACTCCCTCTCTCCCTTTCTACAAAATGATAATGTAATGAATATGTTTCTGCACCTTTGCTTAGCAATACATTTTGAAATTTTCCCTTATCTATTCATTACATGTAAGTATCTTCTCAACAAACATTTTCATTAACATTTGCATTATACATATTTCCTTTTATAGGTGTAACCTGGTATAGACATTTAGTATGTTTCTATTCTTTTGCTACTGCAGACCATCTGTGGATGCATATCTTTGTATGTACATCTTTGAACTTAATGTGTATATGCTTAGAGGAATAAATTCCTATAAGTTGAGTTGCTAGGTCAAGTGATATATGTGCATTTTAAATTTTGAGGACTATTACTCTGTTGCCCTTAAAAGAGATAGTACCATTTGGTATTCTTCCAACATTAGTCTGTTTCTCCACATCAGAGCCATAATAGAATGTATCAACATTTTCATTTTTATAAATATGAAGGGAAAATGGTATTTGATCTTAATAAAGTTTTACTCATTTAATTATGAGTAAAGTAGAACATCTTTTCATATTTTTTAAAATAAAACTCCACCTGCATTTTTTTCCTGTGAAGTAGTTTTTTCTGTTTTCTTCTAGGTTGTTGACTTTTTAAGTAATTACTTACATAAACTTACTAATTAAGGAAATCAGCAAAGATTCTTTTCCGGTGTATCATTTTGCTTTTGACTGCTTTATGGTTTTTGTTTGTTAAGATTTAAAAATCTAGTCAAATTTATTAAAATTTCAGTTCATGGGGTATAGTTGCTAGCCTATATTTAGAACGATCTTTGAAATTAATTGTGTAACACATAGGTCTTTTATATGATTGTTAAAATAATACAGTCTCACAATTAGGTTTGCACTAAAAAATCCAGTCTTTATTAGTGATTTTAATTAAAGGTAAAAAGTATTTATAAAAATACAACTTTAGGTATTTTTAGTTGAATATACTACATTTCAAGAGTTTGAGGGATTTGTCCTTTAGAATTGCTAAGTAATATATAATAATATAGTTTTTCATATTATGATTAGGAAGTAAGTCATATAAGTCATATTTCTTCCTATACAAACTAATGGATTATTAAAAGTACATAAAATAGTTGGTAAAAATATTTTCCAAATAATATATTTAAAGATGAGGATTTGGAGTGGTCTGCCATAAGTGGGATAATGATAATTATGGTAAGCCGAGAGTTTGAGGATCTATGTGTCATTAATTAGATACAAAATTGGTGGTATTGCTATAATATAAATGTTGCCTGAGAGTTTCATGGTGTCTCTCATATATTTTTGTGTCAATTTATCTGTCCCTTAAATCCCTCTGAAAAAATTTAGATTTTGAAATTTTTCTGGGGCCCATTATACTAGGAGTGTGTGCCCATTTTAGATCATCTTCACATGTGTAATCAAATTTTGGCCATGTGGCATTTTGTTGCACTTTCCCTATTTTTTTTTTTTTTTTTGTAGCAGTGTGAACCTAGTAGGCATGAGTAATGTAAATATGCATTCTGTAGTTCTAGAACTTAAATGTATTTCTTTGTATTTTCCTTGAAGACACTTCTATTATTTTTTTTTTACTGATACATAATACAAATCCTAAATGATCAATATAATATTTCAAAACCAACTATTTTAAAACTAGGTATCTGATATTACATAATTGTTCTCTTGAGACTTTTAAATTGGGGCAAAAAAGTCAAAGAAGCAATGAAAGTTATTCACTTATTCTTCCTAGGAGTTTCTTTGAGTTGCTGCTGTTCTTTGGAAGAGATGAGTTTTATGAAGAACCCTTAAAGGATATTCTTGGATCATTTCAGGTAAAACTTCACATTTTGTCTACATTTAAAACAGGCCTTTATTCTCCCCCTAAAAATAGTATATTAGTTATTTATTGTTTGTAATTTTTCTATTTACTAAGGTTGCAATGTGTAGAGTCCTGTTATGCACAAAACGAATGTTTCTTAAAATGAACTTCTAGCTGTATTTCTAAGCAGTTTATGAATAGGATTCCAATTCTACATTTGCTATGCAAGAGCCTACTGTTACCACCCTTATAGATTCCTAAACACATCCTGGACATATATTCAATTTTATTGATATAGGCTTTGGTTTCAAAGCCCAAGTAGAATGCAGCCCTTGCCTAGACTAGACCCCCAGATGTCTGTCCCATGCACTTGCCTCCTTGGCTGTTCCCTGATTTTTTTCATCTATATCTCAATAGCCTCCATAAGATAGAAGGCAGATATATATATATATTTTTTTGTTTGTTTGTTTGTTTTTTGTTTTTTGTTTTTTGTACAATATATATGAGAAAAGAGAAAAAACATCCAGGGCCTCTTTTTAGATGGTAAGAATATTTGATCTTTTTACCATTTACTTAAGAAGAAATACATTGTAGGACAACTTTGGGTCCTTGGTATTATCATTAGCACTTCTTTGGGTGGAATAAAGGAAAATGTGCTTTGAGCTCCCCCTAGGGGTAAAGTGTTCAGGCAATGAATCTTACATTTATCCCTTCTGGTGTGAACAAGAAAGGCTAATGGTCAAACATGAGTATTACTGTCCACTTTCAGGAAGAGTCGTGTAGTATTTCCTTTCACCTAGAATTTTTGTTTCATGTTAATTGAAAGCAAGCTTTTACAATGAATAAATTTCTTTGTGATCAATCACCCTAGTCCATACACAAAATAAAAAAAATTATAAGCAAACTCAATTGAGTCTAATCTATATAAAACTTCTTCACATTCAGAATCTGAATCTAGATTTGCTTTTCCACTTAGTTATTGATGTCTTTTTTTAATTCCATTTTGTCTTCAGTGACATCAAAAGTGTTGGTGAAGTAGCATTTTCTAAAATAATAAAAATAATAAAATGGTAACTGAAAGCCATTGGTACCTGCCTTTTAAAAGCTTTGAGCTGGCTTTATGGTTCTGTTTAGCCAGCTTTTGACTCCTACTTCAGGGGTGTTGTTAAATTAAATTAATTGCTTTACACACATTCCACATATTTGGTTCCCAAGATTTAAAAAGTGCTCTGCTAGTCTTGGATTTTGTTTCGAGTCACAATATATACCCTTTTGCAAGTTTCCATACTCTTCAAATGTCCATTCAAGCAGAATTATAACTATATCATGACCATTACTGGGCTGATGTGGATTCTAAGATATCATTGAATATATAAAATATTCTGATTTTAGAGTGGTACAAATATTTATTTTTTATTTTATTTTAGATTTTTATTTATTATTTCCAGAGAAGGGAAGGGAGAGAGGCAGAGAAGGAGAGAAACATCAATGTATGGTTGCCTTCACCTGCCTTCAGCTACAAACCTGGTTGGAGACCTGGCTTGCAACCTCATGTGCCCTGACTGGGAATCAAACCAGCGACCTTTGGGTTCACAAGCCAGTGCCTATCCACTGAGCCACCAGCCAGGGTATAGTGGTACAAATATTTAAAACTGAATGTTAGGATCTGTGAAATGAGGACTGTTATATTGAAAAATTGAACATTTTATTTTATCCATTCCTACATTCAGCAAGAGAGGTAAAAAATACTATTGTCATGGGGTTTTGAGTTGGTTTTTTTTTCTTGTATCATTTCCATTCAGTTATCAATATAATCTTTTCTCAAGGAAGAGTTTTACTAAGCTTTGTGAATTCTCCAGACTTTTGACTGACATTTGGTAATCAACAGTAATCCCAATGTCATCTTTTGAAAACTTTTAAACTTTTATACTGCTAGTATATACTCTATTTCCCCAAGTGGTTTCTTTCTTACAGATTCATACCAGCTTAAGAGTGTGCTCTTTGTCCTCTACCATGTACCTGGGGACTGTTGCTAAAATGCAGATTATGCCTTAGTAGTTATGGGGTGAGGCCTAAGCATCTGCAGTTCTAATAAGCTCTGAGGTGATGCCTGTCCA
The DNA here is from genome assembly GCA_004026585.1 of Noctilio leporinus. NCBI lineage: Eukaryota > Metazoa > Chordata > Mammalia > Chiroptera > Noctilionidae > Noctilio > Noctilio leporinus. Next base: position 301,218 of record PVIW01000887.1, on the reverse strand, counting down.
TGAACCAGACTGATTAAGCAATGGACTATCATTCTTTGCTAGATTTATTATTCCTTTGTGTCTACCCTCCACCCCCTTATTCTAGCTGTGAGTATACTGGTTTTGCTATCCACTCTGTCATCTCAATTTCTGTGTCTGCTTTCTTCATTTGTAAAATGGGGACAATATTGTGTTGGTGCATAGGGTCATCAGTTTGGTATCATTCTTAGCAAAAGATCTGGCTTAGGCTTAAGGCAGACCTTATAACCTGTCCAGTGAAGAGTGTGGGCTCTTTTATGTTGTGCTACCTGGACTTACCTGTCTTCACATTGAGATCAAAACCTAGCCCATAAATTAAGCTTATTTTGTTCTTCTATGAATTTTTAATCTCCTAAAACCTAAGCTGTTCAAGTGGAAATTTTTAAGTCTTATCCACTGACTATAATTGTTCCTCTGGTTTATTCCAAGAGGGAACTTTATTCTTAGAGCCAGATGTTCCATTTACTGGCTTTTAAAACTACTTTGTTACCCCTTGGTTTCCAATAATTTTTCTTTATCTCAACACAAAGAGTGATACCTTTTAAAAAATCCTCACCCAAGGATATGTTTATTGATTTCAGAGAGACAGAAAGGGAGGGAAGGAGGAAGAGAGAGAAAAACATCAATGTGAGAGAGACAGTGATAGGTTGTTGCCTCCTCGAGTGCCCCCAACAGGGACTGAGCCTGCAGTGTAGGTATGTGTCTTGATCGGGGATTAACCTTTTGGTGTTCATGACAATGTTTCAGCCAACTGAGTTGTCTGGCCAGGGTGATACATTTCTTATATCTGCACCTACCTAATATTTGTAATTAGGTTTTAATTGGTGAGTTTTCCATAGGCTTGTGATTGAATTTGTACACTGGGTCTCAACCTCAGTGGTTTACTTTTCTAGATCCCCAATGAAATTGCAAAGATAATGTAAAATAAGGAAAAATTTCCTTATGAATGTTAGAAACAAGGACAAAGACCTCTATCAAGAATTTGGGCAAACTTGCCCTGACCTGTGTTGGCTCACTTTGGTTAGGTGTCATCCAGCAAAGCAGCAGGTGGCTGGTTCGATTCCTGGTCAGAGTACATGCTTGGGTTGTAGGTTTTGTTCCCATTTGGGGCATGTCCAAGTGGCATCCAATCGATGTCAGACTACTTGGGCCAACAGTACTGAAGGAAAGTACATAGTGGAGTTCAAGGGAAAGAGAAGTGAGACCTTCAGTGCTATCCAGTAATGCTCCCTGTATACCACAGCTTATAATAACAGGACTGGAGGAAATAGTAGATGGTCAGGCATTTGGTGTGTGTCTTCTTCTTTTTTTTTTTTTTTTTCAAGTTCTTATTTTATTAATTCTTTCATGAAAAATCTGCACAATTGCTGCAGATAAAGTCACTGAAGAATCTTTACTCCTTCTTTTATCCAATCTCCAGCTCACTTTGTGCCAGCACAAGCTTTGGCCTTTGCAGTCCTCTGGCCTTCTTCAGTCTTGGTGTACCTTTTGTTCTTTTCTTGAGAACAAAAGAGGTTGTTTTCTGGTCATACAGGCCATGTTTTGCAAGTATATGTTTGGATTCATTTTTCTTTGAAATCATATATCATGCCAAAGCCAGTGGTCTTGCCACCACCAAAATGGATTCTGAACCCAAATATAAAGATGATATCTGGTGTGGTCTTAAAATATTTTGGCCCTGGCTGGTGGCACAGTGGATAAGGTACTGGCCTGCAAACCCAAAGATTGCTTGGTTCGATTCCCAGCCAGGGCAACATAACCAGATTGGAAGCCAGGTCTCCAGCCAGGTCTGTAACTGGAGGCAGGTGAAAGGCAACCATACATTGATGTTTCTCTCCTTCTCTGCCTCTCTCCCTTTCCCTCTCTCTGAAAAATAATAAATAAAATCTTTTAAAAATATATTTTGGCTAGCTTTTTTTTCAAATTTTTTGTCTTAGGTACTGTTGCTTTCCTAAGGATGTCAATGGTCATTTGTGTCCACTGAAGTAATCTGTTGGTTATGAACTTCCTGAACCCTGGTTAGTTACTATGTTGTTCATAATGGTGGTTGATCTTCAAGAAGCAGGGAGAAAGAGTGGTTGGTGCTTCCTTGAAGTGCACCAAGTGTGCTTCAGAGCTCACAGAACAGGAATCCTGATACGACTGTTAACACCTACATTAAAAGTGGTGTGTATGGTTCTACATGAGAGCATTCCTTCTATTGAGAGAACAAAAGGTAGTATGTCCCAATACCCAGAGGTGAGAATATCTTATATAGGTGTGGTTGTCTGCCTCACAGGCCATTGTAAACTTTTCTCTCTTGGTTTGGGCATGGAGGTTTGGACAGAGACTTCCCATAGTAAAACAGCTCTCTTTTATAAATAATAAAGATGAATAAAGAGAATAGCACCATTTACAATCAATTACATGGTAAGATACAATAGTTAAAGAATAATTAGTTATGTTCTTAGGTGGTTGAGTTCAGAGTATCTTCCATTGAAACTGGAAGTGAAATTGTAAAGAAAGGAGAACCCCAAAGAATGTATGGAAGTAAAATATTGTATAGCGATGAAACTACTAAATTAAAAATGTTGTAAAGGCAAACAAGAGCATATTAACTACAGGAAAAAACAAGTCAATAAAGGAAATGGTCTCTAAAATTTAATTTTCAATTCAAAGATATGTGCAGCCATATCTTGTTATAGTCTTCAGTTTTCAGGATAAGGGAGAGTTCTAGAAATCCTGTTCTCATGTAGAATGAATAAGATTTCCACAAAGGAAAAAATATAATCAGGCTGACAATGACTTTTATAATAAATGCCAGTATAAATAGATACTGTTTAAGGAGTTTTTTGAGAGAAGAAAAATATTGTTTAATACAGCTTGCAAGCCTTATTATAGGTTATGAGAGAGGACAACAGAAATAATAGTTCAAATCCTTGGAAAACCAACTACACGTCTTATCAGGAAAACAATGAAGTATAATAGCTAATTTAGAAATGATTGAAACAAAAAAATTTACATATAGAATTGTTACAGAATAAAAGATGTAGGATTGACCTGGGGAAACAAGTTAAAATTAATAGATTAATGTTAATATGGCTGTTATGAAAATTCTGTTAATTTAAAATGTTTCTGGTAAAATGAAATACAAGTTTTAAAGAAAAGCACCATAATTTGGAACTAAAATCTCATTATGGTATTGATTGGATGAGGTGAAGGAAAGGAAGATAGAGAAGAATCAAGTAAATTATTGGGTGTCTTAGTTGGAGTATCCACACAGGATAGGGCCATTCCTTAAGTGGGTAGTGATTATGGGGAAAAGGGCAGGACATAGAAAGAAGGTAAGTTTCATTTTAGACACGGAGTTTGAAGTGTCTTTCAAATATCCAAGTACTAATGCCCAGTAATGGTTAGACTCATGGATCTATAGTTGTAGCTTCCCAGTGTTTACTTTTTAAACCAAGAATGTGTGTTACTTTTATTAAGTCAAGAGAAAAATAGGTGTCAGGAACTTATTTTTAATTTGGAAAAATAAAAGAAGCATTGGGGTAGCCTGCAAAATTCCAACCAGTAGTCTAGAATCCTTACTGCTTACAGTTTTGCAAATGTTTTAATGAGCCTACCCTGACCTCAGAGAAAACTCCATCCCTGTCCTTTGGGGTCAGTGTATAAGTCAAAAAGATCTTTTCCATTTTAAGACTAGAAGTAAGCCTTAGTTAATTAAGCTTCTTTCCTGGGACTTCACCCAGTATTTTTAAAATCTGATTGTCCTTTAGGTAAGTGGCGGAAGGAGGTGGAAGTAGGTAGAGGATATAACCTTCCAGGCAGGAGGAGGCCCAAGGCTATATTATTGCAGTAACATCATAAGAGCATAAAATAATCAAAAGAACAGCCACAAGAGAGGTTCAATAAGTCGTTCCCACCCGGTTTCACAGGAGTAAGTGCTGATCTCCCTTAAGTTATAGTGTATATTCATTGGCAGTACAAACCAGCACATCTCCCAGATTCTATTATTTTTAGCCAATATGAAGGAGTTTAGAACTATTGACTTACTACTAAAACATTCTAGACCATATACCTTTCCTAGTAAGAGTTGCCTAAAGACTTAATTTGGCCAAGTCCTAATCTTGGTATTCCAGAACACCTTTGTAGTCTGACTTTTAAAGAATACTATAACCATATCAGCTTAATAGTAAGACATTTTGTGAGTAGCAATTTCAAAATTGTGTTCCCATATTTTCTTTTCTAATAGAAGTTCTTTCCTGTCTCTGCTCAGCACCATTTTGATGCATATGACTTTTCTCTCTTGAATTTTTCCACTGTTAATCAAAACACAAATATCTATGTTCTGTCTGTGGTTTGATAGTCTCTAACTGCATTGTTAGATCTGGTGGGCAGAGACCAACTCATCCCTACGTTTCCAACATTTGGTAGTCATAGTACTTAACGTTTGTAAACACAAAAGAAGGATAAGTCCACAGAACTTCTTTCTGATATCTACATCTGCTTATAGAGATGTATCATCTTTATGAACACTACAACACAAACAATGAGATGTATTGTCTAAAACTGTTCACCTTATTGTGTACAGTGAGATGGAGAGAGATAAGTAAATGTATTCATAGGGTAAAACCATCAAATACTTACTTGTGGGTTCTGCTTTGACAATGTGTAGGAAAGAGAACTGAATTATGTTTTATTGTGCTTTATTGTAAGAAAAGTGTAAGGGACAATAACTAATTATGAAAGAAACATACTTGACAAGTGTGCCACATATGTAGTACCAAGGGTAAAAAGGATTGGTGTTAAAATTAAAGTTTCGGGTTCTGAAATCATTTTGTCAAGATTGCATTCCTTTGACAAGTCTTATGTTGAAACAGGTAAAACTTTGGTATTTTTTCCACTAACGTTATCTTTTTAAAATTACTTTTATCCATCTATTTATTTATTGTTAATACTATTACAGATGTTCCCCATTTCCCCCAATTTGCCTACTTCCACCTAACCTTGTACCCCACCACCCCCTGGCCTTCACTACATTGTTGTCTGTGTCCATGGAGTATATGTGCTTTGGCTAATCTTATAGTCTAACCTGCTCCCCGTCCCCAAGATCTATCAGTCTGTTACACATTCCCATGCTTCTGGTCCTATTTTGTTTGTCAGTTTATTTTATTCATTAGATTCCACATAGAGAGATTATAATGGTATTTGTCTTTTTCTTACTGGCTTATTATGTTTAGTATAATAATCTCCAAGTCTATCCATGCTATTGCAAAGGTTAAGAATTCCTTCCTTTTTATAGCCACATAGTATTCCATTGTGTAATTGTACCACAGCTTTCCTATCCATTCATCTACTGATAGACTGATGGACATTTGGGCTGTTTTTGGATCTTGGATATTGTAAATAACACCACTATGAACATAGGGATACATATATTCTTTCTGACTGGTGACCTGAAGAGGGATTGCTGATGTCAGTTCCATCTTTAACTTTTTGAGAAAATACCATACTGTCTTCCACAGTGGCTGTACCAGTCTGCATTCCCACCAGAGTGCACGAGGGTTCCCTTTTCTCCACATCCTTGCTAGCACTTGTTTATTGATTTATTGATGTAGCTATTCTGGCAGATGTGAGGTAATATCTCATTGTGGTTTTAATTTGCATCTTTCTGATGGTTAGTGATACTGAGCATTTTTCATATCAATTGGCCATCTGTATGCCCTCTTTGGAGAAGTGTCTGTTCAGGTCCTTGCCCATTTTTAAATTGGATTGTTTGTCATCCTGGTATTGAGTCATAAAAGTTTTTTCTGTATTTTGAGATTAAACCCTATATAGTGGGTTCCCATTTTATTTTGTTGATGGCTTCTTTTGTTATGCAGAAGCTTTTTAAATTTTATGTAATCCCATTTGTTTATTTTTTGTTTCCCTTCCTGTGGTAATATATTGACAAAATAATTCCTATATATCATGACCTCAGAAATATTTTCACTTTTTCTGTATTTTTAAAAATAATTCTTTTGAGAAGGAAACACCTTACTTCAGTTCAGCTGTTAAGGTTTTATAATCACTTTTAAGAGACATGAGAGCCTGAGTTATTTCAAGCTTAAAATACTATATAATAAATAAACTTGAGACATTTAAGGTCAAGAGACCAAATGCAAGCCTCCAAAAGATAGGTCAGCTTCAATAAGTTCTAACTTCCAAAACAGGTAGTGACACATGGAACAACAGTCCTCTAAAAGAGGGTACTGTACATAAGTGTGCATTAATAGTTATTCCATACCACAGTATCCGATCATAAAGATCTTATATTCTGAGCATCTTACAGTTTTGTGTTGTCAGGAGCAGGCATATAAGTGCCTTCAAAATCAGCAGTATATTAACATTTTGAAAGTAGTTCTGAAAGCACATCAGGATTAGTGAGGCATTCATTGTTCATTGAAAGCTGATTTTGTAGAATGTCCTAATATTGATACATAATAAGTAGAATTATCAGCATGCTAGTGTTTGGAGTAGTTTATATTTTCCCAGATAAAATATTAGGTCATAGAAAACTTAGCTTTCAAGAACTGTAGAGGGCAATCTGATTTTTAATAAATGATGAAATAGGACTAGAGAAATCACTCCCTCATCTATTCAATAATATTCATTGGAGATTAAGTAACTTGTCCAATTTGTAGCATAGCCAGTACTGCCAGTACTGTGACCTGTTCCTTGACTGACTCCAGTGCTCTTTCTGCTGAATTAGATTTTATATTTATTTCTTTGTGTAGGAATCAGTGCCCAGATCTTTCATACATCTTACTTCTTGCTTCAGGGTCTGTCTTACAGGTTAAAACTATAACGTTTGCACTTCTCTGTTGGCCATATTATTTCATTACTTATGGAGGGTAGTACTTTCGTTAGCATGGCAACCATCAATTAATTCTGAAATATGACTATGCTCTCACTTTATAGTTTCACAATATTTACGAAGCTTCCCCCTCAGATAAAGCTGTGATTGCTAATTTAAGTAACATTTATATTTATTACCTACATTTTTAAAAATGTAATTATGTTTATTAAACAAATAACCAATTACATAAAGGATATATTAGTTAACTGAGTACATGATTCATTCTAGTTATTTTTAAAAATCAGGTATGTCTAATTTATAGGTATTTGCATTTTTATAATTTTGGACTGGGGGGGTCACCTTAGCAATTGTTTAATAATCCTTTATTTTACATATCAGAAAATTAAGCCCCAGTAGAGGTGAGGTTTCTAGAAGCAGAACAAAGACTTAGGTCTTAGCTCTCAACCCTCGCATTCTTTCCAGTATTCCTAATTTATTATATGAAATAACGTAATAACTATGTCTTTGCAATAACACATAGGGTGCACACAATCAACTGGCAATAACTTTGCATTTCCTTATTTCATGTGCTTATTAATTTTGAAAAGCTATATTTTGAAGGTTATGATATAACATCATTGTTTCAGATGTAAAGTATTAAATTCTGAGAGCAACCATCATGTCAAAGGAATACAATGTTACAGCAACCATCATTTCTGGACTATGTTCAGGGAGAACTGCTAAGGAAATTGTGGACTTCAATAACATCCCTTTATGTACAGTTGACAATGTGATGAAGGTGTATAATGCTGATCCTGATGTTGCCACACCAACAAATAAAACACATAAGGTACACAAGGATCGTGCAAGGCCAGATATTGTACACAGAACCCAGGACGTCATCAGTGAAGATCCAAGAAAGTCAGTGTGCTCCATTGCAAGAGAACTGCAAATGTTGGATGTACTGGTTCCAAGATTATTACTGAAGATAATAGATACAGATCATATGTTCTTAGAAGAGGCCAGTTTATGACACAGCAGACAAAGGAAAGGCACTTTGAAAAAGCAAGGAAACTGCTAACAAAATGGAAAATCCCGAAGGAAAAAATCCTCTGATTTTCTTCTCCAAGGAAAAGAATTTTCAGCAGGACCAAATAGTCAACAGAAGACACAACCGGTGGCTCTGTGACAATCTTAATGAAGTCCCAATTGTCATGAAAACAAAATTTCCTGCTACAGTGATGGTGTTAGGTGTTGTCAACAATGAAGGAGATATCATGATCCCCGCATTTGTTTCCATATGGCTTGAAGGTGATCGCTGATGTTTCCCTTGACGTTTTGAGAGAAGTAGTTGTACTGTGGATGAAGCAAGTTGCAAATGGACATCATTTTATTTTCAAACAAGATGGTGTACCAGCACATAATGCCAAAAAGGTGCAAGAATTTCTCAGTGTCAATGTTCCTGAATTCTGGTCAAAGGAAATCTGGCTGCCTAGTTTACCAGATGCAAATCCTTTAGACTATTATGTATGGAACATTTGTGAGAGAGACGTTAATAAACAACCTCATTCCAAAGACGCTGTTAAAGCTAAGATCGAAAACATTATGATGTCCATGGATAAAGCAAAGTTAATTAAAGCATGCTCAAGATTCCTAAGTTAAATCAAGTCTATTTATTGCAGCAAATGGAGACTTTTTTGAACAATTTAAAAAATAATGACTATGTTTATGTATTTACATACAAGAATAAATTTGTTTCAAAATATAACACTTTTGTGATATGTTAATGTTACTAAAATTTTGCCACTTTATCATGCACACCTATGTATGTCAAAAGAATAGGCATAAGAATGTTTTATTTATACTAATAGCCTAAATGCTTCATAGTCCATCTTTTTAAAACTTTCTAAAAACCTGGCTTATTAGAGAGAGGGTGGAAGAAGAAACTTTATTGTGGTTATCTGACTGATAGCAGATGAAGGCATAGACAAGAGTAGTGTAAGCCTGCAGAAGTGACAAGGAAGAAGCAGATTAGGAGATGTTTAAAAACTGACATGATGCTAGCTAGGATCAACAGAAGATGATGTTTTATATCTAATTCCAAATAGCATGATGTTAAGTTTAATTTACTTTGATATTTGGTTTTATTAGCTATCATAGGTGAAAAAGATATTTTTTGTAGAATCACGTGGAAAAATATTTGTTTCTAAATTATGATTGTCCATTTTAAATGATTTTCACCAAAGTTTTAGAATTTTGTTGAAATGTATTAAATTTTCATTGTTCCTGAAGTCAGTTTTTCTTGAATACAAACCATTTTTAACAAATGAATTGAAAATTATCCAGTTGTAGGATTTTTCAACAGCAAATTTTAGATTGTTTTTTAATGGCATAGTTACAAGCTTTATAGGTGATATTGATTTTTTTAAACTATTTATTTTTAGGGAAGTGGGAAGGGAGGGAGAAAGAGAGGGAAAGAAACATGTGAGAGGGAAATGTTGATCAGTTGCCTCCCATAAGTACATACCCCAACCACCAGGGACCAAAGGTGCAACCAGGCACTTGTCTTGATAGTCAGGAATGGAACTGGTGACCCTTCACTTTGTAGAAGGGCACCCAACCAACTAAGCCACACCAGTCCAGACTGTAGGTGACATTGATTTTTGGCAACAGTAGTCATATAATGATGCAAACACTTCTAAACATTCATATAAAATTATTTTCCTCATAAGAACTTTCTTTTGAAAAGCAGTAACTTTTTCATTGTTATACTGTTTATAGGGCAAAACTCAGAGTGTGTATTTTTTTAAAACTTCGGACAAATACTCCTCAGGAACGTAACCACAGAAAAGAAGAGCAACTTTGTGATCACTTTCTTTTTATAAAAGAAACATGCATCACATCTTTAAATTTTACAACTTTTGAAGTGCTTTGTTATAAGATAACCAATGAAAGTGATAAAGATATCATGATCATTCTCACTTCAAAGTATTGTAAATATTTCACTGTATTTTAAAGGCTCTGTTTTTATAAAATTAACCAAATGAAAGACCTTTTATGATTTTGTTTTGCTTTGTTACAATAATTTGCTTATGGATGAATATGACTGTGGCATTCTACAATTTTACTCTGAAACCTGTATTTTGTTAAAAAGTAATACAGATATTGATTGCATAGTGCTTCTAATGACACATATTTCCATAAAATCCTATTTTGATTGTAAAAGTTATTATTGAGAATATATCTTCTTTGGTATACCTTTCCTTTCCTGACTGTATGAAGAAGCTTTAACTAATTAGGAAGTAATATGTAAACACTAAATAAAGCAAGACCTTTCTTTTATATGAAAAAAGTGGACTGGTAGAGATTTTCAGTACTGGAGAAGGAATTAAATTTATTATGGACTGAGCAGCTAGTGGAGGCTTCTCAGGGAAAAGTGGGGCTGTGGAAGAACAGGAAAGGATTTAGTTAGGTTTGCAGGAAGATTTAGGTAGGTTGAAAGAAAGGTTAGATAGGTTTACACAAAGTTTCAGGAGAAAGAGCATGACATGAGAAAAAGCATAGGCAAGAAAGTAGATGAATTTGAGAGACATGGTAGAGATCTGACTAGAGAAAGGTTTTCATGATGAGTAACAGCTGAGTGAGTAGGTAGGTAAATCCAGAGGCCCTTAAATACAGAGTTGGAGCATTAAGACTTCTATCCTGTGATAAGCTGGATAGAAGGTGCAGAATGGCCAGAACTCTGCCCTGCAGCTTCACAGACATGTTTCTGCTGGCCAGCTAGAGTACAGCAATGTGACGAGTTCAGAGAGAAAAATCTTATAAAATACTAAGTCCATGCCACATTGATTCTAAAACAAGAATGAGGCAGTGACATTAAGGTTGAATGGAAATTTCTGAAGGAATTATTTGGGTGGGCAAAAAAGTAGGTTTACAGTTGTGATAATAAACAGTTCATTCTTGCATTACTTAAATTATTGTCTTTTTCTATATGAACAACTGTAGACCTCCTTTTGCTTATCCCTATATTTAGCACAATGCAGTGGGTGCCAATGACAGCACACTTAGTAAAGGATTAGGTTAATTCACAGGCCCAAATCTTTAATTAAGTAAACATTCTAAAACAAAACAATGGCTACAATATGTATATTGTGATAAGCTGTGAATTCTACAGTGATTTTAGTGCTTCCTTTTTCACTTTAAGAGTTTTTAGGTTGACTATCGTCCAAAAAAACCACTATACTATTTAAGGAAGGAGGAGCCAAAACATACTTATTTGTTCTCTTTCATCCTGTGCCTTTTTAAATAGAAATGAAATGTTTATTTAATCTTTATTTCCTGTCCCAAACTATTTCTCATAGAAGTATTTTCCAAAATATGGTGTACTTGACTCAAAAAGTATACTATATAAAACGAAACTCATAATTTTTATCTTAGAAAAATGAACTTAAGCTAATTTACTAATTTTTAATGGAAGGATTGATGGGTGTATAACTTATAGTATGAATATTTATGAATGTACACACTAACTGTAGGAGGTGCAATCAGAAGTGTGCCAAAACTGACTGGGATAAAACTTGTTAGAATTATAGATAGATCTACAGTTAGATCCTTCCCCTTCCCCCTACAAGTTTCAATTCAGTAGGTTTGAAGTGGGGCCTGGGAATTTGTTATTTAACAAGACCTCCAAGTGTTTCTTATTTTCAGCCAAGTTTAGGAAATTAGCAATAGACCTATTTTACCATATCTTGACTTCTGCCTAAGTCCAGTTCTAGGTCCCATAGTGTTAATAGCTTCATCACTGGTGCCTCACTCTAACATAGCTAGAAAGATGGGATGTCCATGGGCTCTGCAGCATTGCTAAGGCTCACCAGTGATTCAGAGACTAGCAACCAGGTCACCTTACTTTTTGTGCTTTGATTGGACCAAAAGCCAGCTTGTATTTTAGGGGCACCAGTATGTGTGTCTGGTGTAATTTATGAATTTGTTTACCTTGAGGTTTGAAACTGATGATTGTTTTTAAACATGAAGCTGTTGCCACAGATCATTACTATGTTCCATGTGTTTAAAAAAAAAAAAAGCATAGCTGATCAATAACTTTGTCTTATTTTTAAATGCTATAACATGCTGACATATGGAAATGTAGAAATTCATTTTCTGCTGAGGCAATTGGGTATCCTAAAATAAAATACTTATTCAAAATGTTGAAATATACTAGACGAAGTAATAGCTAGCATATATTAGGTGCTTACTATATGCCAGGCATTGTACCAAATAATTTTCAATACTGTTTATTCGTGAATCCTCACAACAATCCTATGAAAGTGGTGTTTTTAGTATTCATTTTGCAGAGAAGTTAACTGAAGGAGCACAGAGAGGTGAAGTAACTTGCCCATTGTTTATAGGGTTTTTTTATTTGCTTGCTAGCTTCATCTTTTTAATTTGGGAATGTCCTAAATGACTTGTAGGTGATACTTATTTTCATGTTTTGAGTTAAGAATCTTCTAGCTTCTTTGACCAAATGATTCTTTATCTTGAAATTTGATTTCTTCTATTGCCTTGCTTTCTTATCAAACAAAACCTCTAGTATATTTTAACAAGGAATGTGAAGTGACATATAGATATCAATTTGGAATGTTCAAATGATGAAAGAACATGACTATAAAAGCAAAATGTTTATTGTCACTTTGAGTATGTAGCCTGGTGATTTATCCTATAAGTAAAATTTGTGACTATATACAGGGGTGGGCAAAAGTAGGTTTATAGTTTTAATAAAAATAAATAATACAATAATTAATAACACAAGAATAAACTCTGTATTTCAAGTACTCACAAATGTAAACCTATTTTTGTCCACCCCTGTATACTGTTTTATCTTGAAGCTTTGTGTTATAACTGTGACTAATTTTTAATGTTTGAGAACTTTATTTTGGAGCACAGAAAGAAATTCTGACCATTGTTTGTTTTAATTGATGTGCAATTTATTCAAATTTTTAACATTGCCAGTTTTAATATCTAGTTTTTCTTAAGACTTTAAGCTCAATTTATGCATTCAAAAAAATTTATTAACTTCATTAGGCCTTCAGTTAATCTTTTTATATTATGAAATTAAATACCCTGAAACATTTTAAAACATAATACTAAACAAAGTAATGAATCAGAAAGCATAATCAAATAAATCTTATAAATCTAAATTTAATAAATCAAATTTATAAATTCAATAAGCCAAGTTCTCCTAAATATTAAACATTGCTTACAGACTTCTCTTGCATAGTTCATATTATAATCACAAGTCCAAAATCAGATTCTCTAAAAATACTTCAAATATCTTTAAAAAAATCTCAAAATATGCCCAACTTAATCAATACATTTTTATCTTAAACCTACTGCAAAGTCTTCATATTATAGGTTGGATTCATTCCTTCAACCTGTCATTTCTTCATCGCAAGACTACAAAGTACTTACACAACAAAGTGGAATAGAATTTTCATCTTTCAGCCTTCTACCCAACTTAGACTATTACATTTGGGATTGGGGCAGGGCGTTAGCTCTACCTGTCAACCAGAGTCTGAATTGGACCCCACTAACTCCTCATTGTCAGGGCTTTAGCCTGCCCTTGTTAATAGAAATTTATAAGCCCTCATGTAAATTTAAGTGAGCATTTAAGTTTCATGTTTTTGCAACCTGGTTCTTTTCCTAGAAATGATGCATCCCTTAAGTTTTTTATGTTTTTGCAACGTGATTCTCTTCCTAGAAATGATGCATCCCTTAAGTTTTTTCCGTAGGTTACACTTCATCCCTACTATAATGGGATTTCCTAAGTCCAATTATATACAAACTGTGTAACCTTTGCCATTAAAGTTGATTTGTGTACTAATGGGGTTTTGACACCCTACTTAGGTTACTCAGCAATCCTTTCTCTTTTATAATTTAATAGCTGCCTCATTGGCCATCAGTCATTTTATCGACAAATAATGATCAAGTTTAGTTTTTAACCCCTTTAAATTCATAAAGCCAAAATGATTTTTCTCTCCTAGGAATGCCAGAATCACCTCCGCAGATATGGAAATGTGAATCTGGAACTGGTGACTCGAATCATTAGAGATGGTGGCCCATGGGAAGATCCAGTGTTGCAAGCTGTTCTTAAAGCCCAGCCAGCATCTCAGGAGATAGGTACTTCAGGAGACTCAAAATCAAAACCAACATTTGTGAGAAGCAAACACAATTTCACTTTATAATTAGAGCAGAAATAGTGATTTTTCTTTATTAAGAGTTATGTATTTTCACATGAAGTATGTTTAATTTGTTGTACTAACCCGCCCTAAGTGTAACTTTTGGCACTAGACCTAGGTACATGTCTAGTAATTTCTTATTCTAATGGGAATTCAGCATGTTAGCACATTTATTGTCAAGATGTTACTTACAGGGAGTTCATTTGTTTTCGTCTCTTTAGTTATATTTTTAAAATCTACGTATGTAGGAACACTCTTTTAAAACCAAACCAAACCAAATATCCTGCTTAAGCACATGAGATCTCCCTCACGTAGGAAACTGAAGGGAGAAACTTGTCCAATTTTCGTCACCGTTACTGTGTACACGTAACCCAGTGCTAGATACAGGATATATGTCACCACTACTGTATATCCTATGCTTAGCCCTGTGCTAGGTATAGGTATAGTATATGTTGACTGACTGACCACATGATGACTGTATCAGTGAATGAATGACTAAATATATAAATTTCAATTAAAAATATTATAGAGCAGTATTTCTCAAACTTTATCCATTAATAGGAGGTAAATTTTCTCTTATCCCCTTACCACCTGCATACATTTTTGACATTACCTCCTCTCAAATTTGGGTGCATGGTATTTCCTGTGACCCCAAATTTTCTTTTGAAGAAGGAGGTTCTATCAACTGCTTCTAGTAAATTCTTTATATACATAGATATATATATATGTGTGTGTGCGCTATACATATATATATATATATATATAGCTCCTGACCAGTACATTTTTGATCATCAAAACTTAGAAAGTAGGCTTAGTAGTAGTGAATAAAAGCAAAACTGTGGAAAACATTTGAAAACATGTAGAGAGCCTCTGGAGTGCAATTATAAGATGGCTAAAAGGAAGAGACAAAACTCCAGCTCTGAAACCATTTAGACCTTGATTTGGTGAGAAAGACATTTCATACTACAGATTGCACTGAGCAGGTTAGGATTTTTCTATCTATCCCAAGGTAAGGGGTGGGTGTGGACTGTGTGTAGAGTTTAGTGAAGGAGCTATGATTCTTTGGCTTAAGAGCAAGCCAACCCAGACATAATTATGGAGGCCTAAGCCAGAGATGTGAGAGATGTGAGAAGTGAAGAGTAAAGGCCAAAAGTAGTGCAAAGTGGTAGGGTGAGATAGGAGGTAGGACAAGACTAGGAGGAAAGGGCTAAGGTATATATGTGAGAGTGGTGTATAGCAAGGAGTATAAAGGAGGCTGGGGAAGGAATAAAAGAAGAGGGAGGCAACTGGAACTGAGTTAGGAGAGTTGCATTATTGAGGAAAGGTATCAAGAGTCAATAAAGCAAGGGTGCCAGACTGAAGGAAACTATGAGGAGACTGGGGAATGAGGCTAGAGGGGACAGTGGATAGACAAAGAGCTTCAAAAGGAGTGATAATGGGAGAAGAAATTTGGGCTTTTGGGAGAGCCTTTAGGCTTCTCTGAGTAGGAGCTAGAACAAACATAGTTGGTTGCTGTGAGGGCTGATGGCCTTAATGTACGTAGTATATTTCATGGGATAGTTCTTCATACACGCTCGTTGATAGCCTTTTGGAAAACCTGCTCCAGAGCATTAATATGGATAACTCTTCTCTACTTGGTGATCATTAGGGTAAAGACTAAAGTTTATCTTTACATTAACTGTACAAATCAATGTCTGTTTATCATACTTTGGGAACAGAATTGCAAGGCAAATGTTGAAGCCCAAATGAAAAATCACTCATAAGCATTTTAGAAGCTAATGATTAAACATATGTAACTAACTAAAATACTTTTGGGTCTGAAATCATGAAATAAGGATTCCAGTTCCTGCTTTGCCACTTAGTTTTTGTCCTTGGGCAAGTCATTTGACCTCTCTAAGATTCAGTTTTGGGATCTATAAAACAAATACTATGATACCTGTCATAAGGTTGTTGTTAGGTCTAAAACTTAACTGTAGATGGAGGTATTCGTATGTTTTTAAATAGTGTAAAAGCGGGTATTTTTAGTAATTATTCTTAGTGATACATGAGCATGTATTAAAAAGCAATCCTTTTGGTTTAATCTTTTGTTGAAAAGTAAAAATATTTATTTTATGATTTAACTTTCTCAACTGAGATTTATTTCTCTATAATTTGAATTAATGTAATTTTAATGACAAATTAGGATTCAGCCTTTTCATCTTAATAGTAATGAAAATATTGAGCACTAAGAAGGTGAAGTACACAATTTTAGGCTAGAAATTCCAGAGCCCATGTTATATGAAACATTTAAAAATATTAGTGAACTGAAAAAAGAATATATCAGATTTATTTATTTTACTTTTTACTTTTTAGACTGAGAAGATATCAACAGATATTTCTTGAGCACTGTTTTGTTGTCACTCTTATTTCCATTTTTCCCATCATATAATTGTATATTCTTTTCATAAACTCTAAGAAAATGCTGTTTAATTAACTACTTAGTCTAATTAGTTGTTATGTGCTGATGATAAAGTTTCAAACAACAACAACAATCAAGAGTGTGAGAGAATATTTTCTTGAGAGTAATACAAGTCTGTTCTCTTTTTAACATAGTGAACAAATACTTAAGTTCTGAAAATCCACTATTCTTTGAACTACGTGCCAGATACCTAATTGCTTGTGAACGCATACCTGAAGCAATGGCTCTTATTAAGTCTTGTATAAATCACCCAGAAATCAGCAAAGATTTATATTTCCATCAAGCACTCTTCACATGTCTCTTTATGTCACCTGTAGAAGATCATCTATTGCGGGAGGTATTAAGATTTTGTTTGCCTATCATTATTTTAACCTTACCAAAAAAAGAAAAGAAAAGAAAAGAAAAAAAGCAGCCCATTCTTGTTAAATTCCTTTTACAGTGGTACCAAAGGTTTTTAAATTACATTATCTAGATGTGTTTTCTTTGGCACCATTCTTTAAGCTTATATTGAATTAGACAAAATCTGATATCAACAAACGATGGAATTAACAAAACATTCATTAATAAGCATTATTTATGTTGAGTTTATGGTGTTATAGAGGGGAGGGGTCAAATAAAAACTGAGAAGCATTATGATTTTACCTTTTAAATATTAAAAAATTAAGTGTTCATGGTTTTTGTTTTTTCAAAATGAAAAAATATTTTTCTAATATATAGACCCTACTTACCTACAAGAATGGACATTTATGAGATTAAAAGTAGTTGTAATCTATAGGTTTTATATAGTAAAACTATGAAACCATGAGTATTTTCTGTACAATTCATCATCTTCATAGATGAAAACCAGACATCTCATTTCTTCTGAATATTTAAACATTTACTGCAACTAGCTTTTTAGATATTTTTAATGATATGAACTGATTTTTCTTTTCCTCTTATAGCATTTATTGAAAACTGATTGTAAGAGTGGAATTGATATCATCTGTAACACTGAAAAAGAAGGCAAAACTATGCTAGCCTTGCAACTCTGTGAATCTTTTCTTATTTCACAGCTCCAGAATGGGGATATGTATTGTATCTGGTAAGTGTTCCTTTTACAGAAATTGAAATATGATGGGGAAGAGAAGGAGAATTGGTAACCTTTTTTAAAAAGTTACAAGAAAATGTTAAGCAGGAAGCAACAGTATGTTTAAGACCTTACAGTTAAAAAGAAAATGATCATGTACCAGTAATTGATACTGTAAATGTTTAAGATATATGTTAATGAAATAATTGTTTTAAATTAAATTTGCAATGTTAGGGTTTTTTTTAACTTTTTTTTTTTAAAGCAGTTTTATGTTTATAGCAAAATGAGAGGGAAATACAAACATGTTCCATATTCCCCCGCTCCCACACGTAAGCATCAATATTGCTCAACCAGAATGGTACATTTTTACCAAGGTGGAGCCTACATTGACACATCATTATCTTTCTTCCTGCCCCCCATCTCTGAAAAGCACTGACCTTTTTACTGTCTTCATAGTTTTACCTTTTTAGGATATCATATAGTTCGAATTATACAACGTGTAGTCTTCTCAAAATGGCTTCTCTGACTTGGTACTATATATTTAAGGTTTCTCCATGTTTTTATAACTTGATGATTCATTTCTTTTAAGTATTAATTAATATGCTCTTGTCTGGGTGTACCACAGTTTATTTATCCATTCAGATGCTGAAGGGCATTTGGTTATTTCCAAGTTTGGGTGATTACAAGTAAAGCTGCAATAAACATCTCTATGCAGGTGGTTGTGTGGAAATGTTCTCAATCTTTTGGGTAAATTAACAAGAAGCATGATTGCCAGAACATATGGTAAAAGCATGTTTAATTTTTAAAGAAACTGCCCAACTGTCTTCTAAAATGGCTGTGTCATTTCTTAGTTCCACCAGCAATGTATGAGAATTCCTGTTGTTTATTGTCACCAGCATTTGTTGTCAGGGTTCTAAATTTTGGACCTGCTAAATAGGTGTGTAGTGGTATCTCATTGTTGTTTTAATTTGCATTTTCCCTGAGGACATGGTGTAAAGCATCTTTTCAGGTCTTCTTGCTATCTATATATCTTCTTTGATGAGGTGTCAAGGTTTTTGGCCTATTTTTTAATAATTGAGTTGCCTGTTTTCTTATTATTGAGTTTCAAGAGTTCTTTGTATATTGTGAATAAGTCATTTATCAGATGTTTTTTATAAATATTTTCTCCCAGTCTGTGGATTTTCTTTTAATTTTCTTGATACTTTCTTTTATAGAGTAGTTTTTAATTTTTTAAAAAATTTTATTGAAATCAAGTTTATCACTTATTTCTTTCACGGATCATAGCTTTGGTATTATGTCTAAAAAGGAATCACCATACCTAAAGTTATCTAGGTATTCTAATATGTTATATTCTAGTAGTTTTATAAGTTTACATTTTATATTTAGGTCTATGATCCATTTTGAGTTAATTTTTATGTGTTATAGATCTGTGACTAGACTTTTTTGCATGTGGATGTCCAGTTGTTCCAGCATCATTTGTTGAAGAAACTATCTTTGCTCCATTGTATTGTTTTTGTTCCTTTGTCAAAATTCAGTTGACTCTATTTATGTGGATTCATTTCTGGGCTCTCTGTTCCATTGATCTATTTGTCTATTCTTTCAACAACATTACATTGTCTTCATTTTAGCTTTATAGTAAGTCTTGAAATTAGGTATATCAGTCCTTCAACTTTATTCTTCAATATTGCATTGGCTATTCTAGGTCTTTTACTTTTCCATATAAACTTTAGAATCAGTTTGTCAATATCCATAAAATGACCTCCTGGGTTTTTGATTGGGACTGCATTAAATCTATAGATCAAGTTGGGAAGAACAGACATCTTGACAATATGTCTTCCAGTCCTGAAAAGTCTATTTATTTAGCTCTTTGATTCATTAACCCGAATTTTAGTGTTCCTCATATAAATCTAATACACATTTGTTAAATTTATACCTATGTATTTAGTTTCTTAGGTGCTAATGTAAATGGTATTGTGTGAATGTTAGTTCTTTTTAAAACATTTTAAGAATTACTTAAAAGTTATTAGTAGAATATATGAAGCATCAAGTTTACCTAACAATCATGTAATTTAGAATATGGTATGAGAATGTTTTTAGTATCCACCCTTCACATGCTATTAGGTGAAACCATGAATAATAATTAGAAAAGATTCTAATAACTTCTGCCTCTCCCCTAGTATACACATACATACACACACATACAAACATTTCATTAATTTTTAAAGGAAAACTAGATTTTATTTGCTGAACATAATCATCTGAAATCATATAGGCTATAAACATTTTTAAACAAATGCTTTTGAGTTTTATATATTTAAAATAATAGTTTGAAGGGGATTTTAAAGATAAACTCATTTAATCTTATTTTATGGATTAAAATCTTCAGATTAAGAGAGGGAAAAATCTAGACCCAGAGCTGGGTCTAGAAACTATAGCGGACTTATTTTTTAGGAGAGTATATTTTAGTTAGATTATGTACATTTTATTCAAAAGTTTATGCAGTAAGTTGGAATTTTAAATAGAGGAGGGGATCAGGAGACAGTGGTACAACATACACTTAAATATTATCATTTCTTGATATGTAGTTATTTCCCAAACAATATAGTCATGACTGTCACAGTAGACCTTTTCCTATGGGGATAGGAATGTTTGCTCTGCTTGGCTGTGTATTGAACTATTTAAACAGGGTATCGTCAGTCTTTTCATTTTAATATACTCTTAAATAAAGTGGAATCATATATAAACAATAACAAAGAGGAAAACATTTTAGTTTCTTCTTTTCTTGGCTAACCAAATTCTACTCTTTAAGAAGGGACCTTAAAAATAGAACGGTACCTATCTTTCCCACTCCTGGCCACAGTTACCCTCCAAGAATAGAAGCTGGGTAATGCAATTCCAGCTGCTTAACTGGAAAGGAATCTTCAGCCTGCTTCTTTGTCCTTCCTTCTGAGTGGGCTGAGTTCTGATGGTCTGCCCTCTTATTTCTTCTGTCTCTTCTCTATATTTCTAAATGCTGAGATTCTTTTTCTTCTAAAAGTTGATTTGCACTGTGACTTGAAGAAGCAGGATTCCTTCCAGCCTAAGAAGGTCTACGTTGTCTTTTTCATCTTGATTTTCCCTATGAACAGCTTATCCTTTATCTCAGCTCTTAAATAGACAGAACCTGATTCACAGTCCAGTTTTTGCTCTATTCAAGCTATTGGAGTAAGACACTAACTTTATTTCTCTTACCATCACTAAATAAATAAACAAATAAATACATAATATAGTAATAGCAACTGCTACTAGTTACTGAGTGCTTCCTACAGTCTTTGCTATATACATGCATTATCTTACTTGTTCCAACAGTTTTGTGGGGTAGGTAATATTATACACATGCCATTCAACTGGTAGATAAAGCCAGGATACAATCCCAGGTAGCTTATTCTCCTCAACTAGATAATTTGATGAATTTATTAGCACTTGCTACCTGGTAAATATGTACGTACACCCAATTGGTGCTGTTTTCAAAAGGACCCTCTGTTTGAAAAGAAAATGTTAAGTTTCCTTAAAACATTTCCTTTAGTCTTCACAAAGGCGGCTTCATGGTTTTAAGGGTGTTTTGTTTTTTGCTTGTGTTTTCTTTCAAAACTCAGTGCACAAGTAAAACTTGAGACTCCTTTTATAAATTCAGTCAGAATGGAGCTTCATAATCATCTCTTTGATATATTTCTGCTTTGCCTGCTAGAAGGCTAAAACCCATATTAGTAGCCCTGTCCTGGCAAATTTGTTAAGATTTTGGTAATATATTTTACCAACTTTCCTCCTGCATTAACAGAAACAAAAATAAGGTCTCTCTTTTCAGAAAAGAGAAAAGAATAATCTTGTACCTTGAGAATGTCTCTTCATGAAGTCTCAAATTATATTTTGGAATAAGTTGGAGAAGAAATATATACATTTCTAATATGTTAAACATTTATTGTGTGATACTGAATGGACTACTTTCCTATAATTTACAACTATCATTTTTTTGTTTTTTAAATCTGTTGCAGAGATATGCATGTCTTTTTAAATATCTAACTAGTTTAGAGAAAGTGTAATAGTGTAGGCATTTCTCAGAGATACTGCAGGTTCAGTTCCAGTCACCACAATACAGCAAGTATTACAATATAGGGAGTATCACATTAAAGAAGTCATAATATTTTACTTGTGTGGGGTCGTCAGTTTGTAAAATAACACAACATCTGTGTATTGCAATGAAGCAAACAGCAGAAAAAGAAAAAGAAAAAATTAGGTAGCCTGTATTTACTGGAAAGATACTAGAATATGGCATGAGCCACAAAAAGGACAGGGATATAGTTGGTCCTCAAAAGAGAAGTGCTACAAGGGACACTTGAGATTGCTAAGGTTTTTAAAAAAATTGTTTCTCTTTTGTGTCAGTTGGTTCCAGGCTTTTCTATTGCAGACCAGAGGGAATGCCAACAGTCTCCATGCTTCGTAGTTTAGAGTTGAGAACATTCAGAGTTCAAACTGACTGGGGTCAGTTTCCTATTCCTGAATTACTATCTTAAGGAGGGTGGAGGGTCAACATAGGAGACATGACCATTGGGATTCCAGTCTTATTTTATTAGGGTTATTGCCAGAAAAAGATGGTTCACTGTAAACTGGGTAATGTGATGCCAGGCAGCATGTAATGAATGCCCTATTGATATTGTGGGTCTCTCACATTCCCAGTCTCAGTTTTTGACACTACTTCTAAACAATGTATCATTGAGATTTACAATGTATTAATAGTTGGGGAAACAGAATCTATAAAACATAAGCAAGGAAATATATGAAAGGTATGAAATCAATAAGGATATGTTTTGAAGTAATTATCAGTTTAGTTTGGGGTATTCATGAAGGATTTTGTGAAAAGGCACGTGATAATGGACTTTGGAAGATAAGCTCATCTTAGAAATAAGGAACCATCCAAGTAGAGCAGTCAACATAAACAAAAGCGAGAATAAATGAAGCAAATTAACTAGGAGGAGAAAACATAGAAGAGTGCGCAGGATTTAAATGCTGATGCTTCTGGTTCCAAAACCCATGTTTCCATTGCTATTAACACTATACAGTATCTAGAATAAGCATTAAATGAAATGACCTGGAAGGAGGAAAAAGATCAGTTTAGCAACCCTGCAGAAGGACATATATAAAATTAAAGGCCCTAAGGTTGTAGCATGAAGAAGTGCTATGGGGAAAAATATAATCAAAATGTAGACTGAAAAATGAACAGGTTAGAACAAACAGGTTAGAGGAATGTTTAGTGTCATTGACTGCTCTAGGAAAACATCATCAATTTTGTAGGAATATTATTTATTCTCATAAAGTTAGTGATAGAAAGCAATCTTAACTGAAATATACCCAGACATGGAAATTGGTAAAGTGAGAGCTACAGGTTTGGGAGCAAGGTATGAAGAAATCTAGAGAGCTTTCAAAGCAGTATATATGCCCCCCCCCGCCCCCCAAGAGGGTGGAGTATGAACACCACACAGCTAATATGAAATAGAGGGGACATTTTGGTTTCACTGCTGATGTATTGCATGTCATCATTTTCTGTTTTGTGTTTTCTGTATTGTCTAAGTAGACAGGTCACACCTTTATGACAGCATTCATGCTGCTCTTAGATTTAGTTGTATGTACCAAGCTCAAAGTACATAGTAAGTCACTGTAAAAAATTTTTTTTCATCAGTTATTTTAATACTTTTTAGATTTGATGCTTTATATAACTTTAATGATATATTTAAAGAATTATAATTTGCTGAAATGTGATATCCAAATATATCAATTAAATCTTAGGATTTTCTTTGCCACCACTGCTTTATCAAATAACCTTGTTCATAAAATGATCTTGGTCATATTTTTAGAAAATGGTCCATAGCTTGTCTATATTGAATACTACATAATAATGGGAGAGATAATATAAAATGTTTCAGAATTGGTAGTATAATTTACCAACATTTTTGATCTGTAGTCCTTTTTGGTATCTTAGTAGATTGAAAATGAAAAATATGAACTATTTTTTGCATAAAGTCTACAGTATTGATTTCTAAATTTGCAAGTAGGGTATTAATTAATGGCCAAAGTTTATTTTTTTAAGTAATATCATAATGCTGGTCCATTTGGGTTAGAATTTATTTTGATCAAGTACTAGAGATGCCTTAGGTTTATCAGCATATGATTGAAATTCATTCCTTACCACTGCAAAATTTCAGTTTCTGAACTTTGCCCCTAGCAGCTTCTATTAGTTCCGTCTAGGTAGCAGAAGTAGCGTGGGGGTTAATATAATATCCATTTATACCCACTTTGTATACATCTCAGCCAGAACACTATAATACCAGTGAATTATAAGTAATGTCTGCATTTGAATAAATTGTTTTTGATATTTCTCTTCTTTCTCATTTACAGGGAGCTGATTTTCATATGGAGTAAACTTCAGCTTAAGTCTAATCCTTCAAAACAAGTTTTTGTAGATCAATGCTATCAGCTTTTAAGAACAGCAACTAATGTGAGAGTCATATTTCCTTTCATGAAAATCATTAAAGATGAGGTAAATAGGATATATTTACCCCTCCACTTTAAATTAAAATTAAATAATAGTTAACTGAAACTTGAATCTCTTAGGACAAGATTTACTTGAAGACAAGAACATAATTAGTCACTTTTGTAGGAGCTTTTTTTTTTTTTTTTAAGATTTTATTCACTGTTTTTAGAGAGAAGGGCAGGGAAGGAGAAAGAAAGAGAGGGAAACATCAGTGTATGGTTGCCTTTCACCTGCCTCCAGCTGGGGACCTGGCTTGAGACCTGCCTGGTTAGTGCCCTGACTGGGAATTGAATCAGCACCCCTTGGGTTTGCAGGCCGGCGCCAATCCACTGAGCCACACCAGCCAGACTTTTGTAGAATCTTAATTTGCAGACAAACTTTATTTATGGGCAATACATGCTCACTATCATAAAGAAATACAGTTCATAGTTTTAAGTCTGATGTTTAGGTTAAAGAAATCATGGATATGAGGCATTTTTGAAACTTTCAGACAAATTTTTCAAATAATTAAATAGTATAAACCCATTAACTATTTTAAAATTTTTAAATTTTATTTTATTGTTGTTGTATTACATTGTTCCCTTTTCCCCTCCTTTCTCTCCCCTTCCCCACCCACCCATTCCCTGCCCCCAAGTCAATCTAAACACATTAACTATTTTTAAAAATAGTTCCCAAGTAAGGTTTTCATGGGTCACTTGCAAGTGAATGTAATTCTACATGACTTATGTAGGCATGAAAATAGATCCTGCCAATCCTTTAACTTTTTTCTCTTAAATATTAACAAGTTTAAATACAAAAGATAGTAAAGATAAAGCTGCCCTACATTTTAACTGAATCATTATGTGGGTTATTTTTAAATACAGAAGGAGGTATCCATTAAGTAATATATTTTATTTTTAAGTTAACCTCTCTACCAAAAAAGGAAAAAGTAAACAAACAAATTATGCTATAGAATACTTCTCCTGGCTGGTGGCTTAATGGATAGGTGCCAACCTGCAAACCTGAAGATCACTGTTTTGATTCTTAGTCAGGGCACATAACCAGGTTGCAAGCCAGGTCTTCAGCCAGGTCTGCAGCTGGAGGCAGGTGAAAGGCAACCATATATTGATGTTTCTCTCCCTGTCCTTCTCTCTAAAAATATTAAATAAAATCTTTAAAAATTAAAAAAAAAAAGAATCCTTCTCAACATTTAAGGTCCACCAGTCTTTCAAACTTTGAAAAATAAAAAAGCAAAGATATATCTATATTGTTCTACATCTGATTCACATTTGCACCAAACATGAAGATACTTTGTTCAAGTTTAAACATTGGGAAAGTTCAGCCAATTATCAGAAAGCTTTCTTATTTTCCCCAGGTCTAGTCAACCTAAGAATACATTATAAAAGGAAGAATTCAAAGATGAAATAAGTATTATTTTAATTAAAAAAATATATTTTATTTCTTATTTTTAGAGAGAGGAAGGGAGGGAGAAAGAGGAATAGAAACATCAGTGTACAGTTGCCTTTTACCTGCCTCGAAATAAATATTTTAAATGTGCTTAATTGTTTACACTCTACTTAAAGGGTTTTTATCTAATGGGATAGGTCACTGACTTGTGTCAGTGCTGTGAAAAGAGGCAAAGACAATGATATATGAGTTCAGAAGGAGACATTAAAGATGGCATATCTGAAAAGGTTCACAAAGGAAGATGCTTTAAGCTGGGTTTTGAATGATACATGAGGATAATACCAATACTTGTATTCTACAGAGTACTTTTGCCGCATTTTATTGTTTCTTAGAACTGTTCATGGGGTTGGGGGGAGGGGGGGAGGTAGAGGCAAAGAAGGGGAGCAGCTTAGACAAGAGCCTAGTATAAAGGAACCATGGACATGGACAACAGGTAGGATTGACTTTGGGGGGAATGGGTGGGTGGGGAGGGGGACAGAGGGGAGCAAAAAGGGGATGGATGTAATACAACAACAATAAAATTAAAAAAAAAAACAAAAAACTGTTCAGTGACATTAATAGTGTAGCAGAGAAGCGTGGGGGAAGTATACAGAAGATTAAATAAATTGGAGGGACTGCAGGAGGTGGGATAGGGTTTCTGGAGATCCTGAATGGGCTTGAATGTTACCCTGAAAGTTGGAACTGCAGTCCATAAATATACAGGAGTTGTTAAAGGATTTCACGTAAGGCAGTGATCCATTTCCTTTTGTCCTTTGTGATGATCCTGAAAAAATTTTAAACTTCAGCATTTGGGTACATTATAACTTCATGAGTCAAAAGAATGTAGACAGAACTTTAGAGAGAGGAATTTTGTTTTGAAGCAGTGAATTTTGAATTTGTTATATCTGGAACATCTGGGTGGGACTATAATTGTAACAAGTAGGAAGAAGTTTGAATTCAGAAAAGGGTTTCAAAGCTAATGATGGATTGATAGGAGGAAACTAAAGTCAGTGGTATAGATCTGATCTCATTCATTCTGTAAACATTTACTCAAAGGTTATTGTATACCAACTTCTAATTGGGATATAAAAATATAGAAGGATATAAAAAATGAGATACTGTATTTATTTAGGAATTCAAAGATTCCTAGGAATTTAGTAATTAAAAGTAGGGGGGTAGGGACATACACAAGTTGTTATAAAACAATATATACATACTTTTTGGAAATAAGTGTTATTCTCAGTGGAAAGAATGGGGGTGTTTAAACCAGGGCAGGAGCCAGAATAAATGGTGAGGAAAAACTTTGAAAGTAGAACTGATTCCTGAAGAATGAATAGATGTGTAGGAATTTATCAGCTATATAAAGTGGGAATATGATGTGCAAAGGTAAGGTCTGCTTATCAAACTGTACAGTAGTTAATTACGGAGCATGTGAAGGACTAAGAGGACACAATGATGGTTGGGTAGTCTTCCTGTCATCTGTAATATATATATACGATATGTAGGAAGTATGTGTATCCACACCTACACAATTTAAAGACGTTATTTTTATCTATTTCTATTCAAAAAAGTATTTAGATCATTCTGAATCACTAGCAGCATTATTTATAACTTGGATTAGGGTGGATAGGCAACAAATTCCCAAGTAAGAGCTGATGCAGTTATCTTTGAGTAATAAGTAAAAATTTCAAAGGCAACTTTCAGTAGGTTCATTATTCTGTTACCTCATTAGATTTGGGAAGATTATAATTGTATTACCAAATAGCAGGTGGGGTCCCATGCCCACCTCCACCCTCTGGGCAAAATTCCAGAGGCAAAGGTTTGGTGACAAAGAAATGGAGTCTTTATTCTAAAGCAGTTACTTAAGCCTATCAAGACTAAACTCTTAACACCTGGGTTCTCCTATCTTTTCCGTAGGGTTAGTTTACAAACAAAAATATAATACACAAAGGCTACATAATTCTGGAAGAATGGCAGGCTTCTGCTTCAGCACCTCTTCCCTCTAGGACACCCAAATAATAAACCTGCCATGCTCTGCCAGGCCCCCCACCCTGATCCTAGGCTGTGCCTGGAGTTCCTTCCCATACAAAATGCTGTCTGTTGGGAAATGCAGGCAGCTGCAGCACCATCATCCAGGCATCCTTGAGGTATAAGAGCCACAGAGAGAGAGGTGGGGGGAGGAGAGAGTGAGTGTGAGGGCAAGCCAGCTCAGGAGCGAGGAGAGCCTGTGGACCAAAGTGCCAGCCCTCTTTTTATTGCCATTGGCTGTGGAGGCATCAGCTTGTCAGCCAATCCCGTCCGAGACTGCCTTCCCTGGCCTCAGCAAACTCCTCCTGTGGCCCCTCCTGCCTCTCCCCAGTGATCTTAATCAGATCTCTGTATTAATTGTCCTCTTCCTGTCTGTAGCCTTCTTTGGTTAAATAATGTTATTTAAGTGAAATAGTACAGCTTCATGAAAGTTTCCATAAGTAGTTTGTTTTTTTTTAAGTCATTATATTTTGACATAAAAATTGATAAATGTGCTTAAATTCATAGAATTTAACCCTTCTGCTGCAGAATGAGATTAGTACCTAAAATAAGAAGCTTTAATCTTTGTAAATTTATGGAACATTTTGTATATGAAATCACCATAAGGGCTTTGGATGGTGTGGCTCAGGGCATTGGGCGGCCACACTGCGACTTGAAAAGTAGCCATTTCAGTTCCAGTTGGGGCACATGCCTGGGTTAAGGGACAGGTCCCCCAGTTGGTGGCATGTGAGAGGCAGCCTGTCGATCTTGCTGCACATCAATGTTTCCCGCTCTTTCTCTCTCTGTTCCCCTTCCTCTAAGAATAAGTAAAAGTTTAAAAAAAAAAAAATCACCATAAGGTTATGAAGCATTTTGTATTATGGTTAGTAGGGCTTGACAAATTTGAGAATTAAATAAATTGGAAGTGAAAATACTGTGTTTTCCAGGTTATTCCTAAATTTTAAAAGATTTATTTATATGTTAAAAATGAGTTAAGACCACTTATTGAGGAAAGTTACACATTTGGAATGCTGTGTTTTTTAGCTTTCATTTTAGAGTTGTATTTTTAAAAGATAAACTAGTTAGTGTAATATTTTTGAAAGATATTTAGTGGTAATATTTTTTTCTTTTTACAGGTTGAAGAAGAAGGCTTACAAATTTGTGTTGAAATATGTGGTTGTGCTCTACAATTAGACCTTCATGATGATCCCAAAACTAAGTGTCTAATTTATAAAACAATTGCACATTTTTTGCCAAATGATTTGGAGATCCTCAGGATTTGTGCACTCTCAATATTTTTTCTTGAGCGCTCTTTGGAAGCTTATCATACTGTTGAAGAACTTTACAAATGTCCAGATGAAGAATATAATGAAGGCACTAGTAGTGTTCAAAATCGTGTCCGTTTTGAATTACTTCCAATTTTGAAAAAAGGATTGTTTTTTGATCCTGAATTCTGGAACTTTGTAATGATTAAGAAAAACTGTGTAGCATTACTGAGTGATAAATCAGCAATTAGATTTCTAAATGAAAATACACTGGAAAATTCTACCGGTAATCTTAAAAAGACAGTGGAACAGAAAGGTTTAGATGAAGGGCTTGACTCTCTTACAGATCAGAGCACTGGAGAGCTTGATCCTGATGATATATCTGGAGCACAACTTAAAGGCCATGCTAATATAAAGAAAAACCTTACAGCTCTTAATGCTACTAAAGTAGATCACAATGTCCCAAGGCATCGGTGCATGTTATGTAACAAGGAATTTCTAGGTGGTCACATTGTAAGGCATGCACAGGCTCATCAGAAAAAGGGCAGTTTTTCCTGTGTAATATGTGGTAGGAAATTTAGAAACAGAGGACTTATGCAGAAGCATTTAAAGAATCATGTTAAAAAAATACAAAGACAGCAAATTGCTGCAGCTCAACAGGAGGATCAGGAAATTCCTTCTTTGGGAGAAATAAATTGTTCCAATTCTTTAATTTCACTTGAAAATGAGAATTCTGATAATACAGATTTGGAGGTACAGGCTATTAATACTTTTAGTGATGGAAACGAAGAAGTCATCCCTGCACATGTGACTGAATTCACTGAAATTCCCGTAAGTGTATCAGAAGATGCTATTGAAACCATTATTGAAAATGGCAGTCCTGATACTTTTGTAAATAATGTATTAGAGCCTTTACCTGTATGTGAGGATGACTATGAGGAGGAAGAGGATGAAGAAGGTGATTATGAAGATGATTATGATCTGAATCAAGAAACTTCAGTACTTCATAAAATCAACGGAACTGTGTGCCATCCAAAAGACATATATGATACAGATCAAGAAGGAAACTTTAAGTGCCCTGCACTTGGCTGTGTCAGGATATTTAAAAGAATTGGATTTCTAAATAAACATGCAAGGACTGTACATCCAACTGACTTAAATGTGCGACGGACAGTAATGAAGTGGAGCAAAGGGAAATGCAAATTTTGTCAAAGGCAGTTTGAAGATTCTCAGCATTTTATAGATCACCTTAATAGACACAACTATCCAAATGTGTATTTTTGTTTGCATTTTAATTGCAATGAATCGTTTAAGCTGCCATTCCAGCTTGCTCAACACACAAAAAGTCACAGGATATTTCAAGCTCAGTGTAGTTTTCCAGAATGCCATGAGCTTTTCGAAGATCTTCCTCTGCTATATGAACATGAAGCTCAGCACTATTTAAGTAAGACACCAGAATCATCTGCACAACCAAGTGAAGCAGTTGTTTGGGATGTTCTTACAGACTCAAATCCTAATCACCAGGAAAAAGACTCATCTAGTAATGAGAAACAAGCTATTTGTCTGCCAGTTTCTACTAGCAAATCAAGAAAAGATTCTACAGAACCAAAGACATGTATAGGAAGTATGGAAAAGAAGACAGACAATTTAGTTCAGAATGGAAATGAACATTCTGATGATACTGTTTCTGATATAAGCTTGATAGACCAAAAGATGCCTGACATAGAGCCAAATTCTGAAAATAATTGTAAGAGTGATTTAGTCAATGGACACAGTGGAATAGAACAGACACCTTTAGTTTCCTCAGATCCTGCTTTGAAAATTGATACAAATAGAATCAGGACAGAGAATGGTTCCATTTTACCCAGCATTTTACCACAAGAACATAGTACCCCACCAGTATCTCAGGCACCATCCAAACCAAATCTGACGAGTGAACAGACTTCATATGGCTTAATTTTATCAAAGCCATATGTTAGACCATTGCCTCCCAGTTACCTTGATGAACGGTACCTTAGTATGCCAAAACGCAGAAAATTTCTGACTGATAGAATAGATGCCTGTTCCGATCAAGATAACATTTGTAAAAAGTCAGTGAAAAGATTAAGATGCGGCAAATGCCTGACCACCTACTGTAATGCAGAAGCACTTGAGGCTCACCTTGCACAAAAGAAATGTCAGGCACTCTTTGGATTTGATTCAGATGACGAAAGTAAGTCTTTTATCTTCTTAGTAGGTATATCTGTAGAAATAGAAATGCCATACACCTTTAAGGTTAAAAAAATTAACGTTTGAATAGCACAGATAATAAAACACTATCTATGGGGTATTTTCTTTACCCCATACAACCCTTATGAAGTGATAATTACTATTACTATTTTATAGAACAAATTGAAATTCACAAGTAATTTGCATAGGCACAGGCCTATGAACTTGTGGGAGCCATAATGTGTACACAGGTTTTTCATACTCTTTGATCATACTCTTTCACTGCATCTGAGGCTTTTCTTCATTCTGAGTTTCATGTAATTAAAATTCTAGAAACAAAGTAATTATGGAAGTGTTTTTCATCTGCATACTAGAATATAAACCAAGTAAAATCAAGCCTCTTTACAAAAGCAATTTAAAAGAATCAGAAATAATTGAAAAACAAAAAGAACAAAAAAAGAACTTGGGTTTTTACTGATAATCAATATTCTTTGTGTAAGTGTACAAATAAATAGGAATCTGACTTAGAATTCCAGATGAACATCATTAAAATTTGAATTAATAGACATATTCTCTTTTACAGGTGCCTGATTAAAATGTTTCAGAAAGATCTGTTGATCAAGCAGTAGTGTGAAAAAGCACTACAAGAAAATGAATCATCGGTTTGCTATTTCCCTGATGGCCTTAATTTTAGAGTGGTCTTGGATTACTAAAGATAAAGAAAATGCACATTGTCCATAATGAATTCACAGAGATGTGCTGGGTTAGATTCCAAGAGGGTTATTTCAAAATTCCCAAAGTACCAGTTATCCAGAAAACCACATTTTAAAAATAGTTTGTGAGATTAATGGCAGCATGTTCAGTTTTGCTTATGTGACAAACCTGTTCAGGCAACCAGTCAAAGAGAAATAAGCAACCAGTCAAAGAGAAACAAGCTATGGCCTTACAGAATGAGAAACATTAACCCAATATTTTAAAAGGGAGGGGGATGGTTCACAGTAACCAAAACATATTCTACAAATGGGATTTGCTTTCTTGTGCATAATCAGTATGACCTCCCTTCTGGTAAAACATGGTTTAAGGAATCACTGCTGTTTGCTTTATTGTAATTTAGAAACTGACATTTGAAATTAAGACTTGATTTATCACTTTTTTTATTCATAATTATAACTTGTTTCCAGATGATTAAATAGACAGGTCAAAGTTCAATGAATGGCATGCCAACATTGAAAATTAAAACACAACAACAAAAAACAGTGCTTTGATATAAAGTTTCACTTTCTATTCTTATAATACCAATAAATTCAAAAGGCAGCAGTATTAATGAAATAGGAACAGTACCAGCAATAACTTTGGGGACAAATTGGAGGAACCTAAGACCATTAAAGGCTAATTGAAGGAAAACACTGAATTGCAAATTCTTCAATGTGAATAATGGTATAAGCACACTGGGATATTTCTATTTGTATATAGAGTAGTATTAGGACATTGCTTGATGATTCATAGTAAGGTCCTATAGACATTAATGTTATCTACGTACAGCCTTATAAAAACTGGCTGTAAAAAATGGAAGCTAAGAATCAGGTTAAGAGTTCATTGGTTTTATTCAGTTAGGGGAGTTAATTATAAAATAAGCCATACTACTTACGCTTTCTTATTTATTAGTGATGAATTTGGTCTGAATAGTAATTTTTTATATATATGAAAGGAAGTATTAACACAAAAATTTGCACAAGAACACAGTAAGATATATTGATACATTTATTTTCCTTAATGACCAGTAATTTTCCTAAGGAAGATTTTAACTTAAATTGTTAAGACAAAAAATGTTTTTTAAATACACTCTCAGATATGTTTTATTGGGTTGGGCAAAAAGTTCATTTGTTTTTCTGTAAGATGGTTCTATGGTGCATTAAAAAAATCAAAATTGGTGAATTTTCTGTAGCCATTCTAATATTGAAGATGGAAGAAAATACACAGTATTTTCAGCATATTATGCTTTATTATTTCAAGACAGGTAAACATGCAATTAAAATGCAAGAGGAAAAAAAAAACAATTTGTGCAGTTTATGGAGATGATGTTGTGACTGATCAAATTTGTCAAAGGTTTGTGAAGTTTCATGCTATACATTTCTTACTGGATGATGCTCCATGGACAGATAGGCCAGTTGAAGTTAATAGTAATCAAAATGAGACATTAACTGAGAGTAGTCCATGTTATACTACATGGGACAAAGGTGATACACCAAAATAGCCAAATCGATAAAGTTATTGGTGAAAATGAAAAATGTGTATTTTATTTTACAAGAAAAAACTAAATGGACTTTTTTGGCCAACCCAATAATTGTATAAAAGAGGAAGGTTAAAGACCCTCTTTTATCTAATAGTGTGTTCATCTATAGCAGTAATGAAAATAACAAAAATGCAAAGGAAGATTCTTCAAAAATTTAAGCTAGTAATAAACTAATGTCAACCAAATATTCCAGTATTCCACCTGACACATTTTTGTTCAAAGCAGATAATCTCATTTTGATTATTAAAGCTTCTTGAATGAAGTTACCAAGCAAGTGAGACATTTTTTCCAGGGTAGCAGATTTTATTAGGATTTCCAAGTCAGGATAGGTCAGACATCTAGAAAATCTCTCAATTTTATTAGCTTATTTACCACAGGCATTCACTACTATGCAATTGACAGTCATACCATTCCAATAAAATTTAGTGTTTGGTTTTTTTAATGTAGCCTACATTAGGCTGTATAACTTACTTTTAAATAACATAAGTACACACAAATCAATTAGGTTTTTAAAAAATCTTTAAGATCAACTTAAAATGCTTTCCATGCTGAGACTAAAAATATAATACTTGAGATCTCTATCAATTACTCTAAAATAATCATCAATAAAAAGTCTGTCTGGAACTAGCTCATTTGGATAATGAAGTTTTTTTGAAATTTAATTTCTGCTTCATATTCCTTAAGTTTAAAATTACAACCTGAGCCCTGGCTGGTGGCTCAGTGGATTGATGCTGGCCTGCGAACCCAAAGGTCGCTGGTTTGATTCCCAGTCAGGGCACATAACCAAATTGCAAGCCAGGTGTCCAGCCAGGTCTGTAGCTGGTGGCAGGTGAAAGGCAACCATGTGTTGATGTTTCTCTCCCTTTCTTCCTCTCTGCTGTTCTCTCTGAAGATAATGAATGAAATCTTTAAAAAAAAAATTACAACCTAACATTAACTTTATTTTTTGTAAATTCAAACTCTCATGTCTAAGATTTATTTTCATTCATTTTGCAGTTTATACCAAGGTGTTTTAAACATACCCCATGTATTATATTTTTGTCTTTAATGTGAAGTTTTATTTCTACTTCTGTGTTGCTAAGGGAAAACTTTGAGATCAAGGAAAAATACTGAGATCAAATAATTTTATACATAAGTCAAGAAATGTCTTATAAAATTCTATTTGACCACATTGTTCTATCTCAATATATTTATCAAATAATTGTTATTGAAAGAATGCACATTTTATGTATGTTTTATGAAATAAACTTACATCATTTTGCTTTTAAGAAGTGCATAATCATCCAACAGTTCTAATTTGGAGTCTAGAAGAAGAGGATTTTTCTTTTCTTTTGTACTCTTTTGAGGATGTGTTTATCTTCCATGGACCAAGTTTCAATCCTTTGCTTTAAAAAAAAAAAAAACTTGCCTTCAAAACATTAAATACTAGCTTTCTATTATGTTTCAGTAAGGTCGAGAAAATGGCAAATCTGAATTTTTGCTGCTCAGATATTATGGAGGAGGTAGAAAAGGGGAATCTCTGTGGATAAGGACACTGGTACTTTGGGCTTTAGCCATATATTTTTTTTAAACCACCAGTTATATAATCAGTAGATAATTTATAACACTGAACTTGTGATTCTTCTCAAATCACACCTGAAGTTTCAGCCTTTCATGTTTGGTTTAAACTGTTGTATGGATGAAAAATCTAAAAGGGATGATAGTGTTTATTTTTTAATTTATTTGGTACTGTAAAACACCTTTTCAGAATGATTAAATGCTGCAAATGCATTTTGGAATTGTTCATATGTGAAAGATAATTACAGATTCAGCAAGAAAGGAATTTGTGCTTCCTTGTTGAACATTATTTTACTTTGCATTTTATAAGAATACAAATTAAAACTGAGCCATTGAACTGCAATAAATCAACAATAGTGTCTCATTTCAAGAAATTTTTTGTACTGTACATAGACTTGTTCAATAAAACATTGTCCTTATTGGTAATGAAGTGTTCAGTTTTATGTAGCACAATGCTTCAAAAGGAATTAGGCTTAAAATTTATATTAAATAAGAAATTCCTATTACATTTCATAAGAAAATGAAGTATTTCAGTTAATACCATATTCATATTGATTTTAAAAACATAGGAAAAAAGACAAAGCTAAATGTTTATATAAAATGGCTTTTTGGAAATTATTTTAATTAATGTCCACATGCAGGAATTACATGTTAGACTTACTCAAATCATTTCAGGTGAATGGTTTCAGTGTAAGATAGCACCCTCTGCAAATTGAGTAGGTGGAAGACAAATGTCAGAACTCTCCAAAATCAAGACAGTGGGTAGATTTATCGCCGTTGCTAATTCTCCAAAGATGAAGAGCCTCTAATGGAACTTAAAACAATAAAATAAAAACTTTAAAGGCATTTGGAAGTAAAATGTAAATGATAATGAAAATTACTACCTAAAAAAAATTCCAATGAGAAAATATGCCAATTTATCTAAAAGTGAGCTCTTTAGGCATGGGGGCTACTAATTTTTTGGTTCACTAACAAAGGAAAACCCCCTACACTACTTGCTGTAAATTGCAACTGGAGAAAAAATGGGCCCAATGTGGAAAGAACCTTTTTAATAATGTAGTGAGTTAGCATGGCAAATAAAAGAACACATACTGTGTTAAATACAGTGTTTTTTGCACATATTACAAATGTTATGCTTTGAAAAACAGAGTTATTAGAGCATTCTAGAGCTGAGATCTAGAATTTTCAGTCTATGATTGATGGTCAAATGATCTTACACTATTAAATGTACTGAGGTATTTAGATAAAGTTATTGGGGTTATCTACACTTTTCATTTTTCTTTTCCAAAACTTGAGGAATTCTGAGAGGCAATCAAGTACTCATACAAGTAAGTTCCCAAGATAAACAGGTTGACTTTCATAGCGTAATGTAAGATCTATACTGATTTCCATTCTGTTGTGCAGTTTTCCCTACAAATGTAGAGCATAAGTATATCTAATATATCCAAATTGAGAGAGCTAGACTTGCCTGAGGATTATTGATTTCAGAGACAAAAGATGAAGTTGGCCACAGACTTCTACATGCAGTGATTCTTGCACAGTGGTCCTCAGAGCAGTAGAATCAGCATCATCTCAGAATCTGTTAGAAATGCTACATTTTGGTCAGGTGGGGAAAATCATTGGCTCACAGAATTCACATTCTACTGGAGGGCAACAAACAGGGTAAGTGCTGCAGAGAAAAATTATGTGGGTAGGTGAAGAACAAGCAAGTATGGCATTGGTTATTATTTTCAACAGGATGATGAAGGAAGTTTTCTTTGATGAGGTAACTTTTGAGCAGGGATCTGAATGAATTAAGGAAAAAGCCATTCCCTCAGATATCTGAGGGAAAACTGTTCCAGGCAGAACAACAGGAGCAAAGGCCCTGAGGCATGGTTCTGCATGGCAAGTTTAAAAAACAAACAGCAAGGGAACAGTTGTGACTGGTCTGGAGTGAGAGTGGGAGAATAATGGGAAATGACAGAAAGGTAAAAGAAAAAAAAAACGTAATGGCCTGCAAGGCTAAATCTGCACTATTAAAACTGATTCCAATTCCAATCAAGTTTGAGTTCCTCAGTTGTACTAGCCACATTGCAAGAGCTCAATAGTCACAAATGGCAGATGGTTACTGTATTGGAAAAACCAGTATCAAACATTCAGGTGATCCTAGATCACTGGTTCTTAATTTTTGTTGTTGTTTGGTTTGTTTGTTTTTTTCTTTTTTGTCCCTTAGCAAATACTTGGCAAATTTGAGATATTTTTAGTATCTGTGTGAAGAAGAGGTGCTACAGGCATCTATCTAGTGGGTAGAGGCTAGGAATGCTGTTCAGCATCCTACAATCCATGGGACAATACCCACAACAAAGAACTGTCCTGCCCAAATCCGCCTCTAGATCAGTCTTGACAACTCGAACCTCATTGCTAACTGCCTCCTTTCACAAGCCACTCCAGCCTCCTGGCCTCCTTCCTACATGTCAAATACTCCATTCCTTTCTCAGAATTTCTACTGTTGCCTCTTCCTAGACACTCTTCTGTCGTTCATGCTCTTATTTTCTTCAGGTCTTTCCTTCAAAATCACTTAGAGAAGACTTTCTTGACAGCTTTTCTAAAATAGCAACATCCTTGTATCACCCTCCTTTTGATGTTTTTTTTTTTTTTTTTTTTCCTTCACAGCATACAGTTTCTTATATGTTTGTCTGTTTCCTTCCACTAGAATGCAAGCTCCAAAGGACTTGCAGTTGTTTCCAGCATAAAGAACAGTACCTTGCAAGCAGATGTTCAATAAATATATTATTTTGAATGAGTGAATGAAAAAGTTGGGCATGCCTGCCATGTGGGTTCATGCCAACTTTATGAATGCACACTTACTTTACTTGCCAAACTCCCAAACGGTCCCGAAGTAGGTCTGTGTTATTTTTCTAAATCTTCAACACCTAGCATAGTAGCCACTCATTAATACCTAATGAAAAATTAAGACTCGGTATCTGTTTAGTAAAATATCCCAAATAAAACCCACTGCCAAATTTTAAAGACTATATTTACAGTACATTCTATCAATGATATTCAGCTGTGATTTAAAAAAGATTAAATTTGCTCACGGGATTTGCAGATGTGTCCACATTTCAGCTACTGGCAATACGCTAATTAAATGTTAACAAATCTAAAACATGGCTTGAAAATGGAAGGAGACAGAGGCAAGTATTTTAAGTCTGATTCCTAATCCGGACTTCATCCAGCAGAGCCTGTTTCCCCTCTCGTGAATGCGGGTAATAACAGGAAGTACTTGTTGAGCTCTAAGGGCAGGCACCGTTCTTCACGCCCTCTCCCGCACTCCCTTTGCCGACAACCCATGTAGGTACCTTATTCTAGATCCATTTCGAGGTTGGAAACTTGGGCAAACAGGCTTGCCCACGGTTACCGTTAGCAAACGGCATATTAAAACCCTGGCCTCGGTTTCCAGCCTTGAACTGGTACGCGAGAACCTCCCCATAAAACTCAGCCCGCTGGGATCAAATGGAAACAGCCGAACCCAGCTTGTTTTCAAGGTAGGCAGACGCGCCATAGGGTGGGGGCGGGGCTTTTTACAGTATAAGGTTAAAACCAAGTTATTTTAACATAGTACCATGCAGTGTAAGAAAATCAAACTACAGGAGTGCAACCCACTAGAAGTGGCCACGGAAGACCTTCGAGCCCTCCCGGGGGCAGGGCCAGGGGGCGGGGAGGAGGTGCATCCATTGGCCAGCCCCGCGGAATCACGGGAGTTCGCCGTACTCCAGGCCCCGGGCCGGCTTTTCACGCACCTGCGTTACCCTCTCAGGCGCTCTTGCGGAGGAGGGGCTTCTGAAGAGTCCGGGGCTTCGCTTTCCGCGATCAGCTCGCTGGAGGAAGGTCGACGTTGTCGGTGTAAAGCGGCTGCTTCCCTAAACTGGGGTCCGTGGGACGGCACTCCGTCCGGGTCCGGAACGACATGTTCGAGCGCAGCGTTTCTTGAGTGACCTCATTGGTAGCACTTCCGCCCACAGGTTTGGAATACCGGAGGCCCTTTGGTTGGGAACCACCGGAAAGGCACTTCCGGTGACTGTTGCCTAGGCGCCGGCCCCTTGGGCCTAAAGGAGCTAAATCGTTAGCGTCTGCTTCTCCCCCCTACCTGGGGGTCGCGATGTCGGGGCTCAGCGACCCGGAGAGAGACGGCTGTCGTAACCTGCTTGGCCTGCTGGATAACGGCGAGATCATGGCCCTCTGCGACACCATCACAAACCGCCTGGTGCAGCCTGAGGACCGCCAAGGTAAGGGCAGAACCCGATCCCCAAGGCCGGTCGCCCCTCCCCAAGCCTCCCAGGCCCCCAGGTGGCGGGAGCGAGGGAGTGGAGGAACGGCCAGGCCTGATCCCCAACTCTTCCCGGGTGCCGCTGGGGCGGAAGCCTCGGGACTCTCGCCCCGCATCGCTGCTCCGCGGCTGCGGAAATGCCCGGGCGGCCCTGGGGAAGGTTGTGGCCCTCAAAAGGGTTTTCACCCATACCCATTAGATGCTATAGGGAAATAGCTGTTGCTTCGAGGAATCAGAGTACGTGAATAGTCGCTTAAAATTTTATTTTCAAGAGTCAGGGTGTTTTCCATTTTGTTTGGATCAGCTGAGGGTGTCAGCTGCTGCTCAGGCATTTTCAAACGGGGAAGAGGATCTCATACTTTTGTATCAATATCCTAAGTAAACAACCACGGTAATGAAAGCGAATGTTTTGAATTCATGTCTTTTTTGTGGATCCAGATTTTTTTTTTCCCTGAGGTTTTTGTTTGTTTTCAGAGTCAAGCATTTTGGTACACTAGATTTCAAGGGTTATTAACATTTTGCCTGATTGTAACGAGGCCGTACAAAAATGTAGTGAGTAGCTTAAGCGTTTATTTCATTTTTGTATATCACCTGTCTAGTTTTACGTTAACGTTGCTGGGTTTTACTTTAAATGTGAAAATTTTCAGGCCTCTATATAGTAAAAGACCTACCTACAAAGATTATGCTTTTTAAAACTATTTCTTTACTTACGTCAGATTTACATTTTTATCTTTTAAGAATAACTCAAGTGAAATGTCAAACCATGAACGTTAAAAGAAGAAATTCCTAGGCCCTGGCTGGTGGCATAGTGGATAAGGCACCAACCTGCAAACCCAAAGGTCGCTGATTCGATTCCCAGCCAGGGCACATAACCAGGTTGCAAGCCAGGTCTCCAGCCAGGTCTATAGCTGGAGGCAGGTGAAAGGCAACCATACGTTCATGTTTTTCTCCCTCTTTCCCTCTCTCTAAAAATAATAAATAAAATCTTTTAGGAATAGAAGAAATTCCTAAGAATTTTGACTGAAAATGGTTTCAGACTTAATGTAATTCTTCAGCATTTATGTTTTACATTCTAATCACCTTTAAAGACAAGGTGATTATAATACAGGGTGCGTGCGGAAAATTGGCAAAATTTTAGCAAAGTAACATACCACAAAAGTGTTATATTTTGAAATAAATTTATTCTTACATGTAAATACATAAACAATCATTTTTTTAATTGTTCAAAAAAGTCTCCATTTGCTGCAATAATAGACTCGATTTTATTTGGGAATCTTGAGCACACTTTAATTTTTCCTTTATCAATGGACATCATAATGTTTTCAGTCTTAGCTTTAACAGCCTCTTTATTGGAATGAGATTGTTTATTAACTTCTCTCCCACAAATGCTGCATACATAATAGTCTAAAGGATTTGCATCTGGTGAACTAGGCAGCCAGATTTCCTTTGACCAGAATTCAGGAGCATTGACAGTGAGAAATTCTCACACCTTTTTGGCATTATGTGCTGGTGCATCATCTTGTTGGAAGATAAAATGACGTCCATTTGCAGCTTGCTTCATCCATGGTACAATTACTTATCTCAAAACGTCAAAGAAAACACCAGCAGTCACCTTCAAACCTTGTGGAAACAAATGCTGGGGTCATGATATCTCCTTCATGCTGACAACACCTAACACCATCACTGTAGCAGGAAATTTTGTTTTCATGGCAATTGGGACTTCATTAACATTCTCACAGAGCCACCTGTTGTGTCTTCTGTTGACTATTTGGTCCTGCTGAAAATTCTTTTCCTTGGAGAAGAAAATCAGGGTTTTTTTTTTCCTTTGGGCTTTTCCATTTTGTTAGCAGTTTCCTTGCTTTTTCAAAGTGCCTTTCTTTTGTCTGCTGTGTCATAAACTGGCCTCTTCTAAGCGCATACGATCTGTATCTGATATCATCAGTAATAACCTTGGAAACCAGTGTATCTGATATGTGCAGTTCTCTTGCTATGGAGTGCATTGAATTTCCTGGATCTTCAATGATGATATCCTGGATCCTGTGTACAATATCTGGCCTTCTACAATCTTGTGTACCTTATGCGCTTTCCTTGTTGGTGTGGTGACATCAGGATCAGCATCATACACCTTCACGTTGTCAACTGTATGTAAAGGGATGTTATTGAAGTCCTCAATTTCCTTAGCAATTCTCCCTGCACACAGTCTAGAAATGATGGTTGCTCTAACATCGTATTCCTTTGAAATGATGGTTGCTCTCAGAATTTAATACTTTGTATCTAAAACAATGATGTTACATCATAATCTTAGAAACATGGCTTTTCAGAATTAATAAGCATGTGAAATAAGGAGATGCAAAGTTATTGCCAATTGATTGCATGCACCCTGTATATCAAAAATGCTGAATTTAATTATGGATCTAAAAGCAAATAAGAAAAATAAACTTCCCATACAAAAATGTTAAGTGATTTGAAGAAACATTTCTTTGAGGGGGAAAAAATCACTAAACATTTCTTTAGAAAGCAATGAAGTGAAAATCAAAACACAGAAATTTTTTTCTGTGTACCATATTG
Organism: Noctilio leporinus; assembly: GCA_004026585.1. Taxonomy (NCBI): domain Eukaryota; kingdom Metazoa; phylum Chordata; class Mammalia; order Chiroptera; family Noctilionidae; genus Noctilio; species Noctilio leporinus. The sequence continues at coordinate 259,430 of PVIW01000887.1, read as the reverse complement.
GCAAAAAACTAAATGTATAAACTTAATATGTTGATGATCATGTAAAATAACTTTTAGAACTACTACTTTGGAAAACAAGTTTTACCTTATGTCCTAAAATGGAAGGTTTGCATAATCTGAAGCACATATTCTAGACTGAGATTCTCTTTTTTTTTTTAATTTAAGACTGAGATTCTCAAACTTAAATGTGCCTATGAATCACACAGGGAGCTTGTTAAAGTGCATATCCTGGTTCAGTGGTTTTTAGGGTGGGTCCAGAAATTTCACTGTTTTTAACAAGCTTCTAGGTGATGCTCATCTGCTTGTCCTTCTGTAGTGGGAGACATACGGAAGTAATAATATTTGTAATTGCATACTCACGGTAAAACTCTGTAAGCAGAAGGAGAGATATCTTGTGACGTAGTTATAGTTAAGTATGGAACAATAGTGGACATGAATTAACTAGAGCTATGTATATTCATATAGATTATTTTCAGAACCAACATAAAGAAAAAGTTTCTTGCTTACAGAAGGCTGTTGATGGGTTGAATTTACACGATGTTTAAAAATAAAAACATTGTTTAAGGATATATAGTTATGCTGAAGCTATTTTTTTTTTAAACCAAGGGAATAATAAACAACATTTAGCATAATAGCTACCAATGAGGTCAGTGGGAAGAGAGGAAAATTGGGAGATGTAACATTACAACCTCAAAGATGTTAGTAATTTACTGTGTCTGAAGCTGCATGCTATATATATAAGAGTTCATTTTATTACAATTCTGTATACCTCATGCATGTTAAAAATAATCTTTGGTTTGCCATTTAATCCAATTTTTTAAATTAAAAGTACAAGTCAGGGTTCTGTCAGTTCTTAGAAGTACAATTATTGTATCCTTGAGTTTCAATATCTGTAGAATGAGGAGATTGAACTAAAAGCTTTTGCACATCTAAAATACTGTATAATTTCATCCATTTTTATGAATTGTAACTGAATTTAGATCCATTGGCCTTACTAGAATTTTATTTTAACCCTGGCTCAATTTTTTTTTTTACTTAAAACACACTATTCTTTAAAAGGAATGCTCTAACATTTCACTATACCTTATGAGAAGTGAAGGGGGTAATTTTAGGTAGGGGAGTTTGAAGCATTAACAAATTTTTTTTTTTAAATCCCAAAACTTGATACCCACTTCCTATTTTTAAAAAATTATAACCATCTCAGACAGAAGCAAAAATGTCATGACTATAGTGTAAATAGAGTTTCTGCTGACCCTGGACAAATTTACTAGTGGCTCATGATTTTCTGTTAACCTTTACAATTTCCTTCTAGATGCCATTCATGCAATATTAGCGTATAGTCAAAGTGTGGAAGAGCTTCTGAGGCGTAAAAAAGTTCACCGAGATGTCATATTTAAGTACTTGGCATCACAGGGGGTTATTATACCTCCAGCTACTGAGAAACACAGTCTTATCCAGCATGCAAAGGATTACTGGAAAAAGCAATTACATCTGAAATTGAAGGAAACACCAGAGCCAGTTAAGACCTCTGTGGATATTAGAGTTTTTCAACAGGTAAAATTGATCTTACTGTTATAACCTGAATCAAACTCTTTAGATATTTCTAAAGAGATAATAATTCTATTTCAAACTCTTCAGATAATTTTAGGTCTGGGGTAATATGTTAATATTTTGCTTTTTATAATTTTAGCTTCACTTCGTATCTTATGTATTCTAAAGGAAAACCAGTAAAGCACCTAAAAGATAATTTTGCAGACACTTAGTAATGTGTATAAAAACTATTTTGATTCGTGAGGCAAAAAATGTTTTATCACCTTATCAGATGAGGATTATTGGATTTTTTAAAAGAGGTTATATTGACTTTAGGATCAGTTTAACTTTAATTTAGCCTCTAGTTTTCTGTAAATAGTTTTCTGCTTTTAAAAGAAGGCTGTTGCCTTTGTCTGTGTAGCTTAGTTTGTTGGAGTGTCCTCATGTAACCAAAAGGTTGCAAGTTTGATTCCAGGTCAGGGCACATGCCTGGGTTGTGTGTGGATGGTTCAATCCCCAGTCCTGGCATGTGTGGGAGGCAACCAGTTTTTGTTTCTCACATCAATGTTTCTCTCCTTTCTAAAAGCAATGAAAAGTAAGTAAATGAATGAATGCTATTTAAGCCTTTTTCTCATTTTGAAAACCATTTATGGTATTAAATTGCAAAAATTCCATGAACGAAACTTAAATATTCATTACATTTGATTTTTTCTTTTTTAATCTATAAAAAATATGTTGTAATTTTCTCTGGGTTATGTTAACTATTTGCAGTCCTTGATATCTCCACTGTACATTTTAGCTATTGTGTGGCTATTTTAAATGTTGATTGACTGAACCTCTAGATTGTTTGCAGATGTTTAAGATACATACATGTACTTTGAATTAATGAGGTTTTACCTTCACATTAGGAAAGAATCTTATAATCTTAAAGTATTGGAAATAATCTTGACTTTGAAATCATAACAGATGTGACTTCAAATTAGTATTTACCTTATGCCTGATGTAAACTTGTGCAAATAACTTGACCTTTCTGAGCCCATTAAAAAAAATCTGTAAATTGGGGATAAGGATAATATCTATGTCATAAGGCTTGTGAAGATAAAAGGAAGTAGCACTTAAGTGCCAGACATAGTGCCCAATATATTAAATAGCAACATGCTCAGTAAATATAAGACTTCATAACATAAAAAAGTATTTTTTAAAATTTCGTAACATGTAAATGAGGTATTAGGCTTTGGAATGAATAATTAGGTGAATAAAAGTCTAGTCCATCAGATATACCTTTACAATAACATCTTCTTTGGGCGGGGGGAAAGAGAACTAATAGTGTAAAATTCATCCTGATCATAGAAGATAACCTATTTCAGTATTAAAAGTATTTATTTAAAGACAATGATACTGTCAACTTCATTGTGATATGATTTATATGCCACATATATATTCATTTAAAGCTTACATTTTAAAGGTGTCGACATTTTTTCACACCTGTGAAGTCACTGCCACCATCATGAGAAAATACTTAGGGAAATCATTATTTTTGACTGTTCATGATGGTATTTTAAGAGGCTTTTTTAAACCTTAATTTCTTAGCGGATTTTTAGATGTTTAATCTTAGAAATTCCAAAATAATCTTCCCCTTTCTGATAGAATTTATTATGCATGATGGGTTCAGTGAGTTTACATGTAGTTCATTTCCCATGTGCTATAATTAGTACATTAACATCTAGCTATGAAACAGGCTAAATAGAAAAAAAAATGGATAGGAGAATTAACCTTGGTTTTATTTTGTATTTATTTTAATCAACAGGAGAAAGATAAAACTGAAAAAGTTGATTTTCGCCAATTAGGAGAAGAATTCTGTCGCTGGTTCTTTGAACTTCTTAATTCTCAGAATCCTTTCCTTGGACCACCTCAAGATGAATGGGGGCCACAGCACTTTTGGCATGATGTCAGGCTTAGATTTTATTACAAGACCTCTGAACAAAATGTGCTAGACTACCAAGGAGCAGAAATCGTGAGCCTTCGTCTGCTGTCACTAGTGAAAGAAGAGTATCTTTTTCTTAGTCCCAACCTTGATTCCCATGGATTGAAATGTGCTTCTTCTCCCCATGGTCTGGTTATGGTTGGAGTTGCGGGGACTGTCCACCGAGGGAACAGTTGTTTAGGCATTTTTGAACAAATATTTGTGCTCATCCGCTGCCCTTTTGTGGAGAATACTTGGAAAATCAAATTTATCAACCTGAGAATTATTGGAGAGTCTTCCCTTGCTCCTGGAGAATCAGTGAAACCAGCTATTAAATTTGAACCAAGTGATCTAGAGGCCTTTTATAGCATAATTACTTCGTGTGTCACCAGTGAAGTACAATATAATGTAAGGTAGGCATTGGATAGTGGAACTGGAGACCAAGCTTTATGCAATGGAAACAAGACATTGTTAAACAAAAGAGAACTGAGTTTAGTTAACCCTCTAAAGCACTGAGCACTGTATGTCAATCTATAAAGAAACTTCCAGATGCTAAATTGACATATTTTAGGTGAAATATCTTTTTTGACTACATACTAATGTATTATGTGGATACATGCCTCTACCTGTGTTGGAGCAAATGTTCTGAGGGCTAAATGCAGTTCATCAAATAAATCCCACTTTAGATGTTATAAATGTTGTGCCTTAGGAACCAGGTAATATTTTCATTTTACCAAATGAATATTCTGCTAATGTGTGTACTATTCATGTGGGAAAGGAGTAATGGTGTTTAAGGCTTCCGCTTGTCAACTTTCTTTTAACAATCTGGATAACAAACACATCTTACCACTATTGCTTTTTTAAAGTGTGTATATTACAGATGTTAAATGTAAAATTAGTTATTAATTTAGAAAACTTGAATGACATTCGTCTGCAAAAAGTCCTGTAACTTAGCAGATGTACAAAAATTTACTTGGCCTTAAAATTTGAGGAACGTACTTCAAAGTTATCTACTGTAGTTCAAGCTAAATATAGTAACCTGCAATATTTTCAGAAGTCTTTTAGACAATGATAAGTGCTGGTCTCAAAACAGACCTTATCATGTAAGGTTTTAAAGCTTTTGTGGAGCACTTATTATAACATTATATAAAATAAACTTACTGTTGAAAATTTTTAAACAATGCCCAACTATTATTAATCGAATTACTATTTTCCTCTTGCTTGATCTCAGATGAGGTTGAACCAGAAAATAAATTGTAATGTGAGCATATACTCCCTCATCATAAATTAAAATTATTAGGATTTTTTCACCTATGATTTGTCTTACTGGGTTTGAGTTATGAGGTTAAGTTGCCAAATTAATTACATAGTTGCTTTAAAGTTTAAATTCTTCATCACCTTGCAGCTACTTGCTGATGCTGGATTTAGTTTGTAATTCTAATTTCCAAAATGCCCATTTGGAAAGAAATTCAGCCAGGAAATGTGATGATGTATTGTACATGTTAACTTTTTACCTTTAACTCTGTTCATGATCACCTAGGGTGACTGAAAAGAATTGTGAAAGCAGGAGGAAAATGCTCTTCTTTTTTTTTAATGTCATGCCTCTATTGAGGAATACAAATTGATATGTCCTAAAATTAAAACTTAATAAAAAAGGGAAATCTCTTTTGTCAGCTATTAGAATAGTGTATGTTTAGATTTAAAGCCAAATTTTCTTTCAAGTTGAAAGTGTCATAACATGTAATCAATAAATATCCTAGGTAAAGGATAAATTAAAAATTATTTCCATCCGTTTTCTTTGTGCTATCGATGTCAAGTACTGCAAAATTACAACTGAGTGCTTGGGGTAGGCAGAAATTAACTCTAGCTATCTGTAATACTGACTTTTGAATATTTGTAATGCCCAAGCAAAACTACAATCTCTGCAGGTTTACTTTAATACTTAAATATTTGAATTTTTTCTTATATGCTGCATCTCTTGAGAATTGGAGCTATGTTTTATATCCTGTCAATCACCACAGCTGGGCACACCCATAGGAACTAATGTTTAATTGAAAGGATGAAGAAGTGAGCAAAAGAAGCTTACATTTGTGTATAAAAGACTTCTGTGTCTAGGTTTTTGTCTTTGGTGAGTCTTATCAGTGGTGGATTTTTGATCATATCATCTGAGTTTTATATGTGGGTACACACAAACTTCTGGGCCCCAAACTAATTCATTAGGGGAATACTTAAACTTTCATTTAAAATGTTCTGAATTTCAGAAGCCCAAGGTCAGAGGGATATAGTAGGAGGGCCTTAAGACTACCTAGAAACTGTTAAAGCGGAAGTGGGTACTTCCAGTTTGGAGAAAGAAGACTTGGAGGAACTGAAATTTGTTTGTGAAGCTTAAAACTTGGACAGGCCTCTTAAGAAAGTCCAGAAGCAGACTGAACTCTCTTTTTACTTCCACTCTTGATCTGTTTATATTAGTGGGTAGCAGAGACCCCACCCCACCCTTATCCTCTTAACATTCAGCTGGTATTTGGAAAGTCTGTAGAGGCAAGTAGTAAAGAATAAAACTTCCTACACATAATTCATAGTAATTGGGTGGTCAAATCACAGGGGTATATGGGCTTTACTTATTGTAGGCTTATTTGCTGTAGCCTAATAACAGGATATTATATATCAAGTATCCTTTTTTTGTGAAAATAAATCTTAACATCAGGTAATTTTATTAGCACCTACTATGCAAAACAAAAATGTGTCTCAATAGCTAACAGTAATAGAAGAAGAAAAAAGCCATCTCTGATTTATTAAATCTACTTGCAAATGACAAACACAAGTCAGGAAAATGTTCTTGGGTTTTCAGAAAAGTAACATTTAGTCCCAGTAAGAAATTGTAATTGCACCAGAAAATGGTTTAAAGAATAGTGGTTTAGTTTTAAAAATAGCTAATCAGAAGCATTGTGTTTTAACAAAATGGCTCTTACGGCTACATACATCATAAAAATGAATGAAAACCATACCTTAACATTTTTCTTTGTCTATTTTCACAAATTTAGATGCCCTTTTCTTCATTGGTCTTTAGGGTTGTGGAGAGGTGTTGAAAAATAAGACCTATGTTTCCTCTCCCCAGAAAAAGTGTGTTTGCATATTATATTAAAATTGTTGCGTATTTCACTGAGTTCTTGGACTTCCTTAGAACACATCTGTGAATCCTGTGGGATTCATGTTACTCCATGTTAAAATCCTGCCATAATAGTTTTATTTCCCCCCAGACTATTCTTCTATATTCAAAATTAAATAATTTTTAGAAAATTTGTCCCCTTGCCAGAGTCCCAAAGCTAGAATAGTAAATCTTATAAATGATTTCTAGGAATCCTGTTAGTTTATAATAGTTGTTAACTTGTAAGTTTTAATTTTCAAAAGATGTCAGATTTAAGACAAAACCTGAAACACTTGTCAAGTAAAAAAATTGGAATTCATTGTATTCTGACAAAATAAATTTAACGAACAATGAACATGTTTTAGGAAAGTGACAAAAATGTGAAAAGGAAAAATTTTTTAGAAATATTTTCTTAAGACCGTTAGATAAACCATCCTAAGAAGGTATGTATTTAATAATGATTGTATATTGCTCATTCTGATGGAGGATTAAAAAATACGAACATTTGACCTGAAAGGCTTCTGTATGTGATCTGCTTTACACTACTTATTCTCACCTGTGCCACCCACCCTATTTTTAGTCTTTGCATATAGCCAGTTTGCAGATAACACAGCTGCAGTCCTGGGAAACAGGATTTTCTGGATCTGGGCACTCTCTGAAATCTATTTGGCATATACTTAACTGAGCATCTGCAATTTGTAAGTTACTGAGTCAAGTGCAAGATAAAATAATTCATAAGGTCATTTACATAAATTTATGTTGAATTCAAATCTCAGTCCCTGGGTTTAGATGTCTTTAGGTGTGAACTACTTGTAGCTGGATTTGGTAATATCCTTTTGTATGGTCAATACATAGAAAAATATTTAATTGAAATTTTAAATAGCGGTATGCTTCCATCCATGTAAGCCATATAGATTTTTATCAATACAGAATGTAGGATATTTTGACCACTTTTGAGTTGAAAAGAAAATATTTAAGAATTGTATTCAAAGTGCAGACTCTTTTTAGCCTTTATTTTTCTAGTTCAAACCTTTCCAATAATCTCTTAGTAAACAAGTGTTGCTATTAAAATTGAATATGGTATTTGCAATGAGATAGAATGTACCTTAAAATATAAACCAGAAACTCCAGAATTTCTTGTGTTAGAATCACTGGCCTAGAATTTGGCACCTCCTAATTTCTGTTCCCAGTACTGCCAAATTTAATTTTCCCTTTTAGTGAGTCCATTTTGTGAGGGTTCTTTGGTTAGCAGTTTTCATTTTCAGTTTTTAGACACCTTAAATCACAGGTGGGAGATTACATTTGAGTTAATGAAATTAAGGATTGAAGGAATCCCCTGCTGCCCACTGCCAGCTGTGTTACTTGAACAACCTCATGCTTTCCGAATAAAAAAATAACTCTTTGGGAAAGCCATTTTTCCTGGATCCATTTGGTTGTATAAGTTTGCATTTATCTTTTTCGTCTCCCATTTTTTTACTATACAAATAGTATTAACATTTAATTGTCTTAAATTGTTGCATGTAAGTTACTTTTGCCTCCCTGCACAGATGGTAAGTTCCTAGAACTGGTGATTCTTAATTTATTTCACAGTCTGCTTTTCCCCCGGTGCCTTGCACAGAATATGTAAGCTAAATTTTGGGTGCTTAATACACTGACTACTTTTCTGTGCCCATTGTGTTTTAATGGGCACAGAACTCATTTAATCCTGTGGACAGCTAAATGAGGTAGATACCATTATACTTTTACCAAAACAAAAAAAAACAAGGTTAGTTACTTCCCAGCATTTGGAGCTAATGGTAGAATGGTAGAGCCTAGATTTAAACCCAGATGTGAGAGCCTGAGAGTCTTGATAACTACGTTATATTGCCTCTTATATGTAGTAGGTTTTTGAATCAGTATGAAGGTTGACATTTGCTGGAGCTTACTGCCAAGGTAAGATACCTTTACTCTGTATTGTGTATGTAAATACTGAGTAAGAGTGTAGTACGCACTGTATGTCTTAACCTCTTAAGTTGCTCATTTAGTATTTAAAACTGGATGATATTACATATGGAAAACAAAAGTGACTGGGTAATATAAGAATACATGTATAACGATATATATACAATTTCTTGAACTCACTGTCACACCACAATTTATAGGCCTTTTCCCTTCCTGTTAATGACACTGTTGTGCTTTCAGCCTCAGAATTAGTCTTTGTTTCCTGTGTTCAATTTCTTAACATGCCTGGATGGAGCATATATATGGTATTTTTTCTATTTTAGCTGTTGCTGTAATCAGACTCTTTACATAAAGGTCGAACTTAATTTTTTGTTCTAATATTTCTTACATGTTTGTGATATTATAGTTCCTTAGAGTCCAGCTTTCATCATATTTTCTGTGTTCAGAACTTTCAGTGGTATTTCATCACTTTCAAAATCTGGATTTCATCGCCATCTAGGTTTGAGTCTACTCATTTTCACACATCGGTTGATCCAACATTTGCTACTGTGTAGTGTTTGCATTTACTTATCTGATGCTTTCTTGGCTCTGCATTTAGTGGCAGGTATATGAAGTTGTAGAGTTAATTTTTTGTTGTGGTCTGATAATGTATTATAGAAAGAAGAGAATTATGATTGAAATGGAGTTAGCAACTGGAAATTTCAATAAGCAATTTTTCTCTTTAGGAATTTGTGTACATCATCTGTCTGAAATAATCTTTTTATTCCAGATGTTTTGCATGGCTCTTTATTTATATTTTGAGGAGTTGGTTAAATGTTTCCTCCCCTCAAACCAAATGGACCCTGTTGTTTATATTTATGAGAGCCCCTTGCTTGTTTCAGGCTTAGTACTTAGGTACTATTAATATATTAAGCTTACTAATCTCCTCCACTAGATTTTAAACTGAGAGCAGAGACCATAACTGTTCCACTTTCGTTGAGTTTTCCATTGCTTTGCACAGAGGTTAGGTATTCAATATTTATTAAAGAAATAAATATTTAATATTTATTAAAGAAACAAGTAAGGGAACAATTATTGCTGTTTATTCAGAGCCTTATGCCAACATATGCCCACCTGGTTCTTTGCCTGTCTGCTAAAGAAATGCCTAGCATGTATATTAGATACTCAACAAACATTTGTTAATGAACAAAGCCAAAGTTATCTTCCTGCATAATGGTGTATGAGCTCTAATACAATTAACACTCTTAAGTAGATAGAATTAAAGTTGTATGCTTTTGTAAAAGATGAAGAACCCCCCCCCCCTTAAGTAATGCCCTGAAAATTACATAGTTTCATTGTGGAAACATTTCCCTGGGCTTTTTTATTTTCTTTTTAAACTACAAAGCTAGTATTTTTTCTTGCTCTTTATTTCCAGTTAGAATATCGCAACTACCTTTTTTGAAAGGATTTAAACTCTAATCCTGAATTTTTTCACATATAATGAACCAATTAGATAATTTTTAAAGTCTGGTCTTGAACTTACATGGTTTTTGATTATCTTCTCAGCAATTCAAGAAGATTACTTTTAAGTAAATTTGTAGTTCATTGTTAATTTTTTTTTATTATTTTGCTTCCTCATAAATCAAACTTACTGAAAATCACTTCATTCCTTTTTTTTTTCTAACAAACATTTTTAAGAGTTTGTACTGTGTATATTTCTCTTTATAGGAGGGAAAAGCAAAAAGATAAAAATAATACACCTCAGTCTACAAAGGGGGAAAAATATAAAGCCTTTAAAATATTGCTATTTTCTCATCACTAGAAGTCCTGGAGTTGTTTGAAACTACCATCTGTGAAACCTTTTTGCTTTGTTGCATATGTTCAAAATATATTTTCATGTTTTAGGAAAGTTCAAAGTGGTTAACAGAAGGCCATATTATATAGACAGGCAGTAATCTCTAGTAAAAATAAAGATGTTACTAAAATCGAATATAGATGATTTTGTCAAAAAGAATCAGAGTTGGCAAACAGTCAAGAGTGACATTGGAGACAAGTGGTAGATTTGGACAGTTTATTTTTTTAAAGATTGTGTTTGTTATTTCCAGGGAGAGAGGGAAAAAGACATCAATGTATGGTTGCCTTTCACCTACCTACAGCCACAGACCTGGCTGGAGACCTGGCTTGCACCCTGGTGATGTGCCCTGGCTGGGAATTGAACCAGCAACATTTAGGTTCACAGGCTGGAGCCTTAACCACTATGCCACCAGCCAGGTGGACAGTATTTTTTGTAGGAAGGATGGCACTGTATGGTTGCTGCTCATAAGGTCATTGAGTTAGTTCTAGGGAGTTTTTACAGAAAACTTTAGTAAAGAAAGGTGGTTTTAAACTGATTCCACTGATGGGAATAATACACATTTGTGGCAGATTTAGTTAGAGTACAGAAACAAGACAACTAGAACAGGTAAACATGGCAGGGGCTGTAATGCTGGAGCTAGTAGGACAATCACAAAATCTTTAAGAGAAATTTTATGAACTAGGAATTAAGGGAAATTGCAAAATGAGGCAGAATTTTAATTCTAAAAGCAACCTTAAGCTACCACAAGAATTTAGGACTAAGAAAAAGTTGTTTTTAAGTAATATATCAGTGTTTTCTCTTAAATGTTCTTTCAATTTGGTAAACATTTATTGAGCATTTAGCATGTAGTAGATATTTTAACAGACGACACTTGGTATGTATTTTTCTAGTTTCCTAAGCTTTTCTCACTTTGTTTAACCTATGTAATGTTTACTGTTTAATAAAGAGTTTATTTTATTAGAAAGTGCTTCTCTGTATCTCATTAATGCCCTTGTTACTACTTTAACCATTTTGTGTGGGTAAAATCCTAACCTTTGCATTAGAGGTCTGCTGCCAAAAGAATGGTGTCCTGGGCAAATAGCCTGGCAGTTTCAAAAGGAAAAAGATGCACTGAAACTCTTCCCACATACACAACATCTTGCCAACTTTATAAACATAATTTACATTTCACAAATTTTAAATGTAAGATGACTTTTATAAAAACTCATTAAGTTGCCCTGGCTGGTGTGGCTCAGCAGATTGTCTCCTGCGAACTGAAAGGTCACCGATTGGATTCCCAGTGCCTGGGTTGCAGGCCAGGTCCCTGGTTGGGGGTGTGGAAGAGGTAGCCAGTTGATGTTTCTCTCCCTCTCTGTCTTCCCCCTTTTTCCTCCTCTCTATGAAAAACAAAAACAAAAACCTCCTTAACAGTTTTACATTAGCGTATAATCATTAGGTGCATATGAAAGACAACAAGGACAATGTTAGTTTACACAGCCAACATGAAGTTAATGTGTTCATCTTCAGAAATGGACTTAACTATTTTTAGGTTAATTTTGTGTTTTTATAGTTGATGAAAATAGTAACAACAGCATTGATTAAATACCATTATGTAAAGAGTAGAAAAAAGTGAATACAGGATTAGAATGTGAATGTGCTATGCAAGACATTCTGAGTGATGTTTTCAAAACAGCTGAACTATATAAGGAAGTTGGTCTGCAATCTATTGCTGGTCAGTAGCACATTGTCAGATATTTGCATGTTACTGTCAGAATTTTCACATCTGGTATATGAGTTTAGGTACTTTTATTTTTCCTGAACAACTTAATACATCTCAGTTTAAAATGTGTCATAGGAAGTGGAGAAGAGTCCAAAATTACAAGTATCACCCAGAGTTGCATTCTTTAAAACCAAGTGTGAAACACTGTTACCGGTTTCTGTCCCAGATGATTGGCAGGCACAGCACACTGAGCACTTGATGGCAGGAAGCCATCTCACTTACCATCAGTCACTTGGAGTCCCTGCCTAAGGTCAATTACATTGACCCAAAAACATTTTAACATTTCTTAATGATTATGTCCATTTCTCTGTGTTTTCCATGTTGGGCCATTGGATGTAATCCTCAGAAATAATGCATGCCAGCCTCTGACTACTGTGAAGCCATCTGTTACATGTGTGTCTGAATTTGTAGACTAGGTTTAAATATCAAATATCTGTAACAAAGTAATAAAAACCACACTGTTGCCAAAGAGCTTGTGAAAAGTCTCAATAAATCAGAAGACAAAGCCATTAGAAAAGTTCTATTTAAGAGAAAGTTGCATAACTCAGTGACAACACAGAGGAGCAATTCCTGTTATACGTGTTGTGGGGGATTTCTTTTTCGAACTATAAGAGAAAGCTTACTTACAAATCACAAAGGTAGAAATGAGCTGTAGAAGGAAAGGGCTCAGGAGATGAGTTACAGAGGCAAAAGGAGAGAACAGAGCGTGCTCCACAGCCCTGGGTCCCTGTCTTAAGGGCTTTTATCTGGAGGTCTCCAGAGGATCTGGAATATTCACCAGCCTTCCAGATGTGCCCTGTTAGGGTCGTGGTCTCCACTCACAGGTTGGCACCAGAGAAGATGGTCATTAGTGCAGCTGGTCCTGAGGCAGCCATTGGTCACTTATTTTGTTGCCTCTCTGGGTCAGGAACAGGTGAGGCCTACATGTCCTCTCCTGGGGTTAGTGCTAAGGGAGTGGTGGTGCAAGGGCTTGTAGTTTTGAAATGGGGTACAAAGTGAAAGGCCCCTAAAACAAACATGTTCCCACAAACCCCATGGTTGGGGATGGGGGAGGAACATAATGCAACATTTAAGGTACTTTGCATATCTGTGGCAAGATAGTAGCTAGATAATAGCTGAGCTACTTGGGGGAGGGGAGGGGAGTGACTTTCAGAATGTATCCTGACCTCTGAATCAGCTTTTGGAGTTGGGGAAGCCCCTGGGACAGGAACTCTTGCCCTGACCAAAGATGGCAGCCAAAAGGATGTCATCAACACTGGGAAGCTGGCAAATGTAGCTCACTGTGGGAAAAGTCAAAAATGAGGTCACGTAGGAAGTTCCCGGTGAAGGTTTAAAAGGAAGGTGGGCAGCCTTGAGGGGAGAAGGAGCAATGTTGCAGCCAGCAGCTATGCGGTTTGTAGGGATTTGGCCCTGCAGCCTGAGCTAATGAGAAAGCAGACTCCGCAGCCACCAAGGACCGTGCCTTCTAGATCCAGACTCTATTTGGACCCTTGGAACTCGGGACCTACAGAGAGGACACTCTCTTAGGACTTGTGCCTTTCTGGACTTCTCCGTGATCCAGTGTAACACACCCCATGCTTTTCTGGACTGCTCTATGGAGGCTGATGACAATGTACCCCGGATTCTGAAGGAGAACACAGCTGCAAGAGGATGGCGGCTTTAAAACCCGAAAGTGTACCTTCTTGAAGGGACTGCAGAATTTTGAAAATAAAAATATGGGGAACTATTAGGCTTGTTTTCGGCTTATAGCCTGGTGGGGACCAAGGGGAATGCTGGGTCTTGTGGGAAAACAGGGCTCTGAGCTGAAGTGTCCCAGCCCCCCAGAGGTTTATATTAAGAAAAAGGCAATCAACTTATCCCCTTCTTAACAGAGCAGTTATTTCTTCAGCAATAAAACATGAAGATACCGATTCAGGGTTGAAAGGATACAATTAGTTTAATCCCTTGTGTCCACCAATTTTTATAATGCTGTGTGGAAAACTGGGCAGGAAGGCACAAAACTATCTTTTAATCCAGTACCCTGTTTTAGAAGAAAGGTGTTCACCTGAGGATTTGAGATAAAAGCGGAGATTAGAAACACTTCTTGGTGATATTGTTAATGTCAGTGAAGAGCTTTGCCTAGATGTTAAGTGCCTTGCTCAAGTGGCATATTAGCTGGTCTTTATCTGCTGTCTTGAAGAGATATCCCTCGGGGTCTATAATGTAAATTGGAATGGCAAGGGATTGAAATGACTTTAAGATTATGTGCAAATGGCTCAGTTTCATAGAGCTTCATTCCCCAGTACCTCCCCAAGTCTCCTCTTCTTGGTTTATGGCAGAAACAATTTATTTGGGTATTTATTTAAAACCATATCTGAATACTTACATAATATGAAAGAATATTTTCCTAAACTGAATGCAAAAGACAGTTTGGGAATCCATTTAACCCCATCTGCAGGTAGATTTTTTCTTTAGGTGATTCTAGATAAGATTTTTGTGCAAGTGTATGCGTAAAGTATATTATGGTGGGTCAATAAGAAAAATAAGTTATATAAACCACATGCCTATTTTTAGAATATCACTGATAAGCTTCCTAATTCTCTGTGAATGATGGGAGCCTCAAATGTTGGAAAATTTCAGTTTCAGATAACCAATAAGCTTAGTAATTAATGTATGTAAAAGCTATAGTTTCAGGCCCTGGATGGTGGTTTCAGTGGATAAGGCACTGGCCTGTGAACCCAAATGTCACTGGTTCCTTTCCCAGCCAGGGCACATAGCCAGGCTGCAAGTCAAGTCTCCAGTCAGGTCTGTAGCTGGAGGCAGGTGAAAAGCAACCATACATTGATATTTCTCTCCCTCTCTGCCTCTCTCCCTTCTCCTCTTTCTGGAAATAATAAATAAAATCTTTAAAAAAAAAGAAAAAGAAAAAGCTGTTGTTTCAGCAACTGAAGGAATGACACACCTTGACTCCAGTTAATAAGCTTAGTTTAATGTATGTAAAAAGCTATTCTTTTAGGAACTGGAGGGATGACCCACCTTGGCTTCGGGGTAAGAAGACCTCTCCCAGCACAAAGAATGCTGCAGTTTTGATCTCATTAACATTTTCCTGAATTCCAAACCTCTTACCTACATCATTTTTCTCCTTATAAAAAGGGCCCATTTAGAATGGAATATGAGACAGCCCATTAGGGTGCAAACGCGCTGTCTTCTCAGGTCTCCAGCCATTTGAATAAAGCGCCCATAGATTCAGTCCCTGCCTCTGTTTATTGGGTCTGGTAGAGGACAAGCAGCAGGAAGATCAACTTGTCTGGTTTTATGAACATAGTAATATGGAACAGAATTGTGAAAAAGCTTAACTTTTTTACTTATATATTATTCTTAGATTCAACAAGTTGTACAACTAAAAGCTAATGCTACCTAACTATATACTGCATGTTTCTTAAAACAGTAATCATCTTTTCACACAAGCAGTTTAACTGAAAATATCACCTCTGGGTTTTTTGTTTTTGTTTTAAGCATTAAATGCCCTTATTTTCTGTCTTTAGAACCCTGATATTTTGGCAAGTTGCCAGACATCACTTCACACTGTACTTTTACTTTCCACCCAAATAAGGTTTAGTTTGAAAGATTTTCAGTACTGGCACAAAACGTACTTTTTTAAAAAGCTATTTTCCTTTGTTCACATGTTATGAATTACAATGACCAATGACATGCCATTTATCAGTAGACAGTCTTTCTTTTAGAAATATGTAGAGCATGGACCTGTTTTGTACCATATAATCAAGAGAGGGGAGAGTCTCTATAATTTTTATGTTGTTTGTTATTTCCTAGCCAAAATAAAGCTGTATTCATTGTCATAATTAGCAAATGCATAAATATGTCATACCTCTATTCAAATGGATGGCTATGGTCCTTCTTCATTTTATAGGCTAGTCTTTGTGTTTTCAATTTTTTATTGTTATTCTATTACGGTTGTCCCAATTTTCCCCCCTTTGCCCTCCACCCAGCCCACCCCACAACTATCAACCGCCACACTATTGTCCATGTCCTCTGTAGTCTTGGTAAGGTAGGCACTTCAGAAGCCCATGGACTTGCACATTAGGGGAAGTCTGATTGTTCTCTAGTACCTTTAAAATACTTATCCCAATCACTAGACTTTGTAGAGTGATGAGTTTAACTTTTACTCATAATAAAGGTAGCATGCCAATCAGCAAGCTCTCAAGATACATAAAGTAGCGTAACATAAATATATACCACTCTTGAATAAGCAATTATAAGCAATCGCTACTTTTTAAAGAATAAGTAAACTTTGTTACAGAGTGGGAGAAAGCCAAAACCCCCTACTTTCTGCAGTTTGGGAATGGGGGGGGGGGGGCACTGAAGTCAGCCATATTTCCTGAGAGAGGTACTTTGAGTTTCTATGGCTGGAAGCTAGTGTCTTGCAGCCATAGATATGTTAGTGGTTATGCAAATGACTGGCTAAACCTCTTCCCCTAAGAAGATGAAAGGAGTTTTTGACCATAGAAAGATGATGAAAGTTTCTACAGGGCTGTGTGAGATTTCACAGGTGGCCACAATTTGTCATCTGAGACTGAGTCACAGACAGCCATCATGGCTTAAATTAGGCAGCAGACACACTTTCTTTCTCTCTCCTGGACTGACATGCCTGAGACCTCACCTGGTTTGAGAGCCAGGGGGCGAAAAGGGAGACAGGAAGCTTGCACAGCTATAGGGAATTACACGTGGTGTAAGAGTTGGGGAGTGTGCGCAGGTTACTCCCCTCATTGAGTATAGCAGCTGCCGGGGACTTTGCATTTATAGCTGGAATGCTAAGCTGTGAACTATTGTTTCTGAAAGATGGTATCTTTTGCTTGTCTGTTTGAAAGCTAGCCTAATTGGGCAGCACTGTATATTTTGGGTGTTTTTAAAGGGAGTGGGATTTTACAGCATAATTGTATCTTTAATATAAATTTGTACACTCTTGAAATAAACAAAATACCTTTCTTTTTCACCAAACTCTGTTATTAAGAGTCATTCCTGGCAGCGGGCAAAATGGGCCCATTAAAACTGAAGATCCACCCCCAAAAGGGTCCTGTTACAACTTGAATAAAAGTTTTAAGGGGTTGCATAGAATTTTGTAGATGAATGAAAAAGTATATTCCATTTTCAAAGATACATTTGCTTTAATGGGTAGGTTTATTTTTATCCACAAAATAATTTTCTGAAAATTTTAATAATTTTTTTACAATAACTATTCTAAAATTACATTTTTGGGGTGGGGGTGGGACGTTGTACAGCCATTTTTCCTGAGAGAGGTACTTCGCATATCACTGGTCACTAGTGTCTTGGTTATTTATGTATATGACTGGATAAACCTTGCATTTTGACTGGATAAAAATTGCATTTTAGAATACCTACTTTAAAATGTTAGATTTTAATTCCATTTAAACAGATTTATTTGATTACATATTGTTAGAAATGAATTTGCGAAGGCCCAAATACCATGACATACTCATGCGAAACTACCTTGCATTTCTTTCCCTATTGCACCTTTTTTTTTTTAAATTAAGGAGTCAACAAGATTTTATCCTTCTCTTATTTGGAACCCAAATGCTGCTGCTGATGATGATTATTATTTCTTGCCTGCCTTTATTGCTCTTTTACAGTTATCCCAATTTTCTCACTTTCCTCTGCCGCCCCTCAGCCCCCAAGTCAATCCCCATCGTCCATGCCCAAGGGTCATTTATACCTTTTCCTTGCCCCTCCCCTGCTTCCTCCTCCCCTGTGGTCACCGTCAGTTTGTTCCTTGTTTCCATGGCTCTGGTTCTATTTTGCTCATTTGTTTGTTCTGTAGTTCCTCTAATAGGTGAGATCATATGCTATTTGTCTTTCACTACCTGGTAAATGCAAAATGGATAAAAGACAGAGGAAAACACAGGCAGCAGAATTTCAGATACCTCGTGCAGCAATATTTTTGCTGATATATCCTCTAGGGCAAGGGAAATAAAGGGGAGAATTAAATAAATGGGACTACATCAAATTAAAATGCTGATTATTTTGAAGAAGCTTGCAAAAGCATCTTAAAGTAGAATGTGGGATTTTAGTGACATCTGGTGGCCAAGGCTTTTCTCTGAGCATTCTACGTCTCTGTCGTGGAATTGGCTTTGTAAATCGGACTTTCAGCTGGAAAATATGAACCTCTAAAAGTACCTAGAGGTTTCCAAAAATTTAAGCTGGTAGAAAGGTTTTTAAGACATCAATTTCCTTATCCCTTATCTCCTGCCCTCTCCCTGAACAACCTTGACTGTGCCTGTGGCGCCCTTAACATTTTTCAACCTAGCTTTTATACTTACCATCTGCCCACTTTACACAGGAAAAATCTACTTCTCACCCCTCCTGAGTTTCACTGTAGTGCATTGCCTGGTGATAGCAAAATATTTTGGGTGCTAACCACAGAGAATTTTCAAGTATTGGGGTTGGTGTTGTGAAAGGAAAAATCATTACAGTAGTGTTCAACAGATGTTGTTCAAGTCAAGCAGCTGCTAAACTTTAAAATTACTCAGTTTGTACAAAATTTAAAAAAGATTAGTTTCATCTGATAGATCATTTACTAAAAAGAAATCCTGGCAATAAATAACCATCTGATTTTTTTCTTTTGATGTAAAATTAACATATGCTATAATATACAAATCTTACTTAGGAATACAGGTATGTTAAAAATATTGGGTGATATTTTAATGTTATTCTTCTACTTATAAGTGTAAGTATGGTTTTCATGCTTATATAAAAAATGAATAGAATTGATGATGAACTCTTATACGAGCAATAAACTTATCTAATTAAATTATGATTTCCAGTAAAATGTGTAAACTGGTTATGTTGTTTTGATAAATTATATAATACTAAAAATTAAAACTTAATCCATAAGGAAATTTTAGCACTTAGAACATCAGAGTGTTTTTTAGTTTTTTTTTTTTATTATTTTTTAATTGTGAAATTTTTCTGACATAGAAGTGTTGTGATCAATAAGTCTTTGAAACATAAAATACATCACATTTTGAATATATCAAAATATATCCAAAAATCTGTGGAACACCTGGAATAAAATTAAAAATTAAAGGAGTACAAATAAAATTTCTAACTATAAAGAGGAACTTATTTATAAATATTTAAATAGATATTGGTGGGTATTGAACTCCATGAAGTTAGATACAGTTTAAAGAGTTATTTAACATTTTTATTTAAAACACAGAAATTACATTTTTTCAACTACATAGTAAGATAATAAAATAGGTGAGATATCAACTCAAAATTTGTGAGGGGATAAAGTTGTGAAACATTCTTTTAGGAGATAAGCAAGCAAACAAGTTTGAAAAGCAGCACTTGATAGTATTTAATTTGGCTTTCATTGGTTCAGATAGATGATGCTGGGGAGGAAAACCACTTTCACACATGCTTTAGCTATGCAGAAATATTTTCTGAAACTGAAATTAGGATGAAGTCTGAGTGCTTCATAGGACATTTCAAATCAAAACCGTATTTCCAGATCTAGGGATCTATGGTCATTATAGTATAAGCTAGAAATCAAAAGAAAAAATTCTGCGAGAAGTTATTTTTTCTAGTTAGAATCAAAGTTTTCTGATTTGTCTTATTGTAAGATTTTATGAATTGTAAGGTACATTAATTCAATTACTTTTTGGTGCTTAAAATTAGCATTGTATTCAATGAATATATAAAGAAGAAAATTCAAAGTTAGAGATGTGTGCAGGCAGGAGGGGTGAGGAAGTATCTAAAATCGAAGAAATAACCTACCTACAACAAGTTTTTAAATAACAGGTTTTAATTTTTTTTAATGTGTTAATGTTAAATGTGATGTGCTCACATTAATATCTTTAGACTAAACAGCAAACAGCAACTGCTGGCTTTAAGGTTACACAGAGTTATAGAATATGGTTAATATTTTTATATAAATGGAAAGAACATTTAAGAATGAAAAATGGGCACAGTTAGTAGTAACAACCTGGAAACATTTACAGAGTAGATTAAACTATAAATAAAGAGTAAGACTTAGATTCATGTAGAACAGAAGTTGGTAAACTATGGTCCAAGAACCAGAGCCTCTCCAACATCTGTTTTTGTGTACTTCAAGATAAGAGTGTTTAAATATTTTTAAATGGTTGAAAAATAAAAATTGGAACATGAAATTCAAATTTAATTGCAACATATCTATTCTCATTCATTTATTGTTGGCCTGTTTTTGCTCTTCAGGGCAGAGTGGAGTAGTTGTGACCAAGACTGTATGGCTTGAAAAGCCTAAAATATTTGTTACCAGCTCCTGGCTGGTGGCACAGTGCGTAAGGCTCCGGCCTGCAAACCCAAAGGTTGCTGGTTCGATTCCCAGTCAGGGCACATAACCAGGTTTCAATCCAGGTCTCCAGCCAGGTCCTTAGCTGGAGGCAGGTGAGAGGCAACCATACACTGATGACTCTCTCCCTCTCTTCCTCTCTCCCTTACCCTCTCTCTGAAAGTAATAAATAATTAAAAAAAAAATCTTATAAAAATATTTGTTACCTGCTCAACACAAAATGTTTGCCATCTCTGACACAGAGGAGCAACTTTGCAGGCAGGATTGGTGACAGGTGTGAGGGCACAGTGGTGATAGTGCAGCATGATGGAAGAAGGAGAAGGACTAGAAGAAAAGTCAGTAGTATAGAGGTGGGTTAGGGCTAGCTTGAGAGAATTTACGTTAGACATTGAGATGCCTCAGCAATTTTCTGGGCCAGGGAATGATTGTCATGATATTCCTAGAAAGGTTAGCTTGGCGGCAGTATGTAAAGTAATTAGAGTGCAATATTAACAACTGGGGCAAAGAAACTAAAAGATTACAGCAATGGTATAAATATGAGGCAGCATGTATCTGGAGCTCAGTGGTGCTGGGAATGAAAAGAAAGGAATGGATAAAAAACGGACTTTAATATTTATTAGTAAATAACAGCAATGTGATTTTAAATATCCTTTTATCTGGATTTTAGCACTAGGGTAATATGCATGATTTGACCGAAATCTGTTTTACACAACTATGTAAACAATAAGATGCTAGTCCATATGTGACATTAACCAAGCACTAAATTCTCTCGAGTGCAATGTTAACAATCATCTATTAAATCATTTATTCACTAAGAATATAATCTGTGCTTACTATGTTTTAAGTGCTATGTTTGGTGGTAAATAGAAGAACAGTGAACAAAAGAGATCAAAATTTGCAATCCTCATGGAGATTACATTCTAATAGGATAAGAAAAGAAAGGAACATGTGAAATATAATCTAGGGTGGTGAGTGCTATTGGGAAAAATACAGCCTTCAAAAGGGTTAGGTTGCGAAGAATAGGTTATTTTTATATCAAATGGTGAGGGAAAAGTTCCCTAAGAAGGCAACATTTAAATAGACTAGAAAGTGGTGCAAAAATGAATCATGTGGCTATTCAGGAAGAAGGGATAGCAAGCACACAGCCTGGAGTCAAGCATGGTTACAGGCTTGAAGAACATCAAGGAGACCAATGGCTGGAATGAATTAGTGAGCAAGAGATAGAGTGATGGAAAATGAAGAGGAGTGAGGGGCCCAAAGCCATAGCCTTATAGATCATCATAAGAACTTTGGCTTATACTCTAAATACCATGTGAAGTCATTGGAGAATTATGAAGAGAGAAGTGGTGTAATCTGATTTCTTCAAAAGAATCCTTGAGAGTGAGTAAGGGAAAGGGTTGTTGGAATCAGTAAGGCCAGTTAGGAAGCTAGCTGCAGTAAACCAGGCAAGTTTAGACACGGATGATAACAGTGGAAGCTGTGAGAACTAGTCACACTCCAGATATTGCTTGAAGGGAGAATTGGCAGAATCTCCTAATGGCAAGACAACGGAGAATCAATGATGACTTCCAAGTTTCTGGCCTAAGCACATGGAGGATGGACTTGCAATGAAGTAAGATAGAAAAAGCTACTGGAGGAACAGAGAGGGGATAGAAGTGAAATGGAGAAAGACCTGCGGCTTGCTTTTTAAAATGCTAATTTAAGATGTTTATTAGATTTCTAAGTAGAAATGTAATTTGCAGTTGATGATAGAATGATAACTCTGGAGTTTTTCAAGTAGTGTCTGAAAACTGTCAAGAAGGCCTAAAGTTATGTGTTTGGAGATTCCAGCCAAAGGTATAAATTTGGAAATCATTAGCATAAAGATATTTAGTGTCATGAGAATGGCTGAGACCATCAAAGTATGATGTCAGGTACTGAAGAGGTCTGAAGACTGAGTTTTGGGTCTCTCCAATGTTAATAAATCAGGGAAACAAAGGAAATATACATATTTGGCACTGATATTACCCTCAACTTTTTTTTTGTTTGTTTTCAAGTTAATGTTTTCTGGGCTGACCTTACACCCTCTCTTCATTAATTATTTTTTCATATTTAAAAAAATTTATTACTTTTAGAGAGAGGGGAAAGGAGAGAGGGAGAGAAATATCAATATATGGGTTGCCTTTCTGCCTCTAGCCATGGACCTGGCTGGAGACCTGGCTTGCAACCTTGTTATGTGCCCTGGCTGGGGAATCGAACCAGAGACCTTTGTGTTTGCAGGCTGGCGCCTTATCCACTATACTCCCAGCCAGGGCCTTCTTCATTAATTTTATACTAATGATGGATGATGGCTAGCTGCTAAAAGATATTCTGGAATGCCACTGTCATGCAAACCTGGAAAAAGTGATTTTTTTTCCCATCAAAATTAACTATTATGTTCCTTGAAAAAGGATGTATTTTGAAAGAATGGCTGATAATTTAAACATGTTGAATAGAAATTTTATATATAGTCAAGGTGATAAGAGTGGGAGGAAAAGGTTTATAGAATGTAAATGTTGAATGGTCTACCATAGGGTCAAGAAATAATTCATTACAAACTCTTCTGCCCTCCACTAAACCATAGTAGACACCAATAACCAATCTCTCACTCTTTCCCACTGAACTCAAAGGAGGTCACACATTCTTAATTACATTCTTCTAGGTACTGTTCCTACTCCATTGATATTACTAGGAAGAGATATAATACAACCATCATCTCTGGTTAGTCTATCTGTGCAGTTTCCTTGTTGGGTTCTTCAGAGGTGGCTGTATCCTTGAGCCACAAAGTCAGCATTTGTAAGCATGGTGAGTTATTCAATAACTCTTATTTTATATTCTGACTGTGAATTTTATTGTGTTCTAGGAATATGGGATATATTTTTCAAGTTTGTAATGTAGATATATTTATATAGGGCCTCTGGTATTGGGAGATGATCACTTTGCAGTAAATCCTCAGTACTGATTATATGTAAGATTTGGTTTAATACTTTGAAACTGTATTTTTTGTTTTAATATTATTACTTATTAATGAAGTTGACATTTCTATTCTAAAGAATATAATATATATTTTTTGAAATTTTAATCTTTATTGTATATTTTTCCATTACCATTTAGTCCCATTATACCCCGTGCCCCAACAATCACCACACTGTTGTCCATGAGTCCTTCTTCCTTTTGCTCAATCCCTCCACCCCAACCTCCCTTCTTCCCAGCTGTCATCTTGCTCCCCACCTATGAGTCCGAACCCATTTCCCTTGTTCAGTTTCTTCTTTAGATTCCCCATGTGAGTGAAACCATATGGTATTTATCTTTCTCTGACTGCCTTACTTCACTTAGCATAATGTTCTTAAGGTCTATCCATGCTGTTGCAAAGGGTAAACATTTTTTTTTTTTTCTTTTTACAGCCGAGAAGTATTCAGTTGTGTAAATGTCCCATAGTTGTTTTACCCACTTACCTACTAATGGACAGTTGGGCTGCTTCTGCATCTTGACTATTGTAAATAACACTGAAGTGAACATAGGAGTGCATATGCTCTTTCAAATTACTGTTTGGATTCCTTTGGATATATTCCCAGAAGTGGAATAGCTGGCTTGAAAGGCCTATCTATTTGTAATTTTTTGAGGTGTATCCATACTGCTTTCCACAGTGGGTGCACCAATCTGCATTCCTACAGTGCAAGATGGTTCCCATTTCTCCACACCCTCACTAGCACTCATTGTTTGTTGATTTATTGATGATAGCCATTCTGATAGGTGTGAGAGGATATTTATCAGGAATGCAATGTTGGTACAACATTCACAAATCAATAAATGTGATTCATCACATAAACAAAATGAAGGATAAAAAACATGTGATCATATCAACAGATGTAGAAAAAGCATTTGATAAAATCTAGCACCATTTATGATAAAAACTCTTAGCAAACTGAGATTAGAGGGAACATACCTGAACATAATAAAGGCCATATACGACAAACCCATTGCTAGGATCATAGTCAATGGGCAAAAACTACAAGTGTTTCCCTTAAGATCAGGAATGAGACAGGGATGTCTGTTTTCACCTCCTTGATTCCACATACTACTAGAAGTCCTAACCACAGCTATCAGATAAGAAGAAGAAATAAAAGGCATCCAAATTGGAAAGGAAGAAGTAAAACTCATTATTTGCAGATGGCATGACATTGTACATACAGGACCCCAAAGATTCTACCAAGAAACTACTGGAACTGATAAATGAATTCAGAAAAATAGCAGGATACAAATTTAATATACAAAAATCAGTGGCAATTTTCATGCCAGTAACAAATGAACAGAAAGGGAAATTAAGAAAACAATTCCATTCACAGTTGCTTCAAAAAGAATAAAACACCTAGGAATAAGCCGAACCAATGATATAAAAGACCTGTCCTTGGAAAATTATAAGACACTGAAGAAAGAAAGAAAGATACAAATAAGTGGAAGCACATATTGTCTTCATGGATAGGAAGAATTAACAACATTAAAATGTCTATACTAGCCAAAGCAATCTATAGATTCAATGCATTTCCTATAAAAATTCCAATGATGTATTTCATGGAACTAGAACAAATACTCCAAAAATTTATATGGAACAACAAAAGGCTCTGCATAGCAATAAGATCCTGAGAAAGAAGAACAAAGTTGGAATCACATTACCTAATATCAAACTATACTATAAGACCATAATAATCAAAACAGTATGGTAGTGGCAAAAACAGCCACCTACATCAATGGAACAGAATTGAGAGCTCAGAAATAAACCCACACCTTTGTAGTCTCTCTCTCTCTCTCTCTCTCTCTCTCTCTACTTATATATATATATAAATAAAGATTTTATTTATTATTTTTAGAGAGAGGGGAAGGGAGAAAGGCCAACAGAGAGAGAAAGACATCAATGTGTGGTTGCCTTTCACCTGCCTCCAGCTATGCAACTGGCTAGAGACCTGGCTTGAAACCTTATTATGTGCCCTGGCTGGGAATAAAACCAGCGACCTTTGGGTTTGCAGGCTGGTGCTTATCCACTGTGCCACCAGCCAGGGCTGTAGTCAATTAATATTTAACAGAGGAAGCAAGCACATACAATGGGCTAAAGATAGTTTAGTCAATAAATGTTGGGAAAATTGGACAGATACATGTAGAAAAATGAAATGACCACCTTATTACATCACACACATGAATAAATTCAAAATGGATCAAAGACTTAAATTTTAGACCTGAAACCATAAAAACAGTAGAAGGAAATATAGGCAGCAAAATCTCAGACATTGCTCATAGCAATATTTTATCAGATACAGCTTTCCAGGCAAGAGAAACAAAGTACATAAATAAATAAGACTATATAAACCTAAAAAGTTTTTGCACAGCAAGAAATCATCAAGAAATTTAGAATATAATCCCCAGAATGGGAGAACATTTTCACTAATACATCTGATAAGGTTAATATAAAAAAAATTATGAAGAACTTATTAAACTCAATACACACACACACACACACACACACACACACACACAATAACAACAAAAACCCCCACTCAATTAAAAAATGGGCAAAGGACCTAAACAGACACTTATTCAAATAAGACTTAAAGATGGTCAATAGACATATTAAAAGATGCTCAATATCATTAATCATCAAAGAAATGCACATTGAAATCTGTACTTTTAATATATAATATTGGATAATGACATTATTTGTCTAACTTTTACATATGAGTAGCTTTTAAATATTCTATTACTTGTGGTTCAGTGAGAAATTTATCTTTTTAATTTAAATACTTTTAATTAAATTTCAATTATTATATATAATATATCTTTTTTTTAAAAGACTTTATTTATTACTTTTAGAGAGAGGGGAAGGAAGAGAGGCAAAGAGGGAGAGAGATATCAATGTATGGTTGCCTTTCACCTGCCCCCAGTTAAGGACCTGGCTGGAGATCTGGCTTGCAACCTGGTTATGTGCCGTGATGGGAATTGAACCATCGACCTTTGGGTTTGCAGGCTGGTGCCTTATCCATTGTGCCACCAGCCAGGGCCTAAAAATGTTTCAAAGACCATTACTTGTGTGTTTATTTTTTTAATTTTTAAAATTGTTATTCTATTGTAGTTGTTCCAAGTTTCCCCCTTTCCTTGCTCCCCCACCCCACCCCTGGCTTCCGTAGCCAATCCCCACACCATTGTCCATGTCCCTGAGTCTTTCATACACATTCTAGTCCCTTCTTTTTCTTTCTACCATTATCCACCTCCCCCCACCCTATCCCCTCTGGTTGCTGTCAGTCTGTTGCATGTTTCTATGTCTCTGATTCTATTTTGCTATTAGTTTATTTTGTTCATTAGATACAAATAAAAAAAAACAATTTATTTGTATTTTCCTCAATTTTCTTCAGGGTTCTCCAGTTTTCAGAGTATAGGAGGCCCTTGGTTAAGTGCTTTTTCTGCATCTATTGATATGATCATGTGTTTTATATCCTTTATTTTGTTTATGTGATGAATCACATTTATCGATTTGTGAATGTCTGTCTCTCAAAGCCTTAAAATCTTAAAAATGACTTTACTCCAATTATTTTAGTGATAATGCCTATTATGTTTACTTATTTTATCTACATGCACTGAATTAGTGGAATTAGTTTATGTTTGCTTTTTAATAAGAATAATCAATTGTTAAGCACATAACATACCCAGACCTTCAACTATAACAATATAATTTTGGTGTTCCATGTGTTTAAGTCCTTTACCTAGAGCACTTTTCACATCTTGACAGACTCACAGCTGCTTCTTTCTTTAAAATATTTACCTAAAAAAGTCCTAGTAAATTATAAATATGAGACACTTCACTTAAAATTTAATATTTGTTTAATTATTATTTTCACATACAGAGTCATCATAGAATCTGGAAAAGGCCTTAGAGAAAATTAATCTGCCTCAGTTGATGCACAAAGAATGAAAGTCCCAGAACAATTAGGGGACATGATGTGTGGACACACCACACATGATTCAGAATTATGCAGTTACAAAGACCAACACATAATAAACTGGTTAAAAAGTTACTTGCTTATCTCATTTATACTAAACATTATTAGATTTCCATTATGGATATCAAATTGTGTTAGGAGTTGATGAGGAAACAACAGGTGGTGATAGCATTCTCCCTTCCCTCTTGGAGGTACCTGCTTGGGGAAAACTTTTGCTGTGCTAGCTATAGATACTAATATAGAAAGTTGTCAGTGTTGGGTGAAACAAGAATAAATGAATGTCTTTAGCTAACAAAATATCTTCATTATACGGTAAAATTAGTAACAAACAAACCAATCAAGAGACATTAGAAATTAAAGGGCTTTTTTTAAAAAAGATTTTTTTTTTTTTATTTCCAGAGAGAAGGGAAGAGAGAGAGGCAGAGAGGGAGAGAGACATCAATGTACGGTTGCCTTTCACCTGCCTCCAGCTATGGACCTGACTTGCAACCTGGTTATGTACCCTGGCTGGGGAATTGAACAAGCGACCTTTGGGTTTGCACACCAGCACCTTATCCACTGTGCCACCAGCCAGGGCTAGAAATTAAAGTTTTTTAAACAAAGCAGTCCAATTCACTGAGTGTTCCTTTCAACTAAAAAAATTTTTTTCTTGTTCAAAAGGTATGACCAAGGAGGACTGGAAAATTTATTTAAATTTTTCTCAGTTTGTCCTTCATTTAAGAAATCTCTTTACTCCTCAATACTAGAAAAAGAGGGTTGTGCACAAAGGCATTTTGAAGTGAGTATATATGAAAATAGTAGACCTTAGATTTTTAACCTAATGGCACGAAGTTGTGAAAAAGTTCCATAAAATTTAAGCTTTCTCAGGTTAGCATCTCAGGTTATTGTATATTAGCTAAATCTTGTGTGAAATGAATAATGGTTAATAAAAGAAATTACTGCTAAAATAAAGGGATGTAGTATAGTTTATTTTTTCTTATAAATAATGTATTTTAGTTAAAAATGTTTAATTTATTTATTTTTAAAGAGAGAGGAAGGGAGGGAGAAAGAGAGGGAGAGAAAAGTCAATGTGTGGTTACCAATCATGCACTCCTAACTGGGGACCTGGACTGCAACCCAAGCATATGTCCAGATTGGGAATTAAACTGGCAACCCTTTGGTGTGCAGGCTGGCACTCAATCCATTGAGTCACACCATCCAGGGTTGAGCACTTAAAAAAATTCTTTTGGATACGTAGAATGTAAGGGAGAGAAATGGACCATTAGGAAAACAACCATAGTAGACCATGCCTGTGTGATATTAAGCCATGATGATTAAGGTATACTGATAAAATTACGGGCTGAAATTAATTTTAAGGAAACTATTCCAATTAATTCAAATTAGTATTAAATAGATGGTTGGGTGGCATCACCTTTTAAGTCATGCCTTCCCACAGAGTAGTGAACAATTCTGACGCTGGCCACAGTGTGGAGATGTTGCGACACAGATTTACTTTGCTTGGCCAGAAGAATGCATTTTCTAATCATACCAGCACATGGTTTCTACTGTTACTTTGCTATGCCAGAAGAATGCATTTTCTAATCATATCAGCACATGGGTTTCTACCACCTGCACTGCTTTTCCTTTCTACTTTATAACTTCTTATTATGACTTAGTGCTTCCATTACTTAGTATAAATTCATAAAGGTATGTGGCACCTTTTCTTTCTGGATTAAACATTAGAATTTCAATGTATCTGGTACCCCCTAAAGGCTCACCTGTAAAATGAAGCTTTTAACTGATACCACAACTAGTAATGCTAGTTACTAGTTTATGTAATGCTAAATGAACCAATTTCAATATACAGTCTTCTTAAAATATGCACTAGAACATATAAAATAATAGCAAATACTACCAGTTTGTGGGTTTAGGACTAAAATGGCATTCCTTGTAAAAAGCACTCATGATTTCATGTGCACATCTAACTGTTCATTCATTTCACAAATGTTAAGTGCCTACTCTGTGCCAGCCACAAATCCTGGATATCCAGAAAGGAACAAAATAGACTTGATATCTACCTACTGGAATAGAGTGACATTAAAATGACACATGAATACACAACTACTATGTGAGATAAATGTAAGAAGGCAACAAAAAGGATATCATGAAATGTTATAAGCCGATTCAGAGGTGAAGAAAGGCAGAGGGAAGGCAACAAGTCCTCTGGGTAGAAAGCGTTTCCACTTAGAGGGTACAGTATTTAGAAGTCCTGAGGGGGAAGGAGTTTGGCAACATCCACAAACAAGCAGAATTACTAAGCTAATAGGGCTTGATTGAATTTGTTGAGGAGGGTGGGGTGCGAGTGGTAGGAGATGACCTGCCAAGTCAGCAGGGGCCAAAACATGTGGGCAGTTGACTGAAATGACAAGGATTGTAGATTTTATTCCAAGTTTTGTGGGAAGCCAGTGGAGGATTTGTAAGAAAGAAGGTAAGAAGATAATGCTATGTAAATTCCAAATCTAACTATTAAGAACTGGAAGAATTTTTTCTAGCTCTTTTTTTTTTTTTTTTTTTTTTTAGGTTTTATTCATTGTTTTCAGAGAGAAGGGCCGGCGGTGGGGGGTGTGTGGTGTGGTGGGGGGAGGCAGAGAGGGAGAGAGACATCAATGTATGGTTGCCTTTCACCTGCCTCCAGCTATGGACCTGGCTGGAGACCTGGTGTGCAACCTGGTTACGTGCCCTTACTGGGGAATCGAACCAGCAACCTTTGGGTTTGCAGGCCTGCACCAATCCACTGAGCCACACCAGCCAGGGCTTTCTAGCTATCTTTTTTCTTCAATTTTATTATTTCTTGTCCCAGAAAATATCTTGGAGAAGGGATGCTTGAAGTTTAAGTTCTAGAGTGTTTAGGGTGAACAAACAATATTTTTAAAAATATGTTTGATTTTGCTGACAATAATTTACTTTCATATTGCAATATAACTCTCTAGTGAGCAGTGGGTATGTGTGATTAGATAGTTGAAATAAATTTATCTTTATTTGAAAAAAGTAGGGATCACTAAATTACTAAATTACATTTTAGCAATGTTTACTAAATGTATTATTCAGGAGAAAGAAGTGTAAAAATAAAATCACAAATATTGGGTTTCTTTATGCTCAAGGCATAATTTGGATGAACATAGATCCTTTGAATAGAGTTGAGTATCTTTTGGTAGGCAGCAAGGAAACCTAGTTTCTTCCCAGAAAATGAATTTGTTATGTCACTATATAAACCATATATATATATATATATATAGTCTGTGTGTGTATGTGTATATGTATACACACAAATTCATTATGTGTTGAAGTGATTAAAGGTGTACATCAGAATTGGCTACATATGCTTTAATAAGTTAAATATCATCTACACTCTCCAACTATAACATAAAGGGAAAAGAAACTGAATGATGAAAAGTATATTAATTATAGGGACAAAATTAAGATATAGAGTTTTCATATAGACTTCACTTGTAATCCACAGTCATGATAGAAAGTAGACTATTTACAGAAATAGATTCATGGGAAACTTGTTTGAAAAATACATAGATCTGGAGGGAATAATTTGCTTAATGTTTTTTAAAATGACATTTAAAAAATTAAATTGGAGATGATAGTATTTTGTATTTAGTCACATACCATTTTTTAAAAAATTATTGATTTGAGGGAGAAAGAGGGAAAGGGGAGACGGAGTGAGGGAGTGATTGGTTTGTTGTTTCACATATTGGTACATTTGTTGGTTGATTCTTGCATGTGCTGTGACTGAGGATCAAACCTTGGTGTTTTGGGAAAATACTCTAACCAACTGAGCTACCTGGCCAAGGCCCATACACCATTTTGTGATGCCCATCTTGCCCTTGTGTAGATTCGAATTTTTATCTCCTTTTTTCTTTTGCCTATAGAACTTCCTTTATCATTTTTTTTTTTTTTCCTGATTCAGGTTGTTAACTATGAATTTCTTCTGTACTCTGGGTACAGAATTTTAGGTTGACAATTTGTATTCTTCCTGCATTTCAACAATGTTAATTCATTTTCTTTTTTCTGACAATTAGAAATCTAAAGTGATTCCTATCTTTGCCTTCTATACATAGTGTATCCTGTCCTCTCTTTATCACTTATTTTCAGCAGTTTAATTACAGCATTTTCAGCACGGTGTTTTTTTTTTTTGTTTTTGTTTTTAATAATGCTTCAGATCTGTTAAGTTTTTTTGAGTCTATGGGTTTATACTTTTATCAAATTTAGAAAATTTTTGGCCATCATTTCATATATCCACATGTGTATGTGTGTGTGTGTGCATGTGTGTGTGTGTGTGTGTGCATGTGTGTGTATTCTATTATTTCCTCCCATCCCCACCCCCTGCTGAAACTCCAGTAATACCTACGTTAAGCTGCTTGTTATTGTTCCACAAGACAGTGAGGTTCTGTCAATTTAAAAAACATTTATTTTCTCTCAGCTTTATTGGCATAATTTTTATTTGTACGTCTTTCAGTTAACTTCTCCTCCCCACTGCTGGCCCCTGAAGCATTTAATTTGCTGGCAAGCAGGTCCAGTGTTCATGACAGATCATGTATTTTTCATTTCTGGAAGTCTCATTTGATTATTGTTATATCCTCCAGTTGTTTCCTCATTATGTTGATGTTTTTTAATTGACTTTAGAGAGAAAGGAAGGAAGAGGGTGAGAAAGAAGCACTGATTTATTATTCCACTTATTTATGCATTCATTGATTGGTTGCTTGTATGTGCCCTGACCAGGAATCAAGACCACAACCTTGGCATATCAGGATAATACTAACCAGTTTGCTAGCCATCCAGGGCTATCAATGTTTTTATTCGTTGTTGTTTTTTAATTTGAGGATATTTACAGTGTTTATTGTAGCTGTTTGAAAATCTTTGTCCACTAATTCCATTATCTCTGTCATTCCTTGGTCAGTTCATATTAATCATTCTTTTTCTAGGGTAAGTTTTATATTTTCCTTCTTTTTGGACTGTTCAGTAATTTTTGATTGGATGCTATACATTGTAAATTTCTCACTGTTGAGTCTAGATTTTGTTTCACTCTTTTAATAAGTTTTATATTTTGTTCTGACAGGTAGTCACATCACTTAGAAATAAGTATAGTTCATCCAAGACTTGCTTTGAGGCATTTTTAGATAGGTAAATGTAGATATTCTGTAGGACTGGTTCATTTCCAGTATAGAGGGTAGTGTTTTCTGGGTACTCCAAATACTCCCTGTGTATTAATCTGCTTGGGCCCCCATGACAGAATACCACAAACTGGATGGCTTAAATAACATTTGTTTTGTCACAGTTCTAGAGTCTAGAAGTCCAAGATCAAGGTGCTGACAGGGTTGTTTCTGGTGGGGCTTCTTTTTATGATTTGTAGACAGACACTTCATTGTGTTCTCACCTGCTCTTGACTCCATGCATGAGCTGATATCTTTTTTTTCCCCTCTTCTTATGCATAAGGATACCAGTCCTATCAGATTAGGGCCTAACCCTTATGAGCTCAGTTAGCCTTTATTAACTCCTGAAAAACCCTATCTTCACGTACACAGAACCACAATGGAGATTAGAGGTTCAACATATGAATATTGTGGAAAATAATTCAGTCCATAACACTCAGCACATTTAATAAGGCTTCTGCATTCTGGCTGGTGGGAATTAAATGGATAATACTTAGGCTTGTACGAGCTGTCAAAAAATTTTTGTTTTATGGGGTGTCAGGTGGGGCTGGTCCCCCATTCCTCTCTGTATATGGCTGGCCCTTCTGCTGGAGTCTGCCAACTAGTTAGCCTTGAAATTCAACTTATCCCAGAGCCCCAGAACACTGAGCCCCAAGAATGGCCACTATAGCGGCCTTGAGCAGGCAGGTGCTGCCTTCAGGTATAGTGCCTCTTTGTTCTAAGGTACACACAGCCTCCTTTGTTCTAATGGGTATATAAGCCTGCCCCTGCTGTAAGCTAGGGCTCTCCTGTTGTTCTGGGTGGGAACCTTGCATAGGCTCGCTAATTCCCCTAAGGAGTTGCCTGGCCTCCCAGCCATTAGCCTGCTATTGCTAGAAATAAAGCGTGCCAAATATCCTGAAAGCTCTGTGCAGGGTTTTCTTCACCACCAGGCCAGAGACAGTCTCCCCAAAATCCAGACTTGCAGGTCTGCTCTCCAAGACCCCCTGCGGACCTAATATTAGGTACCCACCAATTGTTCTTTTTTAAGTTTGATTTTTCCCCCCTAGTTCTGTAGAGTTTCACCTTACACATGTTTATGTTATTCTTTATTGAAAGACTTTAGCAAAACCCTAAGTAGATTTCTGGAGCCAGTTCTCTTGTTTTATTCTCTGTCTCCTAAATTCAAGCGTTCTTGGTATCCTGAACATCAGTGTATGTCTTTTCAGCTCAGTGAGATAGATCATTACTCCCCTTGTGTCCCACCCTGTGCTACAGCTGGAGATTGCAGGCAGCAGCTAGTTCAGATGTAGGATTCATGTTTATTCCTCTGCCCCAAGTCTGTTGCCTTAAGAATTGTATCATATATTTTTTCCAGTTATCTATTTGTTTTTAGCATTCATAGGCTGAAGCAAAAGTCTTTTTAATTCATATATGTAAAATTAAAGGTTTGTAACTACTTATCTATATATGGATAATATTAATATGAACAGATTTGCCTTCTAAACATAGCTATCTAGAACACATTCTAGATAGAAAGTGAGTCTATCTATACCTATATATCATCTCTCTCTCTATATGTATATATATGTGTGGTATATAAAATAGAAGACAAGATATATTGATCTTGTTGATCTAAATATATTAGCTTATATTATGGTTCTAATCACAGCCCCCCAAACCAAAACATTATATTCAATTAGAATCTGATATGAAATCCTTATCATATCAAATTTAATCTCACAGTGGTAAAAACGGCAAAGATACTGTGAAATATGTTGTGAAAAACTGCCCTTAGTTGAGAACCATGGCTATAATGTAGCTTTAGATTGACCAAACATGTGAAAATAATGAAGTTATTGCTCAATGATTGAATTTCACTGATCTTGAACATCTTATTTCAATGTCACTCAACCTTTTGTGGAAATGAGAATTACATAGATGTGAGTGTAGGGAGTGTATTGGAGTTTAAAAAGTTATACAGTTGATAGTAATGCACATCAAATGTTGAGAGTTACTATTGTAGAGCTCAAATTTGAATGTGTATTAGAATCAACTGGAGGCCTTGTAAAAACAGATTGCCAAGGCTCAATCTCTGAGACTTTAATTCATTAGCTACCTTATAAAGTAACACAAATTAATTAATATTTAATAATAAACATTGCTTTTAGTTCATCTCTTTCCTCATACAGGCTCCACTGAAAAACATACTGACAACAATGTATGGACTCCTTTGAACTAAATAGCTCTAAATAATTAAGACAGAAGTCTCTGGAAGATCTTTTATCAGGAGATCTGCATTGATCCCCTGATAATTATTTTAATCTTCTTGGTCAATTCTGGAGTAGCTCCTAAGAAGGGCAGTCATTTCTGAATTCTAGTGGACAGAAAGCATATTGGATCTTTTAACTCTTTCTTGGAATATACAAATTCTGGATTTATGTACTTTAAAATTAACCAGAAGTTTGAGATTCTAATAATTTGAGGCAGAATTATATATCCACCATGGTTATTTCAGACTGAACTAAAAACATTGATATCTATGTTTTGGGTGTTGGTTTACATTTGATCATTATGAGAAATGAACATGACCTCACATGAGAGTTTGCTCGAATGCTTTTGCCAGGAAGATGGCATCAGCCTTTAGGAGGTTGCTTCTCAAGATAGACTTGGTACACAATGTTCTTCATTTATGTAATGTATGTTACCACTTCTGTCATTAAGGGTATGGATCATACTTAGCATGACATTTTGTGGGATGCTAGTTGTGTGGTAGATTTAAAGACATCTAACTGGATAAATAACCTCTGATGAGTTCAAAGCATACACATTAATGGTAGTATGAACATTTTTCTGAATAAACTACAAAAACAAATCCAAATTTTGTGGTAATGCTTCCATCTGTCCTATGACATTCATTATTACAGAACATCATACAGTGCTGGTGTCACAAATATTATGTCTCTGGAGCATCATGTAACCTTGGGAGCAGAAATATCTGAAGAACCAAAGGAGAGTAAAGGCTATAATTAAAAATAAGCCCCAAGAAATAGTTTCCATGTGGTTGTGAGAAGCCCTTGAGCACAGCTGGAAAATTTCAGGCTGAAATATGTTGGAACAATAGTTTACAGAGGAAAGTAGCTGGGTTTGTGGTTATACTTGGAAGTGAAATTTCCTTGCTTGGTTATAATAGCAAACTAGCTATAATGTTTGAAAGAATATTCCCTAAAGAAAATAGTTACTCCTGGAATTACAAAGAGGAACATAATAGAAAATAATTTCTTAAATGAGAAGATGGGCCTATACTCATATTAAGAATAGTTTATTATATATAAAGAAAAATACATTTCAAGGTGTAAAGAAGAATACTTAATAGTGAAGGATTGAAGAATCCAAAATTCAGGAGAGGAGATTAGGATTTAGTTTAAACTTGTAAAATAAGGTTACATTTTAAATCTTGTGGTGCATATCTCTGCTCTTAGTATTTTAATAAACATCTCCCTATATCAAAAATCAACTATCATTTCCTCCCAGATTTACTTTTTCTGTATTTCCTTTTTGTTGTTGTTACTAGCTTCATCTTTCTTCAAGTCATCTCATCTTGCTGTTAGTTTTACTTTCTCTCTCTTCATTTTTCCATATTAAATCAATTGTTAATTTCTTTCAATTCCCCTGCAAACAAGACATTTACATCCATGTCTATTTATTAAATCGTTTTAAGATGTTGGGATCATTGAAAATATTCTTAAAAGAAATGCCAGGCAAGCAGAGAAGTACTGTGAAGTCGAAAAGCCTTCAGGTGTGCATAATCATTTGGAAATGGAAGGAGGGGGTGGCAGGGTGGTTAATTTGTGGTTGATGAAATTTTTAGAAACCAATGCATTGAAAAGCTAGAGTGAAATCTAGGAGCAGGGATAGAAAGGCTAAAAACAGATGTGTGGCAGGCATATGTGGGTAATCATGAATAATATTTTAGATGATAGAAGTGCATTTTAGAACAAGGATGTATACTGCTGCTGATAAGCCATATTATCAAGCTATAAAAAAATGATGCCAAATATGGGTTATCTAGGGTGGAAATGCAATCTTTTTTGTTAGAAAGTAGCTTCAATCAGTGTTTCCTCAACCTGACATATCATTTGTAAATTGTTTAGTTGTTAGAATATAATGATGAAAGGTTTGTTCAAAGTATTTTTCAAATGATGGTAAAATTTTTTATTTGAAAAGGAATGTGAAAGACCAATGTAATTTACAATTGTATTAATGTGCATGTTGGCTTAGTGGTTTGGATACCAACATAAGACAAACATAAGAACTTTGCTTGAGACCTAAATCATAATGTAAGCTCAGTGACTCACTCATTCAATGGTTGCTAGGATTGTTCCCTGTTGTGGTAGTTTTCTATTGCTGTATAACAAATCACCACAACTTAGCAGTTTAAAACAAAACCCATGTTTTACTCCCAGGCCTGTAAATCAGGAGCCGGGGATGCTGTAGCTGGGTTTCCTGCTCAGTGTCTCCGAAGGCTCACTGCAGGGTACTGCTTAGTTTTGTTCTCATCTGAAGCTCAATGTCTCCGGATAATTCCTGCTACCGGCAAGAGTCAGTTCCTGGTAGTTGTAATGGCCAGGTCCCCATTTCCTTATTGGCCACCAGCGGGTGGCTACTCATCACCTGAAGGCCATCTTCATTCCTTCTTAAGTGGCTCCTTCCATTTTCATAGCAGCAAGTCGTTCTCACGTTTCAGATTTCTCTGACTTCCTCCTCTGCCATTATCTGGAGGGAGCTCTCTGCTTTTATGGGTTCATGTGATCAGATCAAGCCCACCTGGAAAATTTCTCCATTTTAAAATCAACTGTGTCACAGCATGACAGAATCAGAAATGGTACTCATCATATTCACAGCTTCTGGGGGTTAGATGGAGAAATCTTCGGTGCGGGGTGGCATTTTAACAATCTTTCCTGTCATGTGTGCAATGTCAGCAATAAGTTTGTTGGTTGCAATGCAGTCCTGTAGGATGGAATTGTTCTTCCTATTAGGTATATAAACTCCTGTCTCATTTTAAGTTGATTTAATTTTTTTTAAATGTAGCAGAAAAAACATTATATTTATAACCCCAGATTAAATGAGAATTAATAATGCAAGAATTAATAATTTTTGAAGAATCAAAGTAACTTAAAATGATATTTAACAAAATGAATACAGAAACATTTTTGATAAATTTTAAGTCAGTGAAATCACCAATATTTTTATGCAACTATTTTATAATGCCAATAACTTGCATATATGTTGGCCAAAGGACTGTAATGAGATAAAATAATTTACCATTCTTAGGTATCCTCAAGAGGAAACATAAATGAAACCTTGGGTTACCATAAATTTCTATGGTTTAAGAAAAAATACAGTGACTTGGAAATTATTGCTTTCTTAAGAAAGCATTTCCTAATAAAGTTAGTGGGTCTTCTTTAAGATTTCCTTAGTGACAATGAATATGTCTTTTGGGAATGTTGATGAATGTTTCATTCTGAAAGAAATTATGAAATAGAGTTACTAAAAAAACGAGTAAGTCAGTTTTTGAATGTAATTATAAATAGAAATCTATTTTTTTCTGCATAGCAATGGATGAATAATTAATTTGAAAATATTTAAAATATTGAGTTGAAATTTAATGATTTTCCATTTCTATTTTCTCATAGGAAATTTGGTGTAAGTGAAAGGGACAAAAGTTATTAAAAAGTATGAGAGTTGGAAAATTATGGATTATTGAA
Organism: Noctilio leporinus; assembly: GCA_004026585.1. NCBI lineage: Eukaryota > Metazoa > Chordata > Mammalia > Chiroptera > Noctilionidae > Noctilio > Noctilio leporinus. The sequence goes on along the minus strand of PVIW01000887.1, from coordinate 220,965 downwards.
AGCTGTTTATTATAATGAGTGTGACACATGATTATCGTGTAAAACCAATTTTAATAAGGTTCAATTTATTATGTTTAAGGGATACTATATAAGCATTAGTAGTTTTTTTTTTTAAATTGTTGTATTGTTATACTCATGAATCTAGTCTGATTATTATTTGTAATTTATTTTAGAATATTAAAACCAAAGCCAAATCATATTTTAAGTTGCTAACATTAATTATGTGATGTAGAAATGGAACCCTTATCCTTCCTTCCCCTTTCATTCTTAAAGAGATTACTTTTTGTTTTAATTTCACAGGTCAAACTTTCTTACTTATAGTATTTAATACCATGAATATATTCTTATCCATGAGAAATTTTATTTAATGATATCATTTTAAAAATGCTTATGTAAATGAAATTTAATAATTTATCCTCATGTATAATTTATTTCTAGTTTAGAATAACCATAAGTACAGAAAAACTCATTAGTCAGAATGTCATTAGTTCAAAATGTATAAACACTCAACTTGAACTAATTGGAATTAACTTTTGTATGATCTACTAAGATATTTTATTTTAAAATGAAGCTGGCATTGAAGCAAGAGAAGTATTTAGCCTTATATCAAAATAATAATTTTTCTTTGTTATTTCATATACTACTTTACCTTTCAAAACATACCTTTTAAACATATATAAAATGTATATAAAATACAGAACATGTCATAAAAATAGACTGCTTTTCTCTAAAGCAATGCTTGATTTTTACCATTCATTCATTCAATCATTAAACACTTAGCACCAACTATGTTCCTGGCACCATGCAGAAGACAATAATAATAGAAATACCAATGGAAAATATATGTTGTGTAGCTGCTACATGTCAGACCATTTGCTAAATTCTTAACATGCATGATTTCATTAAGTCTTTACCATAACCTATTAGGTAGGTACTATTATTATCCACATTTGTGTGATAAGGGGACTGAAACATCAGAAATTAAACAACTTATCCAAAGTCATAGCTAGCTTTAAATCCAGAATTACATCAGATAGTCTGACTCCAGAGGAAAAATGGATCACCACATCCTAACAATAGTGAAATAAAAAAGTATCATCCCTGCCCTCATCATGCTTACATGCTACCTATTAGAGGCAACATGAAAGAAATAAACAAGTAAATGTGTAATTACAATTAGTAATATTTTATGAAGAAAAATGCTAATTTTCTGGGAGAAAGAAGGAAGGGAAAACCTAATTTTAGTATACAGGTGAGTAGGGTGGTCTCCAAGGCCATAATGTTTAAGTTGAGACTTTAGGTACAGTAGGTATGAGTGAGGGATGAAATTTTCCACCTGGAGAGATGAGTATTAAGACAGATCTTAAGGCAGAAAAAGCACGGTAGGTTGAGGAACTGAACAAGGAAGACAGCAAAGGGGAGAATGGCATAAAATTTGGTGAGGCAGGGCTTTGTGAAATTTTGTTTTAAGTTCATTGGAAAATAATCCAAGAATTTTCAATCTTTACATCATTTTTCAGGTTGCAATTTGAATTGCAGGTTAGAAGGGGAAAGAGAATGTGGAGGCAGACCGCTAAGGATGTCACTGCAGGGGATCAGGTGCAAGAGGGTTTTGGTTTTGACTAAATTAGTAGCAGTAGAAATAAAGGTGGATGACTGAATTTCATTACTAAAGATAACAATTGATGTGGTGTGTGTGGAAAATGTGAAAGTGATGAGAAAGAAGAACAAGGGTGCACAAAAGGGGAGAGATCAAAGAAGAAACAACCAGAGAGAAGGCAGAAACTGGAAAGTAGGCTGTCAAAAAGCTTAGGGGAGAGAGGGTCTATTGAAAGTGCTCAATTGTGTCAGTGCTCCTGGGAAATCAAGGAAAAGGATACTGAAAATTTTCCATTATATTTGCTATCATGGAGATCATGAATGGCTTTTGCAAAAAAGAATTTAAGCAAGGTAAAGGGAGCTAATGCCACAACCTAGGTAAATAATTATTTTGAGAAAGTTCATGGTCAAGGGCAACAGCTAGAAAGGGATATAAAGTCAATGATTTACTGATTTAAGAGACAGATTAAAGGATTCAAATAATTTGCACTTGTCCCACTCTGAACGGGTTTCAAATTTTCCTCCCCTTGCTTTTAGGGTTGTTTTAGTGACTTTCTCACTGATACAGTGTTGCAAGAGTGGCCTTCTAGGGCCTCTGAGGATAAACCATTAAAATCCTTGCAGTTTCTAGTTGGGTTTCTTGGAATGATCTTGGATCCATGAACTGACATATGAAAAGTCTGAGAACTGAGAAGGTCACGCTCTCAGGAAACCCAAGTTAGCTGCGTGGAGAGGCTCCAGGAAGAGAGAGAGAGCTGGATGGCATGCTATTCCAGCCAAGGCAGCGCAGGCAACCAGCCTTGAATGACAAAGCCAGTTTGAACACTGCAGCTTCAGCAAATGTTATGAGAAGTATCTAGAAATCCAGCTGACAGCTAGAAATGGGGCTCTCAAGTTATGGCCTCAGGTGAACTGTTCCAACCCCTTAACCCAGCTTAGATCAGTTATTATAAAGCAGAGACAAACTATTAACCACTGTGCTCTGCCTGGATTCCTGATCCACAATATAATGGCCAAAATAGCTATTGGTTTGTGTCACTAAGTGTTGGGGAGGTTTTTCCACAATAATAGATAACTGAAACAACTTGGCACATAGTAATGTTTAATAAATATTAATTAAATTGTACAGTGCATGAAAATTTAATTTACTTAGAATTTTATAGAAGCAGATGCTAACACTACACGTAGCTATGTGCAAATTAAAATGTTCTTAATATAATATATACATTAGTGTTTCAATCATCGAATTGAGTATTTTTTCTACTAGCCATACTAGCTTGGATTTGGGACGGACCGGGTACCTTTTGAAAAGAACCAATCAACTATTCAAATTTTCACAGGCTTTGGATGGGTTCATGACCTTCAGTTAGACCAGACAGGCCTCTTTGGTCCAGCACCTCCCAGACGCCCTCCAACAATCTGATACTGAAGTGGGGGAGAGGGAGGAGTGTTAATCCCCCTGGCAGAGAGGCAATGCCGGGATCCCCTGGAGTGTGGAAAGCTGTCGCTTCCTGGTGAAGCAAACGGGCTCCTGCTTTCCAGTTTATTAAGCTCAATATCTATCTCCCTTTCTGCCCCTTTTCTAGCTAAATATCGAGCGTAACAGAAAATGCTCTCTAGGTTTCTGCCGTTCATTTTCCGACCCTGGGATTAGAAGGCTGGGGTAGCACACGCTGTTGGTTGTCTGTCCAAGTTCATTCTCAGGCTTTTTCCTGAGTAGGATGTCGTGTGTTCTCAGCAGCGGGCGCTGCGGAGACTTTGCAGGAGGTGGAGGCTTCCTGTAATTTTCAGCCTCATCTGTGGAGGTGGGGACATTGGGTGGAATTTCTCTCCTGATTAGATCCAGACTGCTGCAGGGAGTTTCTGGGACATGGTGTCTTCACTCATAAGAAACAATGAAAATATCTATGCTGCATTTTCCTTTTTTGAGAAAAGATTCTGTTTGTATTTATCTTTAGAGAGAAGGGAAGAGGGTAAAGAAAGAAAGGGAGAGGAACATTGATTGCATGCCCCCCAACCAGGGACCTGACCTGCAGCCCAGGCACGTGCCCTGATGGGAATCAAACTGGTGAGCTTTGGGTTTGCAGAATGATGCCCAACCCACTGAGCCACACAAGGCTGCATTTTTTCTGTCTCTGAATATGAATATGCATAATCCCTGAAACCTCAACAGTCATTTTTGGTCAATGAGAAGAAAACAAATGAAAAGAACCTGTATATTTTAAATGACATTATCATGCTATTAAGTTAACCAACCCTGGCATGGTCCTAACTGCAGACTTTTTATGTGAGGTGGGGTAAAAGAAATCCTTTTATTTAAGCTGTCTTTGGATGAAACTTCAATTTCTTGCAGCACAAAGCCGTACACAAAGGTATATAATATTCCCTTGTTTAAAGTCATCATTATATCATTATTTTCAAGTTTTTTTTTTTTTTAAGAGCAGTCACATTGTCTCTTGACAATACTGGTGGTTGTCAGGTCTAAGAAATCTCTCTGTCTATGCCTGGCTGGACCTTCCTGCTGTGTCAGCTGGGAATATGGCCTTGAAGCTAATTTTGTTCCCAGAACCCCCAAACATTGAGCCCCAAGAATAGCCAACATAGCAACCCCGAGCAGACAGATGTCACTTTTGGGTATACTGCCTCTTTGTTCTAATGTGTATAGAGCCTCCTTTGTTCCAACGTGTATAAAAGATACCCTTGCTATAAGCTATTCATGCAACTGTGGCAAGAGGGTGACCAAACCGTGCGTGGAACGCCGACACCCTTAGCGCCCAGCTACATGAAAAGGAGAGTGAGGTGCAGGGATGCCCAGACTCTCACCAGTCACTAACCTAAGTGCAGCTGTGATAAGGGTGGGCCAACCACGTCTGAGGACGCTGATATCCTCGCTGCCCTGCCAGTGTGGTCATAAGCCTGCTGCCTGCAATAAAGCGTGTCAAATCTCCTCAAGACTCCATGTAAGTCCATGTTTGTCACCAGACCAGAGGCTTCCCCATTATCAGAACCTGCTGGTCCAGAATCCCTAGGACCTGACAGTGATGACAATGACTATTACTCTTGTGAGTGACTACATTGTGTTACCCATCTATTTTTTAAAAGATTTTTATTTAGTTATTTTTAGAAGGAGGGAAAGAGAAGAAGAAAGAGGGAGAGAAACATCAATGTGCAACTGCTTCTCATATGCCCCTAACTAAGGACAGAGCCCACAACCTAGGCATGTGCCCTGATTGGGAATTGAACTGGTAACCCTTTGGCTTGTAGGCTGGTGCTCAATCCACTGAATCACACCAGCCAGGGCTGTATTACCCATCTTGCTTAACAAATTCACTGTTAAACTCACATGATCCTTAGTTTCCAATCACCGATATACATAATCAAAACCCCTCACGTCATAAAATTGTATAGGCATTTCTTTCTTTTTTTTTATTTTTACTTTCCTTTATGATTGTGTTGAATTTCTATCAGCTTTTGTGGCAAAAAAAAACAAACAAACAAAAAAATGCCATTTACATGAAGACCTTGTGTGTTGAGACAAAAATACCTCTTAATTGTCAGTCCTTCCTGAGAAGCCTAGAATGGTCTTTTTCCTGGGAATTAGACACGTTAGCAGATTTTCCACCTCTCTACTTGTATGCAGCTGGTTATAATGCTTTGCTGTAAATCCGTATTTAGAATTAATAATATACACATAAAAGTAAGAAAGAAATAACAGCACTCTATTGTCTTCCACTACTGAGGTCCTATAATAAGTACTTACAAATCTCATTCTTGATTTAAAAAAAAATCTTGACAGAGTGGTGTGGGCTGCAGGAATGAAATCAGCCACATGGCTTTTGCAAGTGGGCTTTGCTCATCACCCTGGCCTTGCATGGGCACTTTGCTCTTTATTTTCCATGTGTGGTTACTACAGTTTCCTTTGCTTACTGTGACTTCTTAAACATATTTGATTGATTGATTTTAGAAAGAGAGAAAGGGAGAAGGAAAGAAATATCAATTTATTGTTCCACTTTTTTGCATATCCACTGTTTAATTCTTTTATGGGCCATGACCAAGGATCCAAACCGCAACCTTGAGGTATGGGATGACGCTCTAACCAATGAAGCTACCCAGCCAGAGCCTTTACAGCCTTACTGTGACTTTTCTGAGGTTTCTTCCAGAAATACATCCAGCACACTAGGCATCTATAGCCCTGCTCAGTGGGACCCAGAGGTTATAAGTCTTCCTGTGGAAGAACAAAGGCCTTAAAACAATTCACCCATCTCACTCCATGTAGTCCACCTTCTCAACCTTCTTCCCTTATGTAACATAATGTATCTGATTATTGCTCTGTTGTCTCTTAATGCTCAGGAGCTTGTCCATGAACTGCATCTTTCTTTTTCACCTTCTTCCTCACAAGGTGGCTAACTGTGCTAATTTAAAACTCTGCTTCTATTTTGTCCTTGGGGTACCCAACATCTCTGAATCTCTTCCAAGTTGCACACATTTTCTAGTGAGTGACAATGCACATGCTTTTTCAAGGAGATACGTAGGCAGTCTGGCTACTACTAAAGTTTGTCACTGTCTTACTCACTAGAAAGGAAGATTCAGACTCTTACTGTGGAAAATGAACTGTATAGAGTTTGTCTCAAAAGGAAAAGAATTCAGTACTTAGAAAAGATTCAAGGGTCAGGAGAATAGTAGGAATTTTTTTTTTTCAATTTGCTGTTATGGCCCACCTTCAAGACCCCACCTCTCCAATGCTCAACGACACATATTAGTCTAAGAAAATGAAGATAAGACCCCAGATATCCAGTGGAGCATGAGAGGGAGGAGCCCCTCAGCATGGGGCTATGAATTCCAGAAACTACAAGCCCCTCTCAGGTGAACAGAACACTCTACAGTTCCCTCTCAACCCTGCAGTGCAAAAGTGTTATAACTGATGACCTTTTATTCAGGTAATATCTTCATATTTGATATTTAAAAATCAGAAAAATAAATGCCATTGAACATACTTCTTTGACAGCGATAGAACCCACCAAAGATGAAGCATGAAACTCAAGAACTGAGTTTGAGAAGCTATTCATTTATAACAAGGGGCAAGAAGCATGAAAATGAAAAATCAAGAGTATAGCTTCCTTTTGTGAATTTATTAAAAAGCCTATGTACATTCTTCAGAGTCCTTGCCTTGGTTATCTTTGTTGACTTCTTCTTTGGAAGGAAATGAAGAACTCCTAAAGTAGTAATGAAGATATTGGTCTCTGTTGCCTTCTTCTTCTTCCATCCATTAAGTATGTGCCCTGCTTCTGAGTGACCTGCCTCCATGACATCTAGAACTGAGTGGTGATGAATTAAATGAGGACAGCTACTATTGCCCTGTATCAGGGCACTTCACAGGTGACGTTGACTTCTCACACCTTAGCATGGCCAATCCTAAAACTCCCTTTAAAAGATAGACCTCTAATCTGAAATCATTATGGTCAAGAGAATAAGAGCCTTCCTTACTTCCCGCTTCCTTTTACATTAGGAATAGAATAAATTTATACTAATTGTATCTCAGATCCTTAATAAAGTTTTAATTAATGCTTGATTTTTAAATTGCTGTCATGTTTTAAAATTTTCCATAGCAGGCAGGGAGGAAGAAAGGGAAAGAAACACCAATGTATGGTTGCCTTTCACCTGCCTCCAGCTGGGGACCTGGCTGGAGACCTGGCTTGCAGCCTGGTTATGTGCCCTGACTGGGAATTGAACCCATATTATTTTTTATATATAGGAATTGTACCTAAGAATTATGTATATGTATATACACACACAAATATATTTATTTAGCTACAGGATTTTAAACTAAAATTATAAAAATTAATGAATATACATATACATATATACACTCATGTTTTTAATATGGAATATATCTATATACATGTATAGCATGTATAACATGTATAGTAGTCCTTAATCATGGTGCTCCTGAAAAATACTTAAGAATCTAAGAAAATATTTATTTTTAAATGTCAAACCAAGTTTAAAAATGAGAATTGAATATTATAGCTACATCATCTTACATCGTTTGTGCATACATATTCACGTGTAACAAGCTTCATCATTTCTTAGCTTTATTGTCCTCTCCATCTGCCTCTACTTCCCCTAGCACGTCCTCCATCACTATTACCCTTCTCCCCTCCCCTACCCACTAAAATCTAAGAATGCTACTGTCTTGGAGTTAAGCTGTGTGGATTATAGTGTCTTCTTTCTTCTTGCCTGTGTTTTGTAATTTTTATGTAATAATTGTACATAGTTTGGCTAGCTCCATGACATCTCCATGGCCTCCTATAATAACTAAGAAGGCTCAGATATATTCTTAGCTACAAGTACAATAAAAATGACCATTCTGCCTGAATTATTAGTGGTTCCATACAGTTTGACTGCTTTTCAGTTTATATAATCTCTGAAAGCTGGAAAAGCCTTTGAGTTACTCAAGCAAGTCGTTATCTTAAGGAGAGTAAACTGAAACCCAGAGAAGCTGACATTCAATCAAAGCAACATAAGAAGTTACAGAGATAGTGGCGAATCCAAGATTTTCACTAGGCAATGACTTTGATGACCACAATATGAACTAGTTTGACATTCTATTATTTTGCTTCAGTGATTATTGGAAAACATTCATTCCTAACACACATATACTTAGTGATAACAGGGGTGCCATCTCTAAATCAAAATATTTAAAATGAAAGAAATGGAAGAAAAAGTTATCATTCCAATATGTGAGACAAATGTATATATGCTGTGCTAAAAAAAAAAGCTTCAAATTGTGCATTTAATGTTATTTTATTTTGGAAGGGGAACTCATCAAAAATATTCATTATAAAAAGAGAATCCTCCTATGCTAACAAAGCTCAAGCTTTGTTATAATTTTGATAAAAATTTATTGTAACAATTAAATACTAGCTCAAATATTCTATACTTATTATATGGGTTTGTGGGTAAAAATAATCGTCTCCATGATTGAAATACAGCGGTTACTTAATGTTGCTTTATGTTGGAAAGAACTACCTCCTTCCACTCAAAACATGCAGACTGACAATGTAGACCAGATCATTCTTTTTGTAAAACTGCACCAGAGAAATTTGCAAAGACCTCCATTTGAGCTCCTGGTTCCTGGACTCCCCGTTATTTGATCTGGTTCAGTCTGGCATGCTGTTTGTGTTTACACAGTGTAATAAGACATCTGCTGCCCACCAAAACCATCAGGATCTGTGGCACTTCCCAGCTGACTGCCAACCTATTTATATTAATTGAACACAGTGTATTCAGCATACATTGCTGATTAGCCTCATTTATTTCAGTTTCTAAAGACCTGGGATTTCTCTACGTGCCCTTAGAACATTGTTCTACTCATTTGGCTCCAATTAGCTTCAGCTAACGAAAATACATTACAACAAACCTCTGGTTAGCTATTACTATTTCTAATGACATAATTTGTGAGTTTTTAGTCCTTGAAAGTGAAGACATTGGGAATTAAGTTATAGTGTCTTCTGTGGGGCTGAGAAATATTAATTGCAGGCATCTGGGCTCCCTTCCTTAGAGAAGATTTGTGATTTCTATTTAACTAATAATGGGAGAGCTACAACCTCCATATGTTGGACTTTTCGAGGAACTCCTGATTATATCCTTATTTACTTAGGTAAGAAAACACTTTGCCATTAACACTATATCATGGTTTGTATGCACTTAATATTTTATAATTGTATTATATGATTTAAACACTCATTTAAAAGAGTTTCTTTAGGAATTTATTAAATTTATTCCAGAACTATAAAAAGTTATTTATCTGTTTAGTAAACAGATATATTTTTAACTTAAATTTTTCTTCTCAATGAACTGATTTTCCCATCCTAGTGCTTTGGCTCTAGAATCTGGGATCAGGATCTAATAGATGTTTTTAAAAGCTAAGTTTTCGAGATGAAATTTTTGAATAACTATGATTGCACCTTGCAAGGGATCTTTTTAAATGTAAAGTAGACATTTGGAAAAAATTAAGTGTGGCTCATTAAAGATTCTATAACAATTACACTATCTTACTCCTTATTAATAAGGTGGTTATAGCCAAGAAGGTCAGCAATTTTCCTATTTTCCTTTAGTCTAGGTATTTGCATATTGTACAACTGTCCTTCGTGTTATAAAATCTATATTTTGATCTGTTTTGAAATATAATCAATTACCATAAACTAGTCTGAGGAAATTTTATTGCTGAATTATAACCCCAAGCAAAAAGTATTTTCACTTAGAACTTTTTTGAAAGTTTTGACTTTTAAATGTTGTTCTCATTGCATTTTATGTTTTTTTTTCCCCATTCTATCTCAAACTTGAAAAGACAAGGCCAATCATAGTCAAATACCGTTAAAGCTGTGCTCCCATGGTTTTTATGTAAAGTTAATAAAATAAATAAGAGGCAGCTGTGCATTTCAGGAAATCACTCCATTGAGGGGTTTTGGGAATACTCTAACCGCAAGTGTGAAGCTGGAGTCACCAGAAACCCTCAATGGAATTATAGCTCAATAAATCAAACTTTGCTCTCTTTTACCTTTACAATACAACTACATTCTATGTGGTGTCTATGCTTTATACAACATTCCTACTGCTATCTTTTTACTTATCATGGAACATTTTGCTTCCTGTTCCAGCAGGTTGGGATTTTTGAGGGGGTGGGGTATTTGCTGTAAGCTTGGATTCATTGGGTCTCAAACCTCTTGGGTCTAGGGACCTTGTCATGGTAATAAATTTCTCTCACTTGCCACCACCAAATAAGAGAGAAAGAGTAAATATGCAGAACTGTAGGGCATTTTGATATTATTTTATGGAGGTGTGTAATAAATATATCCATGCCAGATTGTAATATCATACATGTTAATAGTTCCATGGACTGGCAGGCAGGTGGACCACCTAGAAGTCCCTGTAGGTTACTAAGTCTTGTAGCTAACTGATAGGCTGTGAGTTAGTGTTTTTGACAATCACTGTTATACAGTTGTCATTCTTCTCTTTAACTTATATATTCCTTGGTGACAATCCTAGTAAATTACATTTTTCCAGGAGTACTTATTCTAATATTTCTTCCTTGCTCCCATTTTCTTTTAAAGTAAGAACAAAATCTTAGTTTAATGGAGAAAACACACATAGATTCTTCTAGCTAAGCAGACCAAATGCTATAAAAATTTTTTAAATCTAGAGCCTGGTTCAAATCCTGGTTTTTATCATTTGTTAACTATAACCATGGTCAAGTTACTTAGTCTTTATATGCTTCAACTTTCCCTTAAAATAGGAATAAAAATAGTACTATTCTGTTATAACTGTGGTGAGGTCTATTGATAAGCTTCTGCTGTGTAACAAACTACTCAGAATGTAGTGGCCTGATCTAATAAACATTTATTATGTCTATGGATTGGCTAGGAGGTGCTTCTGATCTGGAGAGGTTTGATTGTAGATAGATGGTTTGGGATGGTTTTATTTACACATCAGAGGTTGGAAGGTTAGTTGGTCTAGGGAGGCATCCACCTAATGTTTGCCAGAGGGGTGGATATCTTCTGTCAAATGGGCAGTGTCACCACTGTCGAACAGGCTAGCCCAGGCTTCTTACATGGTCCTCTCAGGGCAGCAAAAGAAAATGAGTCCATTTATTATTTTTTAAAATATCTTATTTATTATCTTTAGAGAGAGGGGAAGGGAGAGGGGCAGAGAGGGAGAGAAGCATCAATGTATGGTTGCCTTTCACCTGCCTCCAGCTACGGACCTGGCTGGAGACCTGGCTTGTAACCTGGTTATATGCCATGGCTGGGAATTGAACCAGTGACCTTTGGGTTCACAGGCTGGTGCCAATCCACTGAGCCACCAGCCAGGGCCATTTGATTGTTTGTTTTAATCCTCACTCAAGGATATGGTTATTAAGAGATAGGGAAACAAACACATCCAGTTGCTTCCCATACATGCCCTGAATGGGGATCAAACTCACAACCAAGCTATGTTCTCTGTCCAGGAATCAGCCCATAAACTTTGGGTGCACAGGACAATGCTCCAACCAACAGAGCCACCTGGCCAGAGGAAGAGTGAGTTCATTTTTAAGCTTTTGTTTGCATCATGTTTGCTAATGCCTCTTGACTAAAGCAAATCACATGGTCAAGCCCAGATTTAAGGGGTGGAGAGAGACTCCTTGATAGGAGGAGTGCAAATGCACATTGCAAAGGAGCATACATACATTCAAGAATGGGTGGAATTTGTGGCCTTTTTGAAATTTGCTGTGTGAGGATGAAGTGACAATAGTCTTGAGTGTAAAATGCTTGGAATCAATGGCTGGTATATAGTGCTAGTTCAAGTAAGTGTTTTCTGTTATTATTTTCACCGTGTTCATCATTAGCACCATCCTTATACTTATCTCTTGTTATCAGAGCAGGTTTTGTATAGATTCTTTTCTATGTAAATGAGAAATTATATTTATTTATATCCTGTTGAAATTCTGATTTTTAATGTCTAAGTCTATTGTAATATCCTGCCAGGTGGATTCTCTTTAAGAAGGCAAGTAGCATGGTCATCACAAAGGAGAGAGAAAAAGAAGAAGAGGGGGAGGAAGAGGAGAAGGAGGAGGAGGAAGAGGAGAAAGAGGAGGAAAAGGAAGAGGAAGAAGAAGAAATTATTTTTTGGAAAAAAGCTATTATTTATTTATTTATTTTTAGAGAGGGGGTTAGGGAGGGAGAAAGAGAGGGAGAGAAACATCAATGTGCTTCCCACATCATGGGTCCCCAGATGGGACCTGGCCTGAAACCCAGGCATGTGCCCTGACTGAGAATCAGACCAGAGACTATTTGGTTCACATGCCAGCACTCAATCCACTGAGCCGCACCAACCAGGGCAGAAGTTGTTTCTTTAGTTATCTTCCACACTGCTGTTAGAGTGAAAGATTTCAAAAGTCTGGATTCTCTCTTTTTGAATTTCTGACTTTCTGGTCCCATTTCCCACAACATTCTCACCCTGCCCCCAAACCCAGCTCACATGCCTTGAATAACTGCTTGAACTTGCTGGAACTTTTTGCAAATGCATTTCATTCTGCCTGGAATGCTTTCCAGTCTCTTCTAGAGAAATGGGACTTTTTGAATTGTCCTGCTTTTACAAGACGTTCTTTTGAATCTCCTGCAGAGATAAAGACTCCCTCTTCTGAGTTCTCATAGCATTCTGCACATGTCAGAAACTTAACCTGTATTTCATTTGCCAGAGAATCCCTTTCAACACAATACCCCAGAAACTACTAATATTTAACTTATCAACACATGAACCTTAAATTTAAGGCTGGACTCTGACTATTATGAACAATTTCATTTTTCTAACTTTTTTCAAGTGCTCTTTATGCTTACTGTTACACAAGAACATAAACCAGAAGATTGGTACGGTATGGGACTCAGTCTTTTTTGTGGTGAGAAGGGTCATGATGGCTGAGCGAAGTTAAGAGACCTGTGGGTCAAATTAGGCAAGAATGAGATGTCAGAAAAACAAACTCTGTCTTTCAGAATTGATGGACAACTGCCAGAAGAATATATGTCCCTTTGTGGAAGACCAGAATCTGTCAAAAAGGACAATAGAGAGTGAAGTTAGTTAGGTAGTTATGTTGAAAGGAAACCAGACTAGAAGAGTCATTAGTTGATTATTAGCTCTTGAAGATAGTGAGAATATATAACATGTTTTCTATGGGGTTTTATGTATGTGTGTGCACATACATGCATGCACTGCTGTTAGTATATTGTAAGAGTGTAGGACACATAAATAAACACTGTGAAAACCGTATCTGGGGGATGAATGAAAAGATAATGTCAGAGCTAGCTTTTGGTCACATAAGACATAACACAGTTTTGCCCATTAACACAAAGTGTGAGAATGTCTGGTCTGGGGAATAGTTGTCAACAGAAGAAATGAGTACACTAATCCTGGTAAAACATTCTCTTACTTTCCATGAGGTCTATTGATTTCTTTGGAGGTGAGGATCCAGAACTATTTTGCCTTCCTAGAGTTCTTAGACTCTGGAGGAGCCTTCCAAATTAGACAAGTAAGCCAATCCTGTTGAGAGGTGTCTGCTGTAGTATTATTTCAGGATAGGCCTTTAAAGTGGGATGTTGTTCGTGAATATGGTTTGACTTCTCCCCTGAGATAGTCTTGGTATTATTCTCTCTTCAGATAGGTTCAAACAAACCATCATGGGTTGTTTTGAGCCCTCAGGGATATTTGCCAATGTCTAGAGACATTTCTAGTTACCACACAGGCCAGGACAGGGCATCTATTGGGTAGAGGCAGCAATGCTGTTGAATCACTCTTCTCCAAGTGTCAGAATGCCACTGTTGAGAAACCCTAATTTAAAATAAACCTAGTATTGGCCAGGTGTAGATTTTGGGACTTCCATTACTTTATAAGATTATGCCTAAATAATTATAATTCTTTCCCCTCAGTTTTGTTGAGATATAATTGTCATACAGTACTGTGTAAATTTAAATTATACAGCATGATAGTGTGACTTACACTGTAAAATGATTAACACAATAAATTTAGTTAACACCCATAATCTCATATGGATAGCAAAAAATGAAAATAGAAAAAGATGCTTTTTTTCCTTGTGATGGTTTAGAATGAGAATGACTTTATGAAATACAGCACTGACCATTTTCTTTTCTTTAAAGTACAATCTTTAAGTATTTAAAATTAGTTTTGAAGAGATTTCATTTTAAACAAAGCAGAAACTGATCATTGGAGTTTAAAATGGCTTTGAATAAACTCAACTAACCTCCCTTGACTGGAATCTCTAATTGATAGTAACTGGGTCAGACCTACACACAGTATTTATAATCTGGATCTTTGGAATATGAAATGGAGCCCTTGAGGCTGATATCATAGATGAACTAGTATTGGTTTGGATTTCATTATGCTTAATAACTATGATAAATGCCAGTGATAGATTCTTGCAGATTCAATCCTTGGAAGGGTTCCATAAAGATGTGACTCAGGTGAAACAAATGTGTTTTAAGTATCTAATCTACAGTGAACAATTTGTCCTATCCCTAAAGAATGAAACAATAATTTCAAACATATGTTTGGGTAACTGGACAGTCAAAGCACTCTGAGGATTTCCATAGTAGCTTGTTAAGAAAAAAGTATTCATTTGTAGTTTCACCAGCAAGATTCTACTGGGATAGGAAAAATGATATCGTCTAGTGAGGGGAAGCATCAGTTAGCTCTCAAGGGCGCCTTCAGCTCCTTTCACCTCCCACTCTGGACATACCCCCAGTCAATTGGGAACCAGCAGTGCTGTGTACCTGCCTTGCAGAGCCTTCAAATGACTCCCTGCACGTTTAGATTCACATGAGAAGCTGGTACTTGTATTGAACTCTTTCTTCCCACCTCTCATCCAGGAGTGGAGGATCTGCTTTCCTTCCCTGAACTGTTTATGGAGAGACCCTAGTGGCTTTGACATTAAAACATTAAAACCATGCAAGTAAATGCCTGTTTGTTGAAAACTGGTAGAAGGAACGCAGTCCAGTCTGACACAGTAATTTCAGAAGATTAAAAAAAATATTACATTAATTTCAGTCAACATAAAAGCTCTTTAACTTTTAAATATCTTGATGACTTAGATCCAGAATGTTTCTCTTATATTTAGATTTAGAGGAACATCTGAATACTCCAGTTTTTTTTTTTCTTTGATTACATCAGGCTTCTCTATCTTGGCACAGGAGAGGGAGGAGTACTGATGACTGCAGGTGGATTTCGAGGGTGAAGGCAAAAGCCCCAGCCCTCAACCTGAGCACCAACTTGGGACACCCATATAACAACTGGCTGTGGAATATTTGGGGATTCTGTCAGTCCCCAGAAGTCCACTAGAAACATAGGTGCTTACTTAAAGGGCCAACACACCAAATGTTGTTCTCAGCCACTCACCTTGAGCTCTGAAAGTGGGAGGGCACTATTGACTAGAGTCACATGAGTAGAGAGTCTGGGGTTTGTGAGTAAGAGTTGGGAGAAAAGAGTCAAATACAAGTACCAGCTGCTCATGTTCTGGATGCCTGCATAAAATCATTCTCCTGTACCACAGATACCATCTTTGTTGGGTGGAAAATTCCCAGTCATATGGCAACAGCCTGGGGGAAAGCAATAGCTCTCCTATTTGGACTCCCTCTCACCCCCACCCCTACCATAACATAGCTTATGCCCTGCTGAGATTCAGCTGCCTACAAGGAAACTCTCATAAGACTGTCAGCTGATTTCTCAGCAGAAACATTCAGGCCGGATGAAATTGGTGTGCAATATTCAAATTGATGAAAAGCAAAGGTCTATGCCAAAAATACTTCACCCAGCAAGGCTATCATTTAAAATTGAAGAAGAGATAAAAATCATCCTAGATGAAAAGAAGCTAAAAGGGTTCATAAACACCAAACTAATATTACAAGAAATGTTAAAGGGTCTTCTTAAGAAGAAAAATAAAACAAAACAAAAAAATATGAGGAATGGTCAGACATAAAGCATAAAATGGCAATAAATATGTAGCTATCAATAATCAATTTAAATGTAAATGGCTTAAATACTGCAATCAAAAGACAAGGTAGCCAAATGGATAAGAAAACGAGGTGCATATATATTCTGTCTACAGGAGATCCCCTTCAGAACAAAAGATACACAGACTAAAAGTAAAGGGTTGAGAAAAGATATTTCATGAAAATGGAAAGAAAAAACCCCGCTGGGGTAGCAATACTTATATCTGACAAAATAGAATTTAAAACAAAGGTTATAATAAGAGGCAAAGAAGGTTACTACATAATGATAAAGAGAACAATCCAACAAGAGAATATAACACTTTTTTTTTTTTTTTAACTTTTATTGCTTTTGCATGTATTGCATTTATCCCCTGTTTTCCCCACTGTTCTCCTCTGTTCCATCTTCCCCACCTCACTCTCACAGTCAAACCCAAATGTTGTCAATGTCCATGGGATATCCATGCTAGTTTCTTGACTAAATTGTTCTTCTTTGCCTCCCCACCCCCCACTTCTTTGCACACTGAAAGTCTGTTCCTTGTTTCCATGTCTCTGGTTCTGCTTTGCTTGTTTGTTTTGTTCATCAGTCTTCTGTATTGGGTGAGATCATATGGTATTTGTCTTTCATTGACTGGCTTATTTCACTAAGCATAATACTCTTCAGTTCTATCTATGTTGTTGCAAAAGGTAGGAGTTTCTTCTTTCTTTCTGCTCTGTAGTACTCCATTGTGTAAATGTGCTAAAATTTTTTGATCCATTCTACTGATGAGTGATGGAAACTTAGGCTGTTTCCAGCACTTGCCTATTGTAAATAGCGCTGCTATGAACATAGGGGTAAATAGGCTTTTCTGAATTGGTGTTTCAGGGTACTTCAGGTATAATCCTAGTAGTGGAATTGCTGGGTCAAACACAGTTCCATTTTTAGTTTTTTGAGGAAATTCGATATTGTTTTCCATAGTGGTACACCAGTCTGCATTCCCACCAGCAATGCACCAGGGGTCCTTTTTCTCCACATCCTTGCCAACACTTGTTTGTTGATTTATTGATGGTTGCCATTCTGATAGGTGTGAGTTGGTGTCTCATTGTGGTTTTAATTTGCATCTCTTTGATGGCTAGTGATGTTGAGCATTCTTTCATTTGTCTGTGGGACCTTTGTATGTCCTCCTGAGAGTAGTGTCTGTTCAAGTCCTTTGCCCATTTCTTAATTGGGCTGTCTGTCTCCCTGGTTGAGTTGCCTAAGTTCTTTATATGTTTTGGAGTTCAAACCCTTGTCTGAGGTATCATTGGCAAATACATTTTACCATACAGTTGGTTCCCTCTTAATTTTGCTGATGTTTTCTTTAGCTGAACTGAAAAACTTTTCAGTTTGATATAGTAGTTCCATTTGTTTATTTGTTCCTTTATTTCCTTTGTCCTTGGAGAAGTATTGGTGAAAATGCTTTATCAAATGCTTTTTCATCATCTGTTGATATGATCGTGTGATATTTTTCTTTCATTTTGTTTATGTGGTGTATTATGTTTGTTGATTTGCTAAAGTTGTACCATCCTTGTGTCCCTGGGATGAATCCCACTTGGTTATGGTGTATGATCTTTTTAATGTATTGCTGGATCCGGTTGGCCAATACTTGATTGAGAATTTTAGCATCTATGTTCATCAGAGATATTGGCCTGTAGTTTTCTTAGTTGTGTCTTAACCTGGTTTTGGGATTAGAATAATATTGGCCACATAGAAAGAGTTTGGGAGTCTTCCCTCTTCTTGAATTTTTTGGAGTAAGTTGAGAAGGACAGGAGTTAGTTCTTCCCTAAATGTTTGGTAAAGTTCGTCTGTGTAGCCATCTGGTCCAGGGCTCTTGTGTGCTGGAGGTGTTTTTATTACTGCTTCAATTTCAGTAGTTATTATAAGTCTATTTGGGCCTTCTGCTTCTTCTGGATTCAGTTTTGGAAGTTTGGTAGACATTTCCAGAAATGTGTCCATTTTCACACAGGATGTCAAATTTCTTGACATATAGTTGTTTGTAGTAATTTCTTACAATCCTGCGTATTTCTGTAGTACCAGTTGTGGTTTCTCCTCTGTCATTTGTAATTTTGTTTTTGGGTCCTCTCTCTTGTTTTCTTGGTGAGTCTGGTTAAAGGCTTGTCAATTTTAGAGAATATAACACTTTTAAACATTTTTTCACCCTATTTAAGAAGATTCAAATAATATCAAGCATCTTCTTTGACTATAATGATATGAAACTAGAAATCAATCATAAGAAAAGCACAAAAAGACATGAAGACAAAATAACAGGTTACTAAACAATAAATGGGTTAACAATTACATCAAGGAAGAACTCAAAAGAGACCTTTAAGCAAATTAAAGTGAGAATACAGCAACCCAAAATTATGGGACACAGTGAAAGCAGTCCTAAGAAGATTTATGGAACTACAGGCCACCTGAAGAAACAAGAAAAATCTAAAATAAAAACTTTAACTTAACACTTAAAAGAACTTGAAAAAGAACAAGAAACAAAACCCAACAGAGTAGAAGGAGGAAATAATAAAGATCACAAGAGAAATAAACAAAATAGAGTGAAAAATCCAAAATATCAGTGAAGCCAAGAGCAGGTTCTTTGAAAAGATAAATGAGACTGACAAGGTTTTAACTAGACTGATCAAGAAAAATAAAAGAGAATCCTGCATTAAATAAAATCAGAAATGAAAGAGAAGTAACAAGTGACACCAAAGAAATTCAAAGGTTTCTAAGACATCATCAACAATATATACCAATAAATTGGATAATCTGGGTGAAATGAATAAATTCCTACAAACATACAATCTTCCAATACTGAATCAGGAAGAATCAGGAAATCTGAATAGAAAGATAACAATGAGTGAAATTGAAGCAGGAATCAAAACCAAAACCAAAACAAACAAAAACTCCCAGAAAACAGAAGTCCTAGATTGGATTGCTACACAGGTGAATTTTACCAATCATTCAAGGAAGAATTAACACCCATCCTTCTCAAACTATTCCAAAAAATTCAAAAGGAGGGAAGACTTGCAAGCTCATTTCATGAGGCCAGAATTAACCTAAGTCCCAAACCAGGTAATGACACCACAAAGAAAGAAAATTATAGCCAAATTTCCCTGATAAATATATATGCTAAAATCCTCAATAAAATATTAGCAAACTCAAAACAGCAATACATTAAAAAGATCATCCATTGTGATAAGTGGGATTTATTTTGGGGATGCAAAGTTGGTATATTATCTGCAAATCAATATATGTGCTACATAACATAAGAAAATAAAGGTTAAAAATCACATGATTGTATGAATATATGCAGTGAAAAATTATAAAATCCAGCACCCATTATGATAAAAACTCTCAGTGAAGTAGGAATAGAAGAAACATACCTCAACGTAATATAGACCTCACATGACAAAACCACAACCAATGCTATACTCAATGGTCAAAAGCACAAGCATTTCCCTTAGGATCAGGACTAAGTCAGGGATGTCTGCTTTCACCACCCTTATTCAACATAGTACTGGAAGTCTTAGCTACAGCAATTAGACAAGAAGAAGAAATAGAGGTATCCAAATTGGAAAGAAATAGTAAAACTGTCATTATTTGCAGATGACCTGATACTGTATATAGAGAACTCAAAAGATTCCGCCAAAAATTACTAGAACTGATAAATGAATACAGTAAAGTGGCAGGATACAAAACAAATTCCCAGAAAGCATTTGCATTTTTATACTCCAATAATGAAGTATCAGAAAGGGAAACCAAGAAAACAATACCATTCACAATTACTTCAAAAAGAATAAAATATCTAGGAATAAATTTTTTTGTTTGTTTTTTTAAAATTTATTTATTTTATTGTTGTTGTATTACATCCATCCCCTTTTTGCTCTCCTCTGTCCCCCTCCCCACCCACCCATTTCCCCCAAAATCAATCCCACCTGTTTAGGAATAAATTTAACTAAAGTGTAAAAGACCTGTACTTGGAAGACTAAGATACTGAAGAAGATAGAAATAAGTGGAAGTCTATCCCATGTTCATGCATTAGGAAGAAGTAACATCATCAAAATGTCCATATTAGCAAAGCAATCTGTAGTTCAATGCAATCCTTATGAAGATACCAATGGCATATTTGACAGAACTATAAAAGTATTCCAAAAATTTAAATGGAACCATAAAAGATTCCAAATAGCTACAGAAAACTTGAGAAGGAAGAATGAAGTTGAAGGAATTATGCTACCTGATATCAAGCTTTACTACAAAGCCAGAGTAATCAAAACAGCATGATACTGGCATAAAAACAGATATGTAGGACAGAATAGAGAGGCCAGATATAAACCTGCATTTTCTGGTCAATTAATACTTAACAAAGGAGGCACAAACATACAATTAAGTAAAGATAGACTATTCAATAAATGGTGTTGGGAAAACCAGGCAGATGCATGTTAAAACATTAAAGTAGGCCATCTTCTAACACCATACATAAGAATAAATTCAAAATGAATGAAATTCAAAGTTAGACTCAAAACCACACAAATCCTTGAAGAAAACATAGGCAGCAAAATATCGAATATTTCTTGTAGCAATATATATATTTTTATATATCTCCTCAAGCAAGGGAAACAAAAGAAAAAATAAACAAATGGGATTATATCAAACTATAGAGGTTTTCACAGCAAAGAAAACCATCAACAAAATTAAGACAACCCACTGAATGGGTAAACATATTTACCAATGACACATCTGATGTTTTAATATCCAAATTTTATAAAGAACTTAAAAAACTAATACACACACACAACCCAAACAAACAAAAATCCAATTAAAAGATGGGCAAAAGACTTGAATAGATACTTCTCTCAAGAGGACACATGTACAGATGGCCAATAGATATATGAAAAGATGCTTAACATTACTAATCATCAGGGAAATGCAAATTAAAACCACATTGAGATACCATCTCACACCTGTCGGAATGGCTATCATCAATTAATCAACAAACAACAAGTGTTGGTGAGGATATGGAGAAAAGGAAACCCTCATGCATTGTGTATGGAAATGCTGATTGGTGCAGCCACTGTGGAAAGCACTATGGAGATACCTCAAAAAATTAAAAATGGAACTGTCGTATGATCCATTGATTCCAATTCTGGGACTATATCTAAAAAACCCCAAAACACTAATTTGAAAGAATGTGTGCATCACTATATTCATTTAGTGTTATTTATAATATCCAAAGTTTGGAAGCAACCCAAGTGGCCATAAATAAATGAGTGGATAAAAATCTGTGGTACATTTGCACAACAGAATACTACTCAGCCTTTTAAAAAGAAGAAAATCTTACCCTTTGCAACAGCATGGATGGACCAGGAGAGACTTATACTAAGTGAAATAAGCTAGTCAGAGAGACAAATACCATATGTTTTCACTCATATGTGGAATCTAATGAACAAACTGAGCTAACAAAGCAAAATAGAGACAGACTCATAATTAATAAACAGACTGACAGCTGTTAGAGGGGAGGAGTTTGTAGGGCTTGGTAAAAAAGGTGAGGGATTAAGAAAAAAAAAAAGACAGCAACAGCATGATGTACAGGGGGAATAAATGGTGATGAAGAGACTTGACTTGAGCTGGTAGACACACAACACATTATACAGGTGATTTAATATAGAATTGAACACCCACCTGAGACCTATATAATTTTATTAACTGATGTTACTCCAATAATTCAATAAAAACAAAGTAACCAAAAAAAACCCCAAAAAACAAAAAACCACATAGGAAACACACACACACACACACACACTCACACACTATGCCAACCAAACCAAATGTATTTGCAGACTGAATTTGCAAGTTCCTTGTTAGTGACTCCTTTTGGAGATTGAAAAAAGACAAAAACAGACCTTCTTGCCATGAAATGTTTTTCACATTAGTAGAAAAAATGAGAAAAAATACAACTGATTATAATAATTATAGAAAACAGAATTCTAAGAGTAGCTCTGGCAATGTGATTGGGGGAAGGTATCATGAGGGTAGTAACCTTGAAGAATTATTGCGTTTTTAAGAGAAGAGAATAGGAGATTATTTATACATAAAACACAAAAAAAATCTGTTTTGAACTCTGTTGATATGATTTTAAAGAGGTGCCCTACAATGTATTTTTATACCAGATTCTCAATAAAATCAATAATTTTCTAAAACCAGTGCTAAATGTAAATATCATTATGATAGAATGAATTTGTGAAATACAAAAATTGATCTGAAATTTTAGTTAAAATTTGTTAAGTATTGCAATTATTAAAAAATTTTGGAGTGAGATTTTGAAAGTTTGACATTGTGAATCCAGAATGGTAATTTCTCCAATCTCCTAGTTCAGGATAGTTCATTTAGTCACTTTGGCCACATGTGTGAGGTATTAAGTGCAATGCTTGCTCTCAACTGGCACATTTAATATCATTAATTTCTTTGTATCCATTAGAATATAATTCAGGAAAGCTTTGTTAATTATAGTTTATATAATGAATTTAAGGCAAAAATTTAAAAAGCTTTTATATTCAATATATGTATAGCAATAATTTAAATTAGTTTTATTTAATTTTAAAATAAATCTTAAGACATTCTTATGAAATTATCATTTTAAAGTTTTATCAGTGAGAATAAAATGTAATTTGGAAACCTGTTTTTCTTTAACACTCTTTTTTGTTTATACTTACATTCTTTTTATTTTTTAAGATTTTTATTTGTTTATTATTTTTAGAGGGAGAGGAAGGGAGAGAGGCAGAGAGGGAGAGAAGCATCAATGTGTGGTTGCCTTTCACCTCCCTCCAGCTACAGACTTGGCTGGAGACCTGGCTTGCAACCTGATTATGTGCCCTGGCTGTATACTTGCATTCTTTATTTTGGATTATTTTCTTTTTGTAAAGTGTCAGCGTGGCAAAATTTACATTCTGATTTTAATGTATCCTCATAAACTAAAAATTTTCAAGATAATTTTCTTCTTAAGATGTTTAAGGCTTTCTCGAATTAGGTGACCTGAATATTTTGTACAATTCTGCAAGTTTAATTTATTTCATATTTTAACTGCTATTACAATAAGCAATTCTACTAAGATTAGGTAAACTATGGTAGATTGTTCTTTGCTTGTCTCCAAGACTCTGCCACCTAAGGCTGAGAATCAAGCTTTGCAGAACCTCCTTTGCTCAATGGTTTTGGTTAGAGTCTCAACAAGTAATTTTTTTAAGACATGGAGAAAGAAAGTTAAGTGGAAACCACATTCTTGAGAAGTTGCCATGTTCAGAAATGGCTGCTTTGCAGGCCACTTTATAAGCCCTTGCGCTGTACCATGGTCATGGTGATAGTGGTTTCTCAAATTTCCCTGCAAGCTGCAGCTTCTCCATCCTCCAGTGCCTCAAGATGACAACCATTAGTACTAACTGTTCCTGATCTCTTAGCTTCATCCTTCCAGATCTTCACTCCCCAGAAATCACTCCAGCCATGTAAGCCTTGATTCCTATACTGCGCTCCTTTTTTCCATAATTTTTATAGTGACTCTCATTTTATGATTAAACTTAGATGGATACAGCTTTATTCTAACCTCTATAATAAAGTTTGTATTATTATTTATCTTCAAATAATTTTTTCCTAGATTAAAAAAATTAGTGTAACTCAATATTAATTTAGCTATCAGTCTATTTTCTATTGAACTATTAGAAATTAACTTTTTAGCCAGTTTTCAGCTTTTATTATCTATCACTGATTATTATATCTATAATTACTTTTGATAATATACTGAATTGTACTCCAACTGAGTGACAAAATTTCAACCCATAAAGCACTTAAGGTTTTTAAATTCAAGTTACATCTAGAATGCTTTTATCTATATTTGAATGTAAATTTTGAAAATATGACAATAAATCTGAATGACATCTTATTTATAATATTGACATTGTTAAACTGATTAGATATGTTGGTAACTTATCAAACACCTGTAATTAACTATGCACAACTTCAGGAATGTGGATAGTCCTTTAGTTCTATGATAGTCCAAATGCCAAGGCGGACCCCGAAATCAGTGGAGGTTTTGGCAAAAATCTGGGGAGAAGATGGATTGTTGTGAGTTTGCTGTGCACAAAGGGGAACTCAAGAAATACTATCTGCCTAGTCGAGGACATTAACTATGATTTACAAAAGCAGGTGGAATCTCAAAGCTATATAACATATATCAACAAGTATAAAAGTTAAGAAAGCCCTGGCAGGTGGCTCAGTGAATAAGGAACCGGCCTGTGAACCCAAAGGTTGCTGGTTCGATTCCCAGCCAGGGCACATAATGTGGTTGCAAGCCAGGTCTCCAGCCAGGTCTGTAGCTGGAGGCAGGTGAAAGGCAACCATACACTGATGTTTCTCTCCCTTCCCCTTTCTCTAAGAATAATAAATAAAATCTTTAAAAGAAAAAAGAATAGAAGGGTGTACTTCATTTCAGTCTTGTTTAGAGAAAGCTTATTTTAGTTTCCTTCTAAAGCTCATTGAAAAAGCTATTTGGAAACTTTCATAATTAACTCAGAATTTTGTAGCAATTAGAGTGTTAAGGAAGCACTTTTAATTTCAATGGAAAACAACAGACAAAAAAAATGTTCTTTCATAATTTCAAACTCACTAAATGGTAAGTGTAAAATGACATTATCAGTAAAGTATTTTTCACTTATAAAATGCGAGGAAGGAGTCATTCTTTTTTGTTTTTTTTTAAGATTTTATTTCATTATTTTTAGAGAGAGGGGAAGGGAGAGAGGCAGAGAGGGAGAGAGACATCAATGTATGGTTGCCTTTCACCTGCCTCCAGCCACAGACCTGACTGGAGACCTGGTTTGCAACCTGGTTATGTGACCTGGCTGGGGAATCGAACCTGTGACCTTTGGGTTCGCAGGCTGGCGCCTTATCCATTGTGCTACCAGCCAGGGCCCAGGAGTCATTCTTATTTTCAGTTTTTGAGTCATCCCTATGTAACTGTTCTGAGTATCCAGAGGAATGAATTATAATCATTTGGCAAGTCAAGTACTATTTAGAACACCTTATGACGTTGCTGCGGAACCTGAGAGATGAAAGTTGTTTGAATTAGAAGCATATAGAAATGATCAAAATTGTACATTTTCCAAATTCTTGGGGAAAAATTCTGTTAATCTACTTCTTTCCAGAATGTATTTAAGATAACAAGAATAACAACATTCTTTGACTTTGGTCTGCTGAAAATGGGTCTAAAATATGGCAACTGATGTGTTCAGTAATAGAATGGAAATATCAGCATGATTATTTTTATGGAAATGTTTGTACTCAGGCATTCTGGGAACAGCAGTGTCCTACTGCCAAAGACAGTTTTCCTCAAGGACCTAAGTACTAATAAAAATTGGTGCAGATGCATTAATCAAAAAGAAAAAGTTTTAAGCAGTTTATTTTTGAAGTTTATTGTCACTGTTCTTAGTGAATTGATCATCTTAATTGAATATATTTGGAACCTATCCAAATTCTTACTTGAAGATTGAATTGGTTTAGTGATTAAACAAAGTAACTGAGGTCACCACCCTATTCAATAAGATATTTTTGGGCATGTAATTAATTATAATCTCATTGTAAATCCTTTTGATTTGAAGATTAATGTTGATTCTTTGCTCCAATTATGCTATTCATTTGTATTTTTAATGAAAATTAAGGCATGCAACAGAACTTTGTAGAAGTTCTTCAAGATGTTGATACTATTAATTGAAAGAGCTTGTTGTATTCTTTAGTCAAAAAGCAATGGATTGGACAAACCATATTGATTCATACTGTATAGGGAAAATGTATAGGGACTATATATATTTAGTAACAATTCATGTCATTCATAAATAATAGCTCTATCTTTCAATATTTAAAATATTATCAATTCCTTTCTTTTCTTTTTTTTAAGTGTATTTTATTGATTATGCTGTTACAGTTTTCCCAATCTCTTTTTCCTTTTCTCTTCTGCATCCAGGACCCCATTTCCCTCCCACAATCCCACCCGCTTAGTTCGTGTCCATAGGTTGCGCACAAGTTCATTAGTTTTACCCTTTCCTCTATTATTCTTAACTTCTCTCTGTCTATCTTGCACCCACCAGTTATGTTTCCTAATCCCTGCGCCATTTCCCCATTTCTCCTCCTTCCCCCTTCCCAGCTGATTCCACTCCCAATGATCCCCACAGCTATGATTCTGATCCTATTCTGATTGCTTTCTTATTTGTTTTTGTATTCACTTCTTTAGGTTCTTCTCTTGATAGTTATGAGTTTGTTGTCATTTAACATTCATAATTTTGACCCTCTTTTTCTTAAGTAATTCCCTTTAACATTTCATATAATAATGGCTTGGTGATGCTGAACTCCTTCAGCTTTTCCTTGTCTGGGAAGCACTTTATCTGCCCTTCCATTCTAAACGATAGCTTTGCTGGATAGGGTACTCCCAATCTCCTGTGGCTAAATTGTCCCAGTAGAACCTTGACCTGTTCCCTCTTTGGGACCATACTTCTGTGTCTCCTCAACTTGATAGGCTCCTGTGTTTGTCTCTGTGTCTTAAGAAGACTGTTAACACTTGTTACATTGTAAGGTGTGGAGACTTAGGTATTTGTCAGTCCTGGGTAATCTTGTGCTGCCGTATGTGGGGAGGGGTCTGAGAGGGAACAATGCTCTTGCTCAGCTCTTGCCTCTTTTTCAGGCACTTCTCCCACTTCCTGTATGGGACTGGCGCCTCTCTGGCTGTTGCCTTCGCCATTGTTTCCAGAATGGGAGAGTCTGTGGGTGTTCCAGGATGGTGGGGCCTCTAAACTCTTCTGTGAGATCAGCAGTTTCTTCCTCTGCCCCAACCCCACTGGTTTTTACAGTCAGAAGCAATGTAGCTTTATTTTCCCCCTGGTGCTGGAACCGTGAGTCATGTGGTATGATCTGGTGCTGGGAGCACTTCTCAGGTGTCCCTAATGTTTTTAAATGCCTGGCTGAACTTTATGCTGGCTGTTGGTAGCTGTTGCACTGCTGCTGCCTTGCCATCAAACTGTACTTTCTGTCTTGGCTCCACCCCTCCTACCTGTCTGGATGAGTATTTCTTCTTTATATCTTTGTTTATTGGATTTCTGTGCATCTCAATTTTCTGGAATTTCTGATTGTCTCTAGTTTTAAGGTAGTTGTACTCCTTCTTAGTTGTGGAGAGAGATGCATGCAGCACATCTACCTACACTTCCATCTTGGCCAGAAGTTTGATCAATTCCTTTAGGTTTTTCTCCAAGTATGTGTGAATCTTTTATTCATTTACTTGTCTATACTTTCTTTTTATGTGTATATACACATATACACACACACAGCCTTAAAAGGATAAGGATAGTTTTCATTATTCCTTGAGGTCAGGTTAAGCGTTAAGATACTTCAGGCAAGCTCTTCCCTAGTGTTAGAAACCAAATGAAATGAATGATTTTACTATTTTCTTAGGCTCAAAGTTATTATTCATTTAGCAACTTGCAACTCTTATTTTGTATAAGATTTTTTTCATAATCATCAAGTGAAATAATCCTTGAAATTAGAGATATAAATTAAGAAATTTGGTTTTTTATATATGGGTATTATAGAGTTTAATGTTTTTTTTTGTTGTTTGTTTGTTTTAAATTTTTATTTATTTATTTATTATTTCCAGAGAAAGGGAAAGGGAAAGAGGCAGAGAGGGAGAGAAACATCAATGTATGGTTGCCTTTCACCTACCTCCAGCTATGGACATGGCTGGAGACCTGGCTTGCAACCTGCTTATGTGCCCTGGCTGGGGAATCGAACCAGCTACCTTTGGGTTTGCAGGCCGGCACCTTATCCACTGTGCTACCAGCCAGGGCCTTTTAATGCTTTATGTATTTGCTAGATATAGAAATCTTAACATTTTCATGTTTAGAATGAAAAGTATATAAGAAAACCATTTATTCATAGGACTAGTACATAATATCTATATCTATATAATATATATATAATACATATGCATAATACTATTTTTGGGAATATTTAAATATCATGTAGCCATAAAATCAACCCTTTGACCTACCTTCTACAAAATGAATGAAGTAGAGATCAAGTTGTGCTGATGGTGAGCTATAGATACTAATTATTGAAGGGCCATAAAAATCACTTGCCCTCTGCACCTTGGAATGGGCTGTTTAGTTTTCAATATAGTGAATTCTAGAGCCAAAGTAAGGTCAAGAAACTAAGGGGAAAGAGGCGCAGAACCAAAGAGTAGAAAGATGAAAAGCAAAATTAGCAATTTTGTGAATTTCAGGGTCAATAGCACTAAAATTGAATTTTAGGATGAGGCAAGTTCTGACCAGTAGTATTTTGACCCAGGAATCTGGAGGGGCTTCTAAACCTTGATATTCTTATTCTCAGCTAATATCTCCCCTAACCCTGGTTGTCAAAGCAAAAGCATAAGTATTTCTCTTGCTTCTATCTTCAGATGGAGTTCTTACATTGTATTTTTTATTACAGGGGACCTGGGTCAAGTATAAAGGTTCAAATTAAGTTAATAGAACATAGATTATAGTAGAGTAAATAGAATTTTATTAGATAATTTATGAAGGTTGATTATAAATGTGGAATGGTTTGTCAATGAGAGAGAGTGCATAACTTCAGGACTCTTGTGAATTATTTAATCAGTAATCTATTTAAACTCTGGATGTAGCCCTTTTGACTGAGGCCTGGTAAGTGTCCACCTGATGAGGTTCTCTGGGGTCTTGTACATCTCCTCTGGAACCTTTCTGCCTGCCTTGGGTTCACCCAGTTTCTACAAATGTGGATTATGTGAAGTAGGTCCACGTTCCTACCATTGTGAGGGTGCCAACATAGTTCAAATGGAATGTGACACTCTCACATTCACATCACAGTATCCTCCATTTGCCCTGCACAGAGAAATATTTGAAACTCATGCCTCAGGTGGGAGCTAGATCTCAGACACACTCTTTAAAGTTAGAACTCAGAACTAAACTTATAATTTACTCCCTTTAATATTAAATCTTCTGTTTCAAAGGTACATAAATAAAAGACTAAAAGGAAATACATTTGTCCATTTTATGTTAGGTTAAAATTTGCAGCTGTTACTATCTAGGCAAGGTACTTAAATCCTAAATAAGGTATTAAAACTAATTATCCACTAATCTGGTCCTATACTCTTTTTGTTAGGTACGGTTATCACCTATCAGTGTTCATGATGGTTTCACTTAAGGAAAAAGAGTATCATATTCACCTCTTAGACACTTTGTTTCCTAATATTCTAAAGTAATTTGAGGATATTTGGAATCCTAAATGTGGCCTGGAGAAATCTGTTTTGCCTATTTTCTAGTGTTTTAACTGAAGACTGATCCTTTAGTGAAAATGGAATTGCCTATTTCTATGTTGTACAGTCTCATGACAGTTAAAATTAACTATAGTATACCATTGGTCTTCCTCGGAAGTGATTCATCCTTCTTCACAAAGGCAGGATATCTTCTTCTACTACTATTCATATTAAGGAATTCTTTTTTTTTTTTAAGGAGGTAGATTTTTTTTTTTTTAAGATTTTATTTATTTTTCAGAGAGAGGGGAAGGGAGAGAAGCAGAGACAGAGATAGAGACAGCAATGTATGGTTGCCTTTCACCTGCCTCCAGCTACAGACCTGGCTGGAGACCTGGCTTGCAACCTGATTATGTTGCCCTGGCTGGGAATCGAACCAGCGACTTTTGGGTTCACAGGCCGGCACCTTATCCACTGTGCTACCAGCCAGGGCAAGGAATTCTTAAATTTATTATAGGGTATAGTTTATGTCT
Source organism: Noctilio leporinus (assembly GCA_004026585.1). Taxonomy (NCBI): domain Eukaryota; kingdom Metazoa; phylum Chordata; class Mammalia; order Chiroptera; family Noctilionidae; genus Noctilio; species Noctilio leporinus. Next base: position 190,998 of record PVIW01000887.1, on the reverse strand, counting down.
CTTGTTAGACATTTGACTGATAATGAAATAAAAGATTATATAACATGAGGTAAAGTATAAGTAATGGACCTCAGCTAATGTTAATGTATATAAACCATTGAGTTGGGACATTAAATGTGTTTACTTAGTCTAAACTTATTGATGGAAAATATATAATTTTGATTATTTTCTACTAGTGGTAGGGAAGGTCAACTAATTATAATGATGAAACATGATTTATCAAGTTTATTTACTTAGGTTTTTGAAAAGCATTTTATCATGGATGAAGATAAAAAAACCTATTATTTCATCCATCACCTACTCATTTATTCATACACACTTGATATCTACATACTGTAAGACATTTATGGAGGGCCTACAGTGTTACATGCCATGGATAATCTGAAAATATAGTAGTGAATTAGACAAGTACCTGCTCTCAAGATGCTTATAGTCTATATTTAGGAAATATGTGAATAGCAGACATTATTGATTGTTTCCCTAGCATCCAATTGTTTCCTTTTTTTCAGTGATGATTTTCACAACCATAGTGTTTGGGGGAAAGTGATGTTAAATTAACCATTGCATTTCATTGCTCTGGTTTGAAATGCTTGTCCCAGCTCTGTCCCTAAACTGGGACAATCAGAGTAAATGTCTGGATTTTTGCTAGAAGTTCAACTAATGGTAATATATCTTCTAATACAATCCTCTAGGATAGATGGGATTATAGGGTAGAAAAACAGATAAGACATAGGTAACATCTATCCAAAGAGTGAGCCAGATATCTGAGTATACATGTTTGGTAGACCTATCATGAGATCACCCAATAAAATGGACGTTAGACATTCTGCAATTTTTGTTTGCTTTATAAAGCACAAGAAGATAGAAGTTAATTTGCCTTTTTTATTGGTTTTAAGAGATTTATTTATCTTAAAAATAACAATCTGTTAATGTACAATTGGCAAACGTAAGGCCCGCAGACTGAATCCAGCCCTCCACCTTGTTTCTACCTGGCTTGCTTAACTGTTAAAGAGTAGTTATACAGTCCTCAAATTACATTCAGGCCTTTGAAGACAATCTTGAGGATGATGTGGCCCCTGGTGAAAATGAGTTTGACACCCCTGTGTTAATGAATTCTTGTTAATAAAATCTGGGGCAACAATCTGAATAAAATCACTGATTAGAGCATGGCAGAAAGTCTTATCTTTGAGTTACCAGAAAGATAGTTTCATTTATTTATTTACCAATAAAATAGTAATTATTTAAAGTATAAAATGTGATGATTTGCTGTATGTATATATTGTCAAAGGGTTTCCATAATCAGGTGAATTAATTCACATTCATCACCTAACATATTTACCTTTTTTGGTGTGTGTGAGAGTACAAGTTTTACTCTTAGCAAATTTAGGTTTTACAATAGATTTTTATCTATTATGTTATAAATTATATCCTCAGATCTTGTTCATTTTTTAACTGAAAGTTTTTATTCTTTTATCAACTTTTCCCACTGTTTCCCACCCCCTAGCTGCTGACAACCACCATTCTATAATATGAGATTCAACATATAAGTGGTTTTATGTAGTATTTGTGTCTCTCTGTCTGACTTGTTTCACTTAGCATAATGCCATCCAGGTTCCTCCATATTATAAAAAATTTCAGGATTTCTCCTTTTTTTTTTTTTAACTTATTTTATTCTGGAATGCTATTTTTTGTGAAATATATCACAGAAATGGTGTATTGCTGAATTCACTTTTTTTTTTTTTTTGGATTTCTCCTTTTTTTAAGCCAAATAATACCCCATTCTAGGCAAATACCACATTTCTTTATCTAATTCACTTGTTGACAGATACTTAGATTGTTTCCACACTTTGACTATTGTGAGTAATGCTTCAATAAAAAAGGAAATAAGTATATTTCTTTGAAATAGTTATTTTTGTTTTTCCAGAAGTGGAATTGCTAGGTCATATGATAGTTTTTATTTTCTTAATTTTTTGAGCAACCTCCATGCTCTTCCATAGTGGCTGTCCCAGTATACATTCCCACCAACAGTGCACAGGGGTTCCCTTTACTCCATACGCTTGCCATTGCTTGTTATCTCTTGTCTTTTTAATGATAGGCATACTAATAGATATGACAGGGTATCTCATTGTGCCTTTGATATGCAACTTCCCTATGATTGGTGATGTTGAACTCCTTTTTGTACATCTGTGGGCTATTTGGATGTGTTTTTTAGGAAAAATGTCTATGAACGTATTTTGCCCATTTATGAATTGGATTATTTATTTATTTTTGTAATTGAGGTGTATGAGTTTTTTTTTTTAATTGTTATGTGTATTTTATTTTTTATTGAATTTATTGGGTGACTTTGTAAGTTTTATATAGTTTGCATATTAACCTCTTTTAGTTATGTGCTTTGTAAATATTTTCTCTCATTCTTTTCATTTTGTTGGTGGTTTGATTTGTACCATTTGTTTATTTTTTCTTTTGTTGTTCCCTTTTCTTTTGGTGTCAAATAAAAATAATAATATTGCCAAGACTGATATCAAGCAGATTATCACCCACGGTTTCTTCTAAGAGTTTTATGGTTTCACGCCTTATGTTCAAGTGTTAAACCTATTTTGAGTTGATTTATAAAGGGGGTAAAATTGGGGTTCAATTTTATTTATTTATTTATTTATTTGTATGTGGATAACTAGTTTTCCCAACACTATTTATTGAAGAGACCAATCTTTATTGTATATTCTTGGCACCTTTATCAATAATTGACCAAGTAACCATGGACATTTTTCTGGGCTCTTCATTCTCTTCTACTGATTTATGTGTCTGTTTTTATTATATACTATTTTTTGTAATATAGTATGAAATCAGGAAGAGTGATGTCTTCAGTTTTATTCTTATTTCCCAGGACTGCTTTGGCTATTAAAGATCATTTGTGGTTCCATATGACCTTTTGGATTTTTTCTATTTTTATGAAAAATGCCACTGGAATTTTTATAGAAATTGTATTAAATCTGTGGATCACTTTGGATAGAATGAATATTTTAACATTATTATTTCTTGCAATTAATGAGCCTGAAATATCTTTTTATTCATTTATGTTTTCTTTAATTTCTTTTTATCAATATTCTATAGTTTCTATGTACAGATCTTTTATGTCCTTGGTCAAATCTTTTCCTATTTTATTGTTGTGGATGTTATTGTAAATGGGATTGCTTTCTTAATTTTTCTTGTTGATAATTAGCTATGAGTGTGTGGAAGTTTGACTGATTTTTGTGTATTGATCTTGCTCCCAGAGGATTACTAGTTTCCTGTCCTTTCAGCTCTCTGATGCAGGCTAATTGGAAGCACAACCTTCAGGTAGCAGCTGGGAAAGTCAAAATGTTACATATATACTCTATCTCCTGTTAGGGAGAAATCAGAAACTGGCTGCTTTTGCTTATTCTCTCTGTGCTGAGCCAGAGGGATTAGCTGTTCAGCCTCCTTGTTTGACCAAACAGAACAGCCTTTTCGCCTTGTGTGGCCCTGGGGGTATTTGTAAATTCCAAGCCCTATTAGCTTCCAGAGCTAGGTTATTTGGGAACCAGTCCCTGGGGTGGCAGCTCTAACAGTTTAATGGTAAATGTGTGGACAAGCTTCTTCCAGGGAGAGACTTGGTTTTAACTGTTGGAGCCAGCAGGGAACAGACAGGGGTTGGGGTCCCCAACAGCTCTATTTCTGAGGATCCTTGTTAGCTTCCACATGCAGGCTGATTAGGAGCCAGCACCTCCAGCAGCAGCTGGGAACGTAGGCCATCAAATCCCTTGCAGAGGTAAACTGGGAGATGGGCACTTTTGTCTGTTTCCTCTGTACTGAACCCAGGGGAGACACCTGTTGGAAGTGCTTGCATGCCTTTTTGAAAACTGTATTTTTGTCTGTTGAATATGGTCCTGTGGGACTCGTGAATGCCAAGCCCTGTTGCCTGTTGGAACTAGGTAATCTGAGGGCCTGTTCCTCAGGTGACAGCTGCCAAAGTTGAGGGACTAGATGTAGGAACAAGTTTCTTCCAGGTTGAAGCTGGAGGCTGGGATTTATGTTGGAGTGAACAGAGGGAGAAAGCAGGGAAAGTGCCCTGGCACTCAGGAAGCAATTGAGTCAGACCCCTTCCAAGAAAAACTGGGAGTTGGGTGTTTTGGCCTGTTCTTTCTGTGGTTGGCCCTGGGCAAATAGCCGTAGGCTGTGCTCCTGTCTCCTTAACAAGTGCTTCTCTGCTTTAGTCCTGTGAGACTTATGAATGCAAGCCCTGTTGGCTATCAGAGCTAGGTAGTATGAGGGCCAATACCACAGGGTGGCAGCTATAAAAGCTGGGCTGTTAAATGGACAGACCAGCTCCTTTCTTCTAGGATGAAGCTTGTCACGTGGGTTTATTGTAAAAGTGAGCCAGAGGAAGAAGGTTGGGGAAGTGACCTGCTCTTTTGGGCTCCAAGGAGAATTATAGTCAGCTCCTAGAAGTGGGTTAATTAACAACCAGACCCTCGAGCAGCAGCTGGTGACAAATTCAACAAGCCTCTTTAAGGGCAACACTGGGAGAGGCAGTTTTTGTCTGTTCCCTTAGCACTGAGCAGGTGAGGAATGAACACGTGCCTGTTAACCACTTCTTTGTTGCTAAAGTCAGGTGGGACTTGTGACTGCAAGCTCCATTAACTCTAAGAGCTAGGTGATTTGGGGTCATTCCTCAGGGTAGCCTTAAAAGTTGGGGCACTAGATGTGTGGTCCAAATCCCTACCTCCTCAGGGAGAAGCTGAAAATTGTGGGTTCTGTCCTGACTGTTGTGACTTAATGGATTGGGTGTCTTTCTGCAACCCAAAAGATCACCAGTTTGGTGGTCAGTCAGAGCACATGCCTGGGTTACTGGCTGGGTCCCCAGTTGGGGGGTGTGAGAGAGGCAACCAATTGATATTTCACTCTCTTTCTCCTTCTTCTTATTCATCTCTTTAAATATGAATAAACAATCTTTAAAAAATGAAAGTTGAGGGTCATACCAATGGTTAGGCACTGTGGCAGGGGTGAGGCTTATGATGAGAATGTATCTCATCCTTTTCTGCCCGTTTTGATGTTGGTATTTTCTCAGTCCCTTGATGCATAGAAACTACTAGTTCTAGGTTTCTCTAAGGAAATTGATCTATGTGTATTGGTATGCATCCTTTGTAGGAGGTAAATTCCAAAGTCTCCTATGTCATCTTGGTGGCATCTCCAGAAAAGTTCAATAAGAATAAAAATTACTCTTAGCCCTGGCTAGTGTGGCTCAGTAGATTGAGTGCTGCCCTGTGAACTGAAAGGTCACTGGTTTGATTCCCAGTCAGAACACATGGCTGGGGTACGGTTCAGGTTCCTAGTTCGGGGTTGTTTCTCTCATACCTTAATATTTCTGTCCTCTTTCTCCCTCCCTTCCTCTCTCTCTAAAAATAAATAAATAAAATCTTTATAAAAGCTTTCAGTTTAAAAGAATAAAAATGATCTTTAATCTAGTTTTTTATTGTTATTCTATTACAATTGTCCCAATGTTTTCCCCTTTGCCTTCATCCACCCACCTCACTCGCCTGCTCCCACAGTTAATCCCCACACCATTGTCCATGTCCTTGGGTCATTCATACATGTTCTTTGATTAGTCCCTTTCCCTTCTTTCCACTATTGTCTCTCTCCCTTTTCCCATCTGGCTGCTGTGTCTGTTCCATGTTTTTGTGTCTCTGGTTCTATTTTGCTTGTTAGTTTATTTCATTCATTAGAATGTAATTGAGAAGTTTTCTTACAGGTGTTCTTGTGGTTTGTGTCAGACGCAAGGGTCTGAGACCCACGGTGGGTACTTTACTCTATGCAGGAAAGAATTCAAAGAAGAGCCATCAGAGTTTAAAGTGAAAGCGTTTATTAGTGATGCGGTGAAACAGAGAATAGCTGCTCCAAGGACAGAGCAACACCTCCCTAAGGGGGTTTACTTCTTTTATGGAGGCTAATTTAATCAAGGGGCAGGGTATTCAATAAAGGGGAAGGATATTCAGGATCTTTCTGAGGAAAGGGGTAAAGACTTCTCAGAAGAGTCCCCTAGTCTATTTTTTTTTCCTGTCCTTATATGGGCTATCTGTTTCTGATTAGGGCAGGTAGGGGTGTGTCATTTAAAATGCTGATGTATTACAATGAACGTATAATAAGGCTAGGGAATACCATAAGGTGAAATTAGTCACCATGTTTGATTGAACTGGTTTTCTGCAGGGTGAAAGCCATAAATCCATTGGGGGTTGATCTTACTACAGTCCTGGTTTTCCCTTATCGGTTGTTCTACCACATATCCTATCTCAATTTTACTACCTGGGAGGAAAATCAGAAGAAGGAGAAATGGAGGCAAAAGACCCAAGCAGTATGGAATAGGAAGCTGAGAGGATAAGTGAGAATTATAATAAGACTCAGCAATTATTCAAAATTAAAAGAACTTTAACTTTTCTTTTCAAGACTAGGTCTTCTAATTTTATTTGTGATGATAAGTGTTGCTTTTCAGGGCTAGAATTATAAATTCTTTTTGATAAATTATCCCTGCTGGTGGAACATAGGATTTGTAATATGATGTCATTCCTCTTGGTGGGAGTTGACACAACTCTTCTGCAGCTGTGGGGATGACACTGGTGACTCTGTCTGAGATGGACTGTATGCAGAGACCAAAATTGGACTCTAATTATTCATAGCACCTAATAAGACACATGGTGCACATTGGACCATATGGGATTGCACTCACTTATGGAAGAAATCATGCTGAAGAAGTTTGTTACTAGATTAAAGCCAACCCTAATGATAATTGCATAAAACAAAGCTTAACTCTAGACGTTTGTGTCACCATGGCTATAGGCCTCTGGCTGTTGAAACCTCATGTATTTATCTTTCCATTTCAGTTATAGAAAAACAAAGAAGAAGAAAGAAAGCTAGAATACAAAAACTGACCAGAACTTGCCTGAATAAATCTGGCATTAAATCTGACCTCCAGGAGACCTTGAACCTCATTATATCCTGATTATTATACATTAACATGCTAGTGACACATCTACTTGTACTGTGACAGATCTGACTCAGATCATATAAGGGAAGAAAAGGGGTGGTATCAGAAGTCAGAAAAGGGCCAGTATATCCTCAGAAGATTAATGCATATGCTTTACCCTCATTATGTTTCTTCCATAATCATCTCTCCCAAACTTCTCTAAAGGAGAAGTTGATCTGTGATTTTGACTCCTGCATTTAATTCTTTGGCCATTGAACAAAGCTTGTGCCACTGGGTGTTCAGCTTAGGTTTATTATTACTTTGTTGGCTTGGTGACACTGAGTGGACAAAGAACCTTGAAAGGACAGAGGGTATTTCCTAGGGACCTGGTCACCTCCAGGGGGGTCTGGATGATCTAACTTGGTAACAATTGGTTTTTTGGCAAAGTTAAAACATATTCTAAAATAGAACTTTTTAAACTATCTTTTTGAAGTTCAGATATTTGCTTTCTTTTATATGTATGTGTTTATTTTGTCTTGGATTGATAGTTTTGTAAAATACAATACAACTACTAAAAATTTAAAAACAACCCTCTATTTTTAAAGTTACATGCAATAGACACAAAATACTCTTATGATCTTTTTATAAAAGTTTCTTACGTATCAATAATCTCTCTCTCTCTCTATATATAAAATTATCAAGTGTTTTATATATATATAATTATCAAGTGTAAATTAAATATTTTTATTAACAAGATGAAATAATTCTATTTGGATGTTATTAACATGAGATAACCTCAAATAAATTTTTAAAAATACCTCAGTTCTGGGGCTATACATATAATTTCTCAAGAAAATTGGGGTAGTACATGGAGAAAATTTATTTAAGATCCTTTTGGGGCCAATACCCAGGTGAAGAATATCTTTGTTTAAGGTGGTCATGGACAGGCTGTGATAGCATGTTGACCCACAAGTTGGCTCTGAGCAATCAAACCCTCCTCACCCCCTTGTCTGTCCTTTGGAATGTGTGCTTTTCACATTGTTTCACATAATGGGAGTCATTTTCAAGGACATAGCCTTGAGAGAATAATGTGTTGTTGAGACAATATGGTCTTTATATTGACTGAACCCAGGGAAAGCCCCTATATAAACTTTTCATACTAGACCTTTCTGGCCTGAAATGTTTTTGTTGAGAAATTAGATGACATGACAACAGGAGCTCCCCTGTAGCTAGCTAACTGCTTTTTTCATGTGGCTTTTAAAATCCTCTCCTTGTTTTTAAGTTGTGCCATTTTAATTATGATGTATCTTAGTTTGGTCTCTTTGGTTTCATCTTGTTTGGGACTTTCTGAACTTTCTGGACTTGTGTGTCTTTTTCCTTCACTAGGTTAGGGAAAATTTTAGTCATTATTTCTTCAAATAGGCTGTCAGTATCTTGCTCATTCTCTTCTTCTTCTGGTACTCCTACGATGTAGGTGTTATGTTTCATCTTGTCCTAAAGGTCCTTTAAGCTCTCCTTATTTTTTAAAATTATTTTTTCTTTTTTACTCTCTGCTTAGGTATTTTCTCCTACCTTGTTTTCCAAATAACTGATTTGATCCTCTGTTTCATCTAACCTACTATTTATTCTTTCCTGTGTATTATTTATTTCAGATATGTATTCTTTATTTCTGACTAGTCTTTTTTAATGGTTTCTGTGTCTTTTTTTCATGCTGTTGAGCGTCTTTATGATCTTTACTTTAAATTCCATATCTGATAAATTGCTTATTTCCATTTCATTTGGCTCTTCTTCTGGAGAATTCTCTTGTTCTTTCATTTAGGGCCTGTTCAATTGTATTCCCATTTTGGGTTCTTCTTTGTGTTTGTTTCTATGTGTTGGGTAGATCTGCAAAGACTCTACTCTGAAGCAGGGTGTCTATATCAGACACTGCCTGTGATTGGCCTTGGGCAACCCATTTGGAGCTATTAGCAATCTGTCACTGTGGCTCCCTCTGCTGGGCCTCCTGGGTGTATGCAGAATGAACCAAGCTGCACTTTTACTAAGGCAGGCTTTTACCAGCACCTTATATATACCTGAAATAAGGTCTTTATTATTATTATGTGCTTATTCTTATAGCATATAGTTGTTTTCTTCATTAGACAATTAATTCCACAGGTTGCCATTTTGCTCTTCATGGAAAGTCTATTTGTGTGCTCAAGATGTCTGTGAATCTAAGCTCACTTCTGGCTCTAATTTCATGCCCACAGTGAATTTGATGAGAGATCACCTTGCCCTTTCACACATGCTTTTCCAAATTACAGTGGGCACAGAGCTGTGTCTTGTATCGCCTCTATTTACTACAGTGTCTGGCACAGTTTTTCATTTGTGTTGCCTGGATAATAATCACTGGGGTTAAGTGCTTAGTCTATGGAGTCCATCCTTAATCTAGTCATAGCTATGTGGTTCTTCCATTGCATGAACGACCCCCCAAAAAACAGATTTAGAACAGGCTTTTAAGTATAAATAATACAAGCACATCACTAAGAAAAATTTAAGTATAGTTACAATATCAATGCTTTTAATAATTCATACTTATTAAGAATGAGTATAAGAGTTATATTATGCCCTCAACATTGATATTTTTTAAAGAATTGATACTTTTATCTTTCTAGTATGATATTCATTTTGTAACACACTTAGAATTGTCCCATCTGTATTAAGTTTAACTTCAAAAATATTCAGGATCTGTTCTTTATCCAATTCCAAGAGAAAACTGCTCTGGCCTTCTACTATCATCTATTATTACAATGTTTTCTGCAATGCATTAAACCATGTGTAACTAATATTTTTAAATTACAGAGAAGCATCTGCTTCTGTTTTAATGTCTTGATAAAAGTGTTGTAAATATTGTAGATGTATAAGATTCCTTTTCTTTAAGAATCTGTTTTATTTCACCTGGAAACTATCTTAATTCTTAAATCCTTCACCCAGATGCTACATTTAGTAGATGAAATACATAGCTTTTAATCAACTTCTTTGTTACTTAGTAATGGAAAATATGCAGCTTTACATTTTCAAGAAGTGGTGTTAAAAGTCCAAAATAATCAAAGAGCCAGTAATATAACATGTATTCCTGTACCATGCAATTAACCTTTGGAACACAGTTTTTATATTCATTTAATTACTCAAGGCATGAAAATTACACTTTCAAGGCATAAATAACTGGTTAGGGCCAGTGGAGAGTGCTGACCACATAGCCAGGGACTTCATTCAGAGATTCTTGTATTTTGGAGAGCCACCCTCCATGTGATGGCCTACTGATGCTCCTTTCACTTACTAATGATCATTCAAAACCAGCTTATGGGTACAGCTGGAGGGTTGCTCCTTCTCCATTAAGACATGCATCCCAGTGGGAACAGAGAGCAGTTAGGATGTAGCAATGAAATCCAGTTAGGCTATATTTAGTTTGTTGCTTTTACTTTGGGGGTGAAGGTGCAGAGGTTAATTTACTGTATTTTTCCGGGAAAACCTTCATTTCACAGAATGTTTGAGCCAAAGGAGCACCTAGATATTATCTAGTTTAATAACCTTCATTTTATATGTAAAAATGAGAATTTCATAAATGTTAATTGTGTAACTCCAGGGAAAAATGATGTTATACTGGGCATTATGAGCTATGTAAAATGAACATCAATTGCCATTCCACACTTTGTTAAAAGACTGTTGGTGTGCCCAAGATTTTAGTAAATTATTGAATTTATCTTTAGCCCCTACTTTCTGTATCAGCTTTGATAAGAGATCACTTTGCTCTCTCACATGTGTGCTCCTAAATCACATGATTTAATAATTTCTTAATTTTCCCACAAAAATATAGTTTCTCTAACCTCCTGCCATTCAATTCGGCCCTGTTCTTTGATTTTTCCAAAAATTCTTACTTGATTTTCATGTAGAAAACTTTATTTCTTCTTGTACTTGCCTTCCTCCTTAAATGTCTTATTAATTTTTTAATTTTAATAGACAATGTTCCCTTGTATACTAGAAGGTGGTTTATGTCAACTATGTTAAGTGTTAAGTTAATAAAAGCCAATAAATAACTATAAATACAAATAGAAAATAAATTGGTTTTAATAAAATTTTATTGTTGAGTAAATTACACATGTTAGACATATTCCTTTCCATTTGAAGGTTTTTTTTTTTTTTTTTTTAAACACACTATTTGCTTTTTTCTTTATCTGTGGCATTTGTCTGGTGAAACCACAATTTTGGTTCAATATGACTCTCTAGCTCTCTGTACCTGCCCTTAAACAACTAAATGTGGCTAGAGGAAAGTAATCAACTATGCTGAGTGATTTTTTGTTAATTCAAGACTCTGAGGGTTGTTGGTAGTTGGACTTTACTTCCTAGTCATTGACTCTCCCACTCTCTGAGACAACTATTTCATAGCTTCTTCTTTATCCTCAAGTATCCATTGTTTTCTTATCTCTTGTTCTCTTAGCTGATGAATCTGCTTCCTATTATTTTACTGGAAATATGGAAGCACTCAAACACTCAGCCCTTGTGCACTTGTACCCACAAACCCTGCCAATCCTCCTTTTCATATGGATGCTTGTACCGAAGGCTAGCCCTTCCACTGATGCACTGTTGTACCCCCAGTGCTTAGAGTTGAGCTCAGTACATAATGGGTTTGCAATAAATACTATACATGAATGAATGCCACATTTTCTTTATTGAGGTAAATTCATGCGTACTACTCTCCAATGAGTGAAAAGCTGAATTTAGTTAAGTGTTTCATCTGTAATCTCTTTTTCACTGCATGGAGACTTTCATGCTCTTTCTCTGGGTTCAGATGGGATGTGGTGCCATATAACTGAATTTTCTTTGGTGGCAACAAAAGTTCTAAGGGCTGCACTAGGGGATGAGGCTAGAATAGGTAACATGATAATATCTCTGTTATCAAAAAGTTTGCATTTTAGTGAAAAGAAGCATTATTCTACTTAAAAATTAGTTAACAGGCTTTAAGATATTTTGAGTCTTTCCCTAAGTTTGTTAATTAACTAAAATATCAAATTAATCCAGAATAGACAGATATTTTATTATTTCTCTACTTGTCTACTAGCCTATTTATTTGATTTCAACAATATTGTTTTTCTGTAAAGTTTTTATTGCTTTTTCTTTTTTACCTGAATTCCAACCACCACAGCTGCTTTCCCACTCTACCCCATGACGTGTAATTAAGCTGCCTATTTTCCTGTAATTAAAAAGGTTAAAGAATTGATTTTAATCATCACTCTCTGAGGAAAAGCAGCAGGAATAAAATTACAGATAATAGTTTAAAAAAAAAACAGAGATGTTTAATATATGTTTTTTTAAGTGAATTTCAAGGGTTATGGAAAAGACCATCATACTCATCTCCAGGTTTTTCAGTAGAATGGTAAATTATCTTGTTTAGTTGATAGTTTTCTTTAATAGTTTTAAAATAAAAAAATTATTTATTTTTTCTTGGTTTGATGTTTCATAAATTTGAACCTTTATGAATTATTTTTCTTATATCTTATGTGCCACTTTTATGCAAAAAATTAAGCTCAAGTTTTAGAAAATGTTTATTTTAAAATATTTTATTTATTATTTTATAGAGAGAGGGAAAGGGAGAGAGGCAGAGAGGAAGAGAGACATCAATGTATGGTTGCCTTTCACCTGCCTCCAGCTACGGACCTGGCTGGAGACCTGGCTTGCAACCTGGTTTTGTGTCCTGGCTAGGAATCAAACCAGCAACCTTTGGGTCTGCAGGCCAGCACCTTATCCCCTATGCCACCAGCCAGGGACTAAAAATGTTTTAAAGACCATTACTTGTGTGTTTATATTTTTAATTTTAAAAATTGTTATTTTATTATAGCTGTTCCAAGTTTTCCCCATTTTCTTGCTCCCTCACCCCTCCTTCAGCTTTCCACAGCCAATCCCCACACCATTGTCCATATCCTTGAGTCTTGCATACATGTTCTAGTCCCTTCCCCTTCTTTTCTCCAATATCCCCCTCCACTAGCCCCTCTGGTTACTGTCAGTCTGTTTCATGTTTCTATGTCTCTGGTTCTATTTTGCTATTAGTTTATTTTGTTCATTAGCTACAAATTAAAAAACAAAACAAAACATTTATTTGTATCTTTCTCAATTTTTTTGCTTCAGTGTTCTACAGTTTTCAGAGTATAGGAGGCCCTTGGTTAAATTTATTCCTACATATTTTATTTTTCTTATTGCTGTAGTAAATGAGATTTTTTCTTAATTTCTCTTTCTGATACTTAATTGTTTGTGTACAAGAATGCCATCATTTTTTGAATATTGACTTTGTATTCTGCTGCTTTGCCAAATTCACTTATTAGGTTGAGTAGATTTTTGGTGGAGTCTATAGGGTTCTCTGTGTATACTATGCTGTCATCTGCATATAATGACAGTTTTACTTCCTCCTTTTCAATTTTGATGCTCTTTTTTTCTTTTTCTTGTTTAATCACTGTGGCTAGAACTTCCAGTAATATGTTGAATAACATTGGTGAAAGCAGACACCCTTGTCTTGTTTCTGACCTTAAGGTAAATGCTTTTAGTTTTTTCTCATTGAGCATGATGTTAGCAGTAAGTTTTTGTATGTGGCATTTATTATGTTGAGGTATGCTCTCTATTCCCACTTTGCTGAAAATTTTTATCATAAATCAATGCTGTACTTTATCAAATGCTTTTTTTAATGATCTTGTAGTTTTTGTCCTTCATTTTGTTTATGTGGTGTATTACATTTTTTGATTTGTGAATGTAATAGTGTCCTTGCATCCCTGAGATGAATCCCACTTGATCGTGGTGTATGATCTATTTAATGTATTGCTGGATCCAGATTGCTACTGTTTCATTAAGAATTATAGCTTCTATGTTTATTAGAGATATATAATTTTCTTTCTTTGTTGTATCTTTAGCTGGTTTTGGAACTAGGATAATATTGGCCTGAAAAAAATAGTTTGGGACTTTTCCTTCTTTGTGAATGTTTTGAAAAAGTTTGAGAAGAATATGTGTTAATTCTTTTTTGAATGTTTGGTAAAATTTACCTGTGAAGCCATCCAGTACAGGCCTTGTGAGTGCTAGAAGTTTTTTGATAACTGTTTCAATTTTGCTTATTGTTATTTGTCTGTTCAGGCTATCTGCTTCTTCGTGATTCAGTTTTGGGAGATTATATGCTTCCATAAATTTGTCTATTTTGCCTAGATTGTCCAGGCATTTAGCTATTCATAATTCCTTTTAATCCTTTAAGTTTCTGTGGTATCAATTATTGTTTGTACTTTTTAGTTTCTGATTTTATTTATTTGGATCCTCTCTCATTTTTTATTACAGAGACTGCTTACAGGTTTGTCAATTTAGTTTATCTTTTCAAAGAACCAGTTCCTGGATTCATTGACTTTCTTGTCTTTTGTTTTGTTTTTTGTTGTTATTGTTGTTGTTGTTATTGTTTTTAGTCTCTATGTCATTTAATTCTGCTCTGATCTGTATTATTTCCTTCATTCTACTTGCTCTGGGTTTTGTTTGTTGTTGTTCCTCTACTTCTTGTAGATGTAGAGTTAGGTTGTTTATTTGAGATTTTTCTGTCATCTTTTTAGGTAAGCCTGTATTGCTATGAGCCTGTCTCTCAGGACTCTTTTTTTCTGTATCCCATAGGTTTTGGTATGTTTTATGTCCATTTTCATTTGCTTCCAGAAACTTTTTGATTTCTTCTTGGATCTTATTATTAACTCATTCATTGTTTAATAGCATGTTATTCACTCTCTATGAATTTGAATATTTTTGAGATTTTTTTGAGGTTGGTTTCTCGTTTCAAGCCATTATGCTCCAAGAAGCTGCTTGATATGAATTCAATTTCCTTGAATTTGTTAAGGCTTGTTTTGTGTCCTACCATGTGGTCTATCTTTAAAATGTTTCATGTGCATTTGAAAAGAATGTATACTTTGCTTCCTTGGGGGGAAATGTTCTATACATATCAATTAAGTCCATTTGATCTAGAGTTTTGTTCAATGCTAAAATATCTTTGTTGATTCTTTGTTTGGAAGATCTATCCATTGTTAACAGTGGCGTGTTAAAATCCCCTACAATGACTGCCATTCTCCTGCTTAAAGTCCCCCATATTTTATTTATATATATTTAGGTGATCCTATGTTGGGTGCATGTATGTTTACAAAGGTTATAATCTCTTGGACTACTCCCCTTATGTATTATTTTGTGTCTTTCTTTGTCTCTTTTCATGGCCTCTGTTTTGAAGTCTATTTTGTCTGATATAAGTATTGCTACCTCAGCTTTTTTTTTTCATGTCCATTTTCTTGGGATATTTTTTTCTATAACTTCACTATCAGCTTGTTAGATACTTTGTTTTGAGGTGGGTTTCATGTAGACAACATATATTTGAATTGTACTTTTTAATCCATTCAGCTACCCTATGCCTTTTTATTGGAACATTTCATCCATTTACATTTAAGGTTATTATTGATAGGCACTTGTTTGTTGCCAGTTTTCCCCTTTGTGTTTTTGTTCCTCCTTCTCTTTGTCTTCTTTCTTGGAAACTCTTTTGTTGCCTTCTGTTTTAAATGAGAGCCTTGCTGGATACAGTAGTGTTGGTTGCAGGTCCTTGCCTTTCATTACTTAAACTATTTCATCCCAGTCTCTTCTAGTTTCTAGAGTTTCTGTTGAGAAATCAGCTGATAACCTTATTGGAGCTCCCTTGTATTACTGTCTGTTTCTCCCTTTCTGCCTTATGGATTCTTTCTTTGTTTTGAAATTTTACCATTTTAATTATGCTGTGTCTTGGAGTGTGCCTCTTTGGGTTCACCTTAATTGGGATCTCCTATGCCTCTTGACCTTGCATGACTTTTTCCCCTTGCTAAATTATATAACTTTCATGTCATTATTTTTTTCAAACAAGTTTCTATCCCTTGCTGCTTTTCTTCTTTTTCTGATATTCTTATGATGTGAATATTGTTATGTTTCATGTTGTCCTGAAGCTCCCTTAAAGTATTCTCATTTTTTTGAAGTGTTTTTGCTGTTTGTTATTGTTGTTATTTCTCTGACTGACTATTGTTGTTATTTCTACCTTATCTTCTAGGTGGCTGATTTGGTCCTGTACTTCATGTAGCCTGCTTTTAATTCCTTCTATTCTATTCTAGTCTTAATTTTTGATATTGCATTCTTCATCTCCTCCTGGTTCATATTCATAGTTTATATGTCCTTTTTTCATGCTGATGTCATTCCCTCCAAGTTCCTTGTAGCTACTATAAAGTTCCTTATAGTCCTCAGTGAGTTCCTTGAGTATCCTTATAATCATTACTTTGAACTCTATGTCTAACAGATTGCTTGCCTCACATTCATTTAGCTCTTTTTATGGGGATTTCTCCTTTCTTTTTGATTGGGAGTTGTTTGTCTCTCTCAATTTAGGTGAGTTTTTTGTTGGTTGATTTGTTCTGTGTCTCAGATTGCCCTATTTTGATTGCCTATCTTTGTGGAGTAGACTTCTGTGGTAGAGTTCTAAGGGACTCATTGGTGCAGTCTCTTTGATCTCCTGATGTGGATGCTCTAGGATGCCCTTTATTCAGTTTATGTAGGGTGTCTTGTTGTACTTGGGCTTTGACTATTGATAGCTCATTCGTTGGTAGGTTCTCCTTTCTTGCTGGCTGAGTCGCAAACCCCACCACATCTTATATGCTATTGTACAGCTGCTGGCAGAACAAAGCAAAATAACCCAGAAAACCAAGCCCACACCACCAAAAATTCTCCCCTCCCACATCAGCAATATAAACAGCAACTGGGCTAAGCTTAATAAAGGTGGAAAGATATGAAGAGTAATGTGAGATAAGAAAAAATAATATGAGATGACTAAAAGAGAAAAAAAAGATTTTGATATGGAAGAGAAGTAAGAGTAAGAAATACTCAAAGACAAAGAAATAGAAACAAGGCAAAGAATGGAAGAAAATGGAATTTAAAACATAAGTTACAAAAGGGAATAATGGTGACAAAATGGAGTAAGAAAAAGGAAGAGTATAAGATGAGGTTTGTAATAAAATTAAAAAATAGTAAACCAATAGGAACAAAATTGCAGAAAAAGCTATAGCAAGGTCAATAACAATGACAGAATAGCAAAGATTAAAATAAAGGTGAAAGAGCATAAGAATTTGTAAGAAAGAGAAAAGACAATATGAAATATCTACAGTAATGATTTTGAAAGGCTAGAGGGAAGAGAAATAGTGAGGGTAAGGAATAGGAACAAGGTGTAGAAAGGAGGAAAATAATATTTAAAACAAAAATAAGAAAGGTCAGGAAGAAGGTAAGATAAGGGAAGGGTACAATGTGAGATTTCAAATAAAAATAAAATAAAAATATAAAAATATGAATAAAAAGAATAAAAAAAAGATAAAAATAATGAATTAATTGTAATACAATGAGGAAAAAGAAGAAATGTTAAAAGGCTATTTAAATGAAAAAAATAACACAAATTCTGAAGAAGAACATGATGGAATTCATCTCAGCAGAATATGGTGTTTGCTTGTGTCTTCTCTAACTGCCTCTGGCTTTTTATCAACTCAAGGTCTAGGGGTGGGTCCTCCAACTTCCCACAACACTGCAGATATTGCCTTCACTTGTCTTTAGAGGGGGCTTCTATTGCAACTGGAGGGTAGGACCCTTGGGTCTCCCCTTGGAGGTGATGTTCAGCCTTCTGGGGAAATTGTGTGTGTGTTCCCCTTGACCCTGTACCACCTGTCTTGGTCTGTCCAAGCTTATTTACAATAATGTATAGTTTCTGATGAAGTAGCTATTTGTTTCAGGGGAAGGGCCAACTTTTGTAAGAGGGTCAGCTCTTTCCTGCTTTATTCAGTTTATGTGGGCTTTCTTGTTGGCAGTTCTGTGTGCAAGCAGAGGCTGGGGTGGGGGTGCCTGGGGGGCCCTGATCTCCCTGTTTTGCTGGCCTCAGTGGAATAGGGTCCTAGAGACAAGTGTATTTTGTCTCTCTGAGAAAGGTGCAAAATGGGCCCTGTTGGCATTTCTCTGCCTGTCTTTCTCCTGTGGATATGCACCCTGCAGGGTGTCCTTGAGCTTGTCCTGCCTGTTTTGAAGAGCTATCAGTTGGGTGCTTGGATGTGGTGCTTCTTGCAGGAGGGGGTTCTGGGTACATCCTTCCCTCCTCAGAGGTATGACCTCTGTCAGGGAAGGGGCCTCTCAGGTGCTCAGGTCTTGCCCACCACCCTCACAGCAGACAGTCCTGGATTCTCCACTTTATGCAGCCTCTGGCCTGCCTGCTGTGCTGGGCTGGGGCCCAGAAATCCCCTTCTGCACAACTTTCTGATCTCTGCCCAGCTATATTCAGTGGGGGCAAAACACACCTTCAGCCTTGTTTCTTTGCTGGCAGAGCAGCTGTACACACAGTCCCCACCCAGCACACTTCAACTCCCATTTTTAAAAGTCTCTGGTCACTCCCACTGCATTACTGAGTCACTGTCTGGTTTTCCACACATGCCAGCTCTCCAAAAAGCTGAAAGTCTTTCAAGGCCTGCCTCCACCTGACCCAGGTACAAATAGAGTACCTCCCCCTCTCTGGCACCCTCCTGGTTGGCGTTTGGCACTGCAGCTATGGACGTGCTGCTCGTTGTATGTGTGTAGCCTGGATCACCCCAACTTAGTGTATCCTTCCAAGTCACTCCCAGCCTGGGTCTGAGGGTTCTCTGCCCTAGGAGGGGAAGGAGCCATGAAACTGTGATTTCTGACTAGTGTCTGTGGTTTCAGGTGCCAGGCATGGGGTATTTTATTTTGACTTCAACCTGTAAAATCTTACCGCCCATTGGTAGCATCTTCTGTACTCCTTGGCTTCCAAGCTTCATATCAGCTAAGATTCCATTGATTACCCAGGTTATTTGTCAGGAGATCAGGCAAGAGTCTGAGTTGGGGGCAAGAGCAAGTGGGCTCAGCTTCCACTTTTGTGGCCACTGTCTTCAAGATCCCCCTTAGCTCAAGTTTTTATCATATATATGTTAACCTCAGGCATTTAATCCATCTGACTTCCTTTCTTGTATACTAGGAGATCCCCCATACTTAGAGTTGTGTTTGGTGCATAATGCATGTGCAATAAATAATCTCATTTCTGTGAAACTTTCCTTTGGACTTCTTTCACAACATTCTCTTTCTCATTACTTTTCTATAAACACATATTGAAGAGCAAAATATCACTTGTATATATTTTAAAACAAAATTTATTTGGGCCCAATATAACAGTTAAATTACCACTTCTGAATTTTTTAAAAGTTTACTTAAATGGTCTAGGAGGGATATTATAATGTCTAGGATACTCTATATTAAATGGCTTATAATTATATAAGGAACACAAATTTAAACAAATAAGTATAACCAAGAGAATGGGCTTTGGAGACAAATTATTGCTAAATCGTGAAGAACTGGTTCTCCTCTAACCTTACAGCCTAGAGGGAAGTAATTAATATATGTACATAAAAATGATAGATGATCAGTATTTGACCTTGTACCGTATTATGTGTTATTGATGTGGGTGTTGTGGGGATCCAGGGATCAGGGGGGTTTGTGACCCATGATGGGCTCTTGGCTCACACAAGAAAGAATTCAAATTGGAGCCAGCATGGAGTTTAAAGTGAAAGTGAGTTTATTAGTGAAGCAGTGAGACACAGAGTGGGTTCCCCCATTGACAGAGATGCCCCTCTTTAGCTGGTTTTGCTTTCTTCATTGAAGTTTATTCAATTGGTAGCAGGGCATCCAATGGGGGAAAGGATAGAGATTCCTCAGAAGAGCCTCCACAGCCATTTGGTGTTCACTATATAGGCTTTCTTTTTCTGATCAGGGTGGTGCAAGGTGTGTCATTTAGAGTGCTGAGGTATTACAATGAACATACAATGAAGCTAGGGGTTGTTACCGTAAAGTGAAATTAGTTGCTGTACTGCCAGTTCTGCAACATAAATCCATTGGAGGTTGGTCTTACTATCTCCTGGACAGTCCCTGTACTCCTTATCTATTATAGCTATTTCACTAGATACCTTGTCTCATCATGGTGTATCAGAGATTTTCATAGGAAGAAAGGATTAAGATGGATTTGAGTATTTGGGAAAGTAAGTATGCTGTAAGTGGAAGTTTGGCTTTGAAAGAAAGACTAGGATTTTCTTGTGAAAAAGATAGAAGGTATTATAGAGAAGTGATATTCCTGAGTGGAGATGAGGAACTTTGAGATAAACAAGCCATATGAGGATACTTGGAATTTTGACTAGTATCTTCTGAGCAGAGTAGGGTTATTCCTTGTATTAATCAGTGTTTTCCAGAGAAACAAAACCAATAGGGTCTATCTATCATCTATCTAGCCATCTAGCCATTTATCTCTTCAGCTTATTATTGGAATTGGTTCAGGGTGTTATGGAAGCTGAGAATTGCCATGATCTGCTGTCGGCGAGTGGGTAAACCAGAAGCACAGGTGGTATAATTCAGTCTGAGTTGAAAAGCCCAAGAACCTTAGTCATGAGGAGCAATGCTGTAAACCGTGGTTATAATTTGAAGGCCTAAGAACCAGGAGAGCTATCTGAGGGTAGGAGGAGATAGATGTTGGTTTTCCTCTTCCTTTTTCTTCTATTCAAGCTCTCAAGGTTTGAATAAAGCTAATCTGCTTTGGTGAGGATGGTATTTACTCAGTTCACCTATTCAAATGGAATCTTTTCTGGAAGTGTTCTCACAGATACATCCAGAAATAACATTTAACCAGCCATCTGAGCTTACCCTAGCCTAGCCAAATTGACACCTTCAAGTAACCATCATACTTTCAGGAAAGGAAATGTTTTGTTGATTCTTCCAAAAATAATGTCTTTTCTGACTTGACAATAAATAATTGGGCATTTTGGAGGGCAAAACACTTGAATAATGCTTTTTGTTTGCTTTGTTCATTTATGTGTTCTTTCTAGCCATCTGTCTGCATCTAGCCTTAAATGGATACATTTTAAAATGTATTTGTCTGGATATAGTGAAAATTATAATAAAAATGATAGCTTCAAGTGCCTACCATGTTCTAGGAACTGTTTCAAGTATTTTCTAGATGTTAACTCAATCTCTCAGAACAACCTTATAAATATTGCTATTATCTCCATTTTACGCATAAGGCAAGTGAGGCACAGAGTGGACATATGAGACGTTGTGCAACATTAGAGACTTTAATCAGCAAAGTTGAAATCTGAAATCTAGTTGTCTGATTCCAGAGGTGGTGTTCTTAATCTTATCCAGAGCCTATGCTTTGGTCTTAATCACTGAGCTACTTGTGCAGATCATCGATTACATGTTGGACATTATGAGGCTAAACAATTATAAGTTATGACTCTGGCCTTAAGGAGCTGATAACATGTTGCTAAATTATAAGGGATGGATTTATAAGGCATACCTGGTGCCATGAGAGTTGATTAATGAGACCAGGAGTCAGTGAGGTCTGCATGGAGGTTCAGGGAGGAGTTGGATGAATCCACTGGGATAGACAAAGGAATTTAGATGAGGTAACAATGGGAGTGCAAATGCACAGTTGGTATATTAGTTTCATGGCTGCCATGAAAAAGGTCACACAAATGTGGTGGCTTAAAACAACAGAAATGTTTTCTTTCACAATTGAGGGGACTAGAAGTCTAAAAGTTAAGGTGTGGGTGGGGCCTGCTTCCTCTGAAGCCTCTAAGGGAAAATCTTTCCTTGCTTCTGCTTTGCTTCTGATATCTCCTGGAATTCCTGGTGTTCCTGGGTTTGAAGTTGTGTCATTTTAATATCTGCCTTCATCTTCACAAGGACATCTATCTGTCTTGTGCCTCCAAGGAGTCCGCTCCTCTTCCTATAAAGACACCACTGATCATTGGATTTAAGGTCCATGTTAGTTCAGTATGGTCTCATCTTAATGCATTACATCTGCAAAGACCTTATGCCCAATAAGGTCACATTCTGAGGTGTACATGAATTTTGGGGGAAGGGGACAGTATTTAATCCACTCCAAGTGGTGACAGCACAGGACATGGTATAGTTACCGTGTTCTATGAGCAAATGGAGTGGGTGGGAGATTTGCAGGGGGAGACATGTGAGTTGTACTTTAAGCCATATGAATTTGAAATGACATTTGTGGATATGTTTCAATTACAATAGTAATCAGCTTTATTTTCTTGGAAATATCACTTTTTTTTTTGACATATCACCCTTTTTTAGGTCCTATAAAGCCCTTGGCTATTGCCATATAAGAAATGAAGTAGGTCATTTCTCTGTTGAAATATATTTTCTTCTTTTTCATAAGTTTATACCCTGTAGTTCCATACATCTTCTGCATCTTTCTCTTCTTCCTCCCAATTAACATTGACATAAAAGGCAGCTATTTATTGCCTGTTACATGTCTAGCACTGTTCTAAGTCTTTACAGTTAATCTTTCCAACAATCTGATGAAAACTGCTCTATAACCTTTGATAAGTGAGGATAGTGAGATAATTTTTATTTCAATGCTTCATTTTAATGAAAATGGAATAACCTTTGTATATTTTATCTCATAGTTAGTAATGCGAATTTTAGTTAAAATGTAACTACTTGTGCTATGCAGACAATAATCAGATGACTAGAGTCCTCTTATACTGAATAAGTTTCCAAAAGCTCAGGAAATACACTGCTTGGAAACGGGAAGCTTTCTTTGACATGGAAAATGTTAGAGCTTAAAAACATACACTATAAAATCAAAGACATGTGATAGATCTGGTGTGTCAGTTCATAAATTGGGCCATGCCTTTCTTTTGGTGTTATAATTATTGGAAATTGAATTGCTGTTTTTTACACATATATGTTCAGGAAGTGGTACCTGCAGGAACAGCTCTTCTATGCCTCTCTCTCTCAAAACCTTATGTGAGGGATTCCAGAAAGATGGCTAGGACAGTAACATTGGAATCTAACTCTTGACTTTCAGTTGCCTAAACTTTCTGAGCCCCAGGAAGATAAAGGTAATTATCATATGGATGTATTTTTAAAAATTATGTAAAATTATATGTATTTGCCTATACCAATGTAAGTTCTAAATTTATTAACTAAAATTTAGTAATGGACAAAGAAGACACATTTACTTAATTATGTATGAAATTACACAGAATGGCTCCTTTTTTTGATGCTTGAGTTGTTTCAGCTTCAAAATTGGTAGATGCATTTTAGCTTACCTTCATTCAAGTCACAAAATTACATGTAAAATTCTTCAGTTTTCCAATGTAGACACTAGGGTAAGAGAATAGGAAAGAATCAATTCATATAATTGTTAAATTATTTGTAATACATATATAATGTTTTTTATGGATTTCTAGTTTTAACCCATTAAAGTATATAGTGCATATTGGAGTTTGATGCAATCAAATGAATTAGCACATCTGAAAAAAGTATTTGAAAAGATGTTCATATTATTATTAGATTATTGGAGGAACAATTGGCATTTCAGGTAGCTATTTGAACCCTACTGAAGTATTAGTTAATAATGACCCAATAATTTCCTAAGTCCCCAAATAATTCATTGGCTTCTGATTCATGTATGCTTACTCATAATTTTTGAGTAAGATTTAGCCACTTATGTAAATAATTTTTGTATATAAATGGATTTTATCTGTTGCAAGTATCATTTATTATGCATGTTTGCATCCTTTTTCATTCCAAAATTTCCTTTGTTTACCATATATATGGTGTGTCCAGAAAATATCCAGTCATGCACTATGAAAAATAGAGGCATTTATTGAAGAAGACACAAGAAACACTGTACATAGGACTATGATGCCCCAGTCACCTTCAAAGTAGGCTTCTTGGGACCTTATACAGTTCTTCCAGCATCTCTTTCCCTATTTAAAACACTCTGGTTCATTGCTAGCAATTGGAATCAAGTCATTAGCAACTGCAGCACAATGTTTCTTTTGATCTGGTAGCAGAAGCTGTGGAATAAATTTTGTGATGACGTGTTTCATACCAAGATCTTGCATCAAAATCTCAGACACAGTAGTTTTTGGAACCCCAAGATCAGCTTCTAGGTCTTGTACTGTCAGATGCTGATCTGTGTTGATTGCAGCCTAAGCACATACAACATTTTCAGCTGTTCTGCTTGTTGCAGGCCTTCCAAATGTGGACCACTTTCCACATCCTCCTCCCTATGGTGTGTGTCCAAACCCAGAGGGGTGTGAATAGCTCTGAGTTCATATTTACTCAGGAACATAATGACAGAAAAGTATGATCCATTGATGATTCATGCACTGAGTTTATGTCACCAAGGAGTCACAGACTGATTTATAATGTGCACTATTATTATCCTGTCATATAATATAGAAGTTAGGCACTCATTTGCATATTGGGGCTATGCAACTGTTTACATTTAAAAAGAAAAGAGGATTTCAAGTGATATTAATGCTATTGGTGGTAATAATTAGGTTGCACAAACTGTTCTTTTATTTGGTTTTTAATGTACTAAGCAAAAATCATAAAATCTATTGAAACTGGGGCTTAGTTGTGGTGAGGTCAATCTGTGTCCTTCATACAAAGTAGTACAAAATTCATCTCACTTGCTACAGCAGGCATAATGGAATTATCTTTCTCAGGCAGAATCTGAGGATTTTCACTCCTTTTCAAAATGCAAATCTCAGGAGATTACAGTCGAAGACTATACTATTGACCTAATTTCTCTAATGGTTTAATTTCATTCATGTTTTCATCTGAGGAATTTTATGCTTATAATTTTAAGCTCCTGTAATGTGCCCTATATTTTAGTTCTAGGCAACTTTGTTTCACACAATCCCATTTTGTGACCTAGAAGGTTGTTTGAATAATTAGAACATTAGTTCTATGAATGCCAGCATATGCATGTATGCACAAGTATTTAAAACTGAATAAACAAAATGCCAGTTTTAATTTACACTATTCAAATGGTTGTATAGGCCATGTCATATCACAATTTAGGATAATTGAAAATATTTTTAAGATTATTTGTTTTGTGTGTGGAAAGAGCAAGTATACAGAAATACCTTAGAATACAACACTTAAGTTTATCATAACATTTGGTAGCTGTAAAATTGTACAGAGGGATTTAAGCTATCTATAATATAAATGATTAGATGATTTATTTCTAGTTCTTGTCAAATGAGTCATATTAGTTTTGACATAAATTTCAATATTTGTGTGAAGGCTAATTTGACTCATTTTTCTTAGGCTAAAGATATTTTTTCTTTCCATTAAGGCAACAACAGAATTTTGTTAATAGTAACATTGCATTATTTTAGGTCCATTTATTGCTATAATTTAGTTTTGGAAAGAGATGACTAGGAATAATTATCAGCTGTTAAGAGAAGCATACATACATTTACATTGTGATGTATTAAAATGACATTAACGCCATAAGAATTTGAACAGTGTTATATTTGCTGTTCAATATGTACACACATACATGTATTCATGGAGGGCTCACCATGGACAGATCTGTGGGGAAAGTTGTCTGCTTATCTTGGGAGGACCTCTGTCTCCCAAGGTGTTCATTCCTGATGCTCCACTGTTCTCTCTCCTCTCAGATATGTTAGCTGGAAACAGCACAAATGAGCTAGGTAGGTGTTATTTTAAAAGAAAACCCTATTCGTTATTTGGTTAATTATATAAATATTAGAAAATGAAGTAGAACATATTTCTGTGATTCCTGGAATTTTTATTGGATCAAAATATATTATTTATTTATTTATTTGGTAAATCAGTGCCTGAGATTGACCTAGCACATTAGCAAGTATATTTCTATTTCTAAAACTGTTTTCTTCATTATGTACTTTCTTTGAGAATCAGAAAAATATAATCGCTTACTTTTCCAGCCCCTCTTGTGACAAAGGGTCACTTTGGGGGTGCAGTTCCCCTGTTAAGTAGAAGTATTCTGGGAAAGAATTTATGGTGGTTCTTGCTTGTGATACTGGTAAAATGTGTGGTAGTATGGTAACCATTTGGTGAACTTGAGGTGTTACATATGGAAGTATGAGGGCAATGCCCTGAGAACTAGGAATCTAACTCAGCAGCCACTCCCTTTACCTGTGTGGTTCAATGTTGTTGTCACTAGCCAATGGCAACTAGCACTTGAACTGTGGCTAGTCTGAATTGACATATGCTATTAATATAAAATCATACCAGATTTCAAAGACTTAGTACAAAAATAAGAAAAAAATACATCATTAATATTTTAAATATTGATTGCATGTGGAAATGATAATACATTGGATATATTGGGTTGAATAAAATATATTATGAAATTAACTTTGCTTCCTTTTACTTTTTTAATGTGGCTTCTGGAGCCTTTGCTATTACACGTGCTGTCTGATATTTTTCTCACATTATATTTCTATTATACAACTCCATTCTAGATATTTTTTTTGATGTGTGAGAAAGATAGCTTCAACCCAATTAAAACTGAGCTGATACTTGTGGCTTAAAGCTTTCCTTACTGATATTAGATGCCATTTCCAATCACTGAATAAGAGTATCATGGAAATTGTTGGTTGGATCTTTCCAACACAAATATACATTTCATAGTTTTGATTAAACTACAGTATAAGTTTACTACTATTTTTTTTCTCATCTGCTATTTTCTTCTGGTTATTACTCCTTTTAAATAAATATGTATTTCAAACAGTGAGGCAGACCTGAGTAGATAGCTAGGCTTAGCTCCTTGTTGTCTTGGGCTATTATGCAAGTTATTTAACTTCCCTGAGTCTCAACTTCCTTAGTTTTAAAATAAACAAGGTACTGTCTGACCTGCAAGGTTGTATGAGGATTAAGGGGTATAATCTACACGAAATGGGTTACCCAGTGCCTACTATGTAGATGTTGTTTCAAGTACAGTGGCTCTTATGATAAAAGGATACATTTTGATCTCTAGCAGTGGTTGCGTCAGGAGTGGGTGGAGAGAAAGAGTTGAGAAGAGAAAGCATGAGTTGGTTGTAGGATAGAGTGGTAAAAGCCACATGTAAAGGGCTCTCGGTATGCCAGATGGGGTTTGGCCATCAGCTGGGGCCCCCGTCTAAAGCTCTTCCCCAGCCTCTTCTGTCTCTGCTTACATTTTCCCTCCCAAGGCCAATGAAAATTGGGATCCAGACCGGATCCCCAAATTGGGGAATAGTGGCAAAGCACTACTCAGGAAAGAAATAGCAGGGAAATTATGAATTTATAGAAAATGAGCTTGTTCGACTTAGGAAATCTGCACAATTTAACTTGATTTTTAGTATATTAGTTTTCTAGACATTGTGATGACAGAGTGATCTGCAAGACAGTTTTGTTATTATCTTAAAATTTTAAAAGGAAAAGAGAAAGATAAAAGAAAAGCAGAGTAATATGTAGGACTGAAACTGTTAGGGAAGAGAAGTGGTACTCTGGCAGGCACTCTTGGAAGGAAGAGGAAAAACATAGAAATGTAAATGCATTCTGTCCACTACACCACTCATTTTAAGTGTGGCTGGAAAAACATCCAGATGGGTAGCAGTAACACTGTTGAGATACATAATTTGATAAAAGAGTGAGTGCAATTGTAGTCAATATTTCAAATGTGACATTCTAAGAGGAACACAATTGAGAGAGAAGGACTTAAAATGAATTAAAATTTAAACAATTCTGAATCAAATGAATATGTTCTGGGAATAGAGCAAGAGAGTATTGTTGAATTGATTTTAATGTAAGTAGTCTATATTTAACCTGCTGGAATTATTTGCATGTTTGGAAATTATATATGTAAATAACTTGTATGGATATTTAAAATACAACATTTAAGATAGAATTTAAGATGGCAGTAGAGTACGTAGATGGTACACTCACCTCCTCCCAGGTCCAAACTGAAATTACAACTAAAATATAGAAGAATCAACCTGACTAATAGATTAGCTGAAGAGAAATGTTATAACCAAGATTTACAGAAGAAGCCACATTGAGACTGGTAGGAAGGGTGTAGACATGAGAAGGGCTTGCCCTACAGCCACATGTGGCCACTGAGAGCCTGTGTGGGGGGATATCTCAGGTGCAAGGATTCTCCTTGCAGAAGCTTGCCAGGCTCCCCGGCCCAGAGCACCAGAGCTGGGAAGAGGTACCCCATGACACCTGGCTGTAAAAATCAGAGGGGATTTGGACTGCTGGGTAAAGAGAGGAGTCTGCTAGTAACCCAGGTGCCCACTTGAAGGGTTAGCATGCACAATGTCATTCACAACTCACCCTGAGCTCCAGCAGAAGGAAGGAAGAGTGGACTAAAGTGTAAGGATGGACTGGGGTTGGTGGCTCTGGGGAGGTAGCTGGGGAAACAGTAGCCAGGAACCCTATGCTGAGTCCCTTTCCCATGCCACAGACACCATCTTTCATAGATGGAGCACTCACCTCTTTATGGCATCACCCTGGGGGATGCAATAGCCGCACACTCTGGACTCCCTGCTGCCCCACCCTGCAAAGCTCATACCTTGCTGAAAAGCCAGATGCCAGGGTCAGGTGCAGAAGTATGCAGATTCAGGGAATGTCAGTAAGTAACTGAGTTGTATGGCTTTGGGGCAGGGGACATTCCCTCTTCTTTCATATGAACCTGACTTGTGGTATCACCCCCACAAGGGAAATTCAATTGCCTTACACTCCAGGATTGTAAGAAAATATTATGAACTACTGTATGTCAACACATTGGACAATCTAGATGAAATGTATAAGTTTCTGGAAACATACAGTCTTCCAAAACTGAATCAGCAAGAATCAGAAAATCTGACTAGACTAATTACAACTAATAAAATTAAGAGGTGATCAAAAAACTCCCAAGAAACAAGAGTCCTGGGCCAGATTGCTTCACAGGTGAATTTTACAGAACATTGGAAGAATTAATACTTATTTTTATTAAACTTCCAAAAAATTCAAGAGGAGGGAAGGCTCCCAAGATCATTTCATGAGGCAAGTATCACCCTAATTCCAAAACCAGATAAAAACACTGCCAAGAAAGAAAATCATAGGCCAGTATCCATGATGAACATAGATGCTAAAAAAACCAATAAAATAAAAGCAAACTGATTCCAGCAATATACTTAAAAGGTCATATACCATGCAAATTAAATGGCCAAGTGGAAGCATATGTTGTATTCATAGATATAGGAAGCATTAATATCATTAAAATGTCCATAGTACCCAAAGAAATCTATAGATTCAATGCACGTGTTATCTAGATACCAATAGCATATTTCAAAGAAAAAGGACAAATATTCCAAAAATTTATAGAGAGCCACAGGAGACCCTGAATGGTCATAGCAATTTTAGATAGAACAACAAAGCAGAGAAATCATGCTACCTGCTATTAAACTGTACAAGTCCATTGTAATCAAAATAGCATGTTACTGCTTTAAAAATAGACATATTAATCAATGGAACAGAATACAGAGCCTTGAGATAAACCCATGATTTTATAGTTAATTAATATATGACAAAGGATGCAAAAATATACAATGGAGTAAAGATAGTCTGTTCAATAAATGCTGTTGGGAAAATTGGAAAGATATTGAAAAAAAAAAAGAAACTGGAACACTTTCTAACACTATACACAAGAATAAATTCAAAATGGATTAGACTTAAAAGTAAGCCTCAAAACATAGGCAATAAAATCTCATATATTTCTTGTAGCAGTATTTTTTTTTCTGATATGTTACCTTGGGCAAGGAAAACAAAAGAAAGATAAACAGGATTACATCAAACTAAAATGCTTTTATGCAGCAAAGGTAAGCATCAACAAAATTAAAAGACAACCCACTGAATGGAAGAACATATTCACTGATAATACATGTGCTAAGGGGTTAATATCCAAAAGTTACAAAGAACTCATATAACTCAACACCAAGAAACAAACAATCTAACTTAAAAAATTGGCAAAAGACCTTTATAAATACTTTCCCAAAGAGGATATACAGATGGCCGATAGGCATATGAAAAGATGCTCAATGTCACTAATTATCAGAAAAATGAAAATTAAAGCCATATTGAGATATCACCCCACACCTCTCAGTGTGGCTACCCTCAATACATTAACAAATTAGTGTTGAGTAGAAAGAAGGTGGAGAAAAGAAACCCCTTGTGCCTTGTTTGTGGGAATACGTTTTGGGCATCTGCTGTGGAAAACACTATGGAGCTTCCTCAAAAAATTAAAAAAGGAATTGCCTTATCACTCAGCGATTGTATTTCTGGGAATTAATCCACAGCAACCCAAAACACTAATTTATAAAGCTTATGTACTTCTATCTTTATTGCAGTATTATTTATAATTGCCAAGATTTGGAAGCAGCATAATTGCCCATCAGTAGATGAGTGGATAAAAATACAGCAATACATTTACACAATGGAATATTATTCAATCATAAAAAAGAAGGAAATCTTACCTTTCACAACAGCTGGAGGATATTACGCTAAGTGAAGTAATCCAGTGATAGAATGACAAATACCATAGGCTTTCACTTATACATGAAATATAATGAACAAAATAACAAAATAGAAACAGATTCATAGACTGACAGATGTAAAATGGGAGAGGGATTAGGGACTGGGTTAAAAAGGCAAAGGGATTAACCAAAAAACAGCCTCATAAGCACAGAAAACAATATGCTGATTACCAGAAGGAAAGAGGGGTGGGGGAAGAGAGAAGAGGGTAAATTCAGGTTAAATGGTGACGGAAAGAGACTTGACTTCATGTGGTAAACACATGATGCTACATATACAGATGATGTATATAACATTGTACACTTGAAATGAATGTCACCCCCAATAAATTCAATAATTTTTTAAAAAACCAAAAATAAAACATTGGTTCTTTTAAAAATAATTTAAGCTTATTCTTGGTGACCTAGGTAGGCATCAGAGTATGTATTATATTTATAATATAAAATCACTGATTTTTGAGATGAGATGGAATCTTTTGGGTCAGTGAGTAGAATTCTGGGGAAATAATTCTGTGAGTACAATTTCCTGTTGATAGGAAAATATATCTGAGGAAATTGAGGCTTATAATTAGCAAGTGAGTAGCTAAGCAGGCGGGGAACCAGCTTCGTTCACGACCCCCAGCTGCCTTCTCAATGAGCCCTGCCACAGGCTGCCACAAGCCTGCTTTCTGGAGAAACAGATGGGCTCTTCTATTTACCTCCTGGGTAACAGATGTGCATTTGAACAAGGGTTTAGGGGTAAAGACTTAATCTAGTGTAGTGACAAACAAGGAAAACACAGAAAACACTGCCATAGGCTGGAGAGGCCATGTGAGGCATTATCTATAATGTGGGGGTTGTCTCTGTGGAAATAGATTGAAGGTTGTATAATGTGTCAAGTTCTCTCTGTGTGCTGTCTCGGTAAATGACTGAATGATGGATGTTGAAAAAGTAAAAATAGTCTACTGTGCAGGATCTTAAGAGTTGTCTTCCCAGCACAGTTGGGTCATAATAATAATAATAAACCACCTCTACCTCCTCTCTCATATAAAGAAATATTAAGTTGTAAAGAATGACAATTAGACAACAATTTGAATTATGTTAACTCTAGGTATAACACATTTTAAAATATCTGGCTGGCACTCCTGACTTCTCAAACATTTTTTAGGCCCTGTTTCACAGTCTCTGCTAAATCTAGCTGCCATTCCTCCTCCAGAATGCAGATAGAGAAAAAAACCAGAGTCAGGCGCCTGCTAAAAGATTAGTACACCTGTTTCCTGTCCTACTCTACAGGGAAATTGGAAAGTCCTATTTCAGAAGTGCTGGGAGCTACATCCTCTGTGCCGCTGAAAACTTAAGGCTTTGAACTGCTCTAAGGGTGATTCATGGGATGGCCGAGGGAGGCAGTGAGGTTAGTGTGTGGGACATTGGACAGTGCCCGGAGCAGGGAAAAACATTTTGGTTGCTGCTGAAAAATTAGTGGTAGAAGCACTGTTACTGAAGCATGGTATAAAACAAGTAGAAGATACTAGTAGCTAATCTGAATATCAAGTAAACCTTTAAGAGTCTAGTAGAATATAGGAGAGATAAGAAATAAGAGTGTGAATTATAGATTTTTTCTCTAATCTCAAGTGGTCTGATCCTCTTTTATTCTAGAAAACTAAGAAACTAAGCCTCCTCCCTGACTACAGAAAGGCATTCTTTTACAAGGACCCAACTCATCTGTGTGTATGTTGTGTGTATAAAAATGTATGTACAATTTTGTGCACATGTTCATGTATGTGTCTATGTGTATATATGACCTGTGTGTGTGTACCGGTGAACAGAGCTAAGAAGCAAAAAAGGATGGCTTGTCTTACCCAGGGCATGTGCTGAGTACCACTGGCTGAGAGTCTAAAGTGGCACTTGTTTAAAAAAACAAAACAAAACTCTGAAGATAGAAAACAAGATAAGAAAAAAATGTATGTATGTTTGTTTTGATGTATGTATGTTTGTTTGTTTTGTTCATTGGTCTCCTGTATTGGGTGAGATTCTATGATATTTGTCTTTTATTGCCTGGCTTATTTCGCTAAGCATAATACTCTCGAGTTCCATCCATGTTGTTGCAAAAGGTAGGATTTTCTTCTTTCTTTCTGCTGTGTAGTATTCCATTGTGTAAATGTACCAAAGTTTTTTGCTCCAATCATCCACTAATGGGCACTTAGGCTGTGTCCAGCACTTGGCTATTATAAATAGTGCTGTTATAAATATAGGGGTACATAGGTTCTTCTGAACTGGTGTTTTAGGGTTCTTTAGGTATAATCCTAGCATTGGAATTGCTGGGTCAAAAAGCAATTCCATTTTTAGTTTTTTAGGAAATTCCATATTGTTTTCCATAGTGGCTGCACCATTTATTGAATTTGTTGAATTCCTAGTATTCACATGAACAATCCACCAGGGTTCCCTTTTCTCCACTTCCTTGCCAATACTTGTTGTTTGTTGATCTGTTAATGATGGCTATTCTGACAGATGTGAGGCAGTTTCTCATTATGGTTTTAGTTTGCATCTCTCTGATGGCTAGTGATGTTGAGCATTGTTTCATATGCCTATGGACCCTTTGTATGTACTCCTCAGAGAAGTGTCTGTTCAGGTCCTTTGCCTATTTTTTAACTGTGCTGTCTCCCTGGTGTTGAGTTGCATAAGTTCTTTCTATATTTTGGAGATCAAACCCTTGTCTGAGGTATCATTGGCAAATGTTTTCCCACACAGTTGGTTCCCTTTGAATTTTGCTGATGTTTTCTTTAGCTGAACAGAAACTTTTTAGTAGTCCCATTTGTTTATTTGTTCTTTTGTTTCCTTTGTCTTTGGAGAAGTATTGGTGAAAATATTGCTGCATGGGATATCTAAAATTTTACTTCCTATGTTTTCTTCTAGGACTTTTATAATGTCATGTCTTATGTTTGTCTTTTATCCATCTTGAATTTATATTGGTGTATGGTGTAATTTGGTGGTCTAGTTTTATTTACTTACATGTCCCTGTCTGGTTCTCCAAACACCTCTTGTTGAAGAGGCTATTTTCACTCCATTTTATATTCCTTCCCCCTTTGTTGAATATTAATTGACCATAGAGTCCTGGATTTATTTCTGGGCTCTCTATTCTGTTTCATTGATCTATATGTCTATTCTTATGCTAGTACCAGACTATTTTGATTACAATGGCCTTATAGTATAATTTGATATCTGGTATTGTGATTCCTCCTATTTTGTTCTTCTTTCTCAAGATTGCTTGGAAAGTCTATATATAAAATATGGTATTGGCCTCATTTCATCTATTGGTTTGGTTACTAGATGGACCTTTTCAGTTTCAGACTCAAATCCCTCAATTCTGCAAAATTTTTAGAATCATTTTTTGAATCTCATTTTCTCTAGTCTTTTATGTTTTTCTTTCCAGAGCTCTTATTATTTGTTGAATTCTTAGTATTCATATTTTATTATTTTATCTCCTTTTTCTTATTTCATTCATTTTCTTGTCTTGTGCTTGATGTGAAAAGTAAAACATTCAACCTTTACTAAACAGGAAGTTCCCTTAAGTTATGAGTTTTCTAAGAGTTAATTATTTTTTAAATCAGGAATCAACTTTCCTGATTTAAAGGAAATGTTGAAAGTTCAACATTCAACTTAATCAAATGCTATTTTTTGTTACCATATATTTAACCATATGGCATTTCTTCTTAAGTTTGTTAATATAGTAAATTAAGTTGATTTTCAAATTTTCAAACTGCCTTTCATTTCACTCCTTGGATATAATATATTATTGTTTTTCATATTGTTACAATCTGTTTGCCAAACTTTTGTTTAGAAAGTTTGCATCTATGACCATGAGGGATTTTTTTAATAACATATTTGTTTTACTTTAATATCAGAGTGATACTGGTCTCATAGAATGAGGCATTCCTCCCTTTCAATTTTCTGGTAAAAATTGTGTACAAGTTGCATTATTTTTTCTTAAATATTTCATAACTATCTGCAATTTTCTTGTGGAAAGATTTTTAACTATAAATTTAAATTCTTTAGAATTAGGGATTATTCCCTGGTTGTGAGCCAGGTCTCCAGCCAGGTCCTGGGCTGGAGGCAGGTGAAAGGCAACCATGCATTGATGTCTTTCTCCCTCTCTGAGTCTCTCCCTTCCTCTCTCTCTAAAAATAATAAATAAAATATTTTAAAAAACCCTAAAAAACTATTGTTTGCTCATACTGATGTGAAGTCTCTCATAATTGATTCATGGGAAGAGATATACTATAGTGTTAACACTACCTAATTGTGAAGAGAACTATCCTAACAACATATTAATTTTGAGCAAATTGCTTTATTTCTGGTTTTCAGTTTCCACATTAAAAAGATAAGAGTAAAATAATTTTTCACATTACTTCTAACTTTAAGATAAGAATTTAAGTTTTAAATATTTATTGAACATTTATTGTGCTCTATTAAGGATTAGATAAAACACAATTGTTATTAAAACAATCTAGCTTAAGAGGCAAGAAATATATACATGAAATATTTTTTAAATTTAATTTTATTGTTGTATTACATCAATCCCCTTTTTCCTCCCCTCTGTCCCCTTCCCCACCCCCACTCCCCCACAAAGTCAATCCCACTTGTTGCTCATGTCCATGGTTCTTCCATACTAGTTCCTTGACTAAACCGCTTCCCTTCTTTGCCTCCTTCTCCCCCCTCCCCCCCTTCCCCCCCCCCCTGCTCACTGAAGGTCTATTCATTGTATTCATGTATCTGGTTCTGTTTTGCTTGTTTTGTTCATTATTGTACTGTAATGGGTAAGATCATATGGTATTTGTCTTTCACTGACTGGCTTATTTCTCTAAGCATAATACTCTCCAGTTCCATCCATGTTGTCGCAAAGGGTAGGAGTTCCTTCTCTCTTTCTGCTGTGTAGTTTTTTGATCCAATCATCCACTGATGGGCACTTAGGCTTTTCCCAGCACTTGGCTACTATAAATAGCACTGCTATGAATATAGGGGAAAATAGGTTCTTATGAATTGGTGTTTCAGGGTTCTTTGGGTATAGTCCTAGTAGTGGAATTGTTGGAACAAATGGTAGTCCCATTTTAAGTTTTTAAGGAAACTTCATACTGTTTTCCATAGTGACTGCACCAGCCTGCATTCCCACCAGCAGCATACCAGGGTTCCCTTTCCCCCACATCCTCGCCAACACTTATTGTTTGTTGATTTGTTGATGATTGCCATTCTGACAGGTGTAAGGTGGTATCTTATTGTGGTTTTAATTTGCAACTCTCTGATGGCTGGTGATGTTGAGCATTCTTTCATAAGCTCTTGTGAACTTTGTATGTCTTCCTCAGAGAGTTGTCTGTTCAGATCTTTTGCCCATTTTTTAATTCGGCTGTCTGTCTCCCTGCTGTTGAGTTGCATAAGTTCTTTCTATATTTTGGAGATCAACCCCTTGTATGAGGTATCATTGGCAAATATGTTTTCCCATACAGTTGGTTTCCTTTTAATTTTGCTGGTTTTTTTTTTTTTTTTTGCTAAACAGAAACTTTTCAATTTGATATAGTCCCATTTGTTTATTTGTTCTTTGATGTCCTTTGCCCTTGGAGAAGTATCAGTAAACATTTCTGTGTAGGATATCTAAAATTTTACTGTCTTTATTTTTCTCTAGGACCTTTATGGTGGCACTGCTTATGTTTAAGTCCTTTATCCCTCTTGATTTTATTCTGGTATATGGTATAAGTTGGTGGTCCAGTTTTATCTTTTTGCATGTTGCTGTCCAGTTCTCCCAACACCATTTATTGAAGAGACTGTTTTTACTCTATTTAATGTTCCTTTCCCCTTTGTCAAATATTAATTGACCATAGAGCCTGGGTTTATTTCTGGGATCTATTCTGTTCCATTGATCTATATGTCTATGTCTGTTCTTATGCCTGTACCAGATTATTTTGATTACAGTAGCCTTTGATACAGTATAGTTTGATATTGTGATTCCTCCTACCTTGTTCTTCTTTCTCAAGATTGCTGTGGCTATTTGTGGGCATTTTTGGCTCTATATAAATTTTTGAAGTATTTTTTCTACCTCTGTGAAGTATGTCATTGGTATTTTAATTGGGATTGCATTGAATCTATAGAGTGCTTTGGGTAGTATGGACATTTTAACGATGTTAATTCTTCCCATCCATGAACATGGTATATGCTTCCATTTATTTACATCTTCCCTAATTTCTTTCTTCAATCTTCTGTAGTTTTTCTGTGTACAGGTCTTTTACCTCCTTGGTTAAGTTTATTCCTAAGTATTTTTCTTGGTACTATGGTAAATGGGATTTGTTTTCTAGCTTCTATCAGTGATGTTTCATTATTGGTATACAAAAATGTTTTTGGTTTCTGGATATTGACTTTATATCCAGCTAGTTTGCTAACTTTGCTTATTAGGTCAAGTAAGTTTTTGGTGGAGCCTATCAGGTTTTGTATGTACACTATTGTGTCACCTGCAAATAATGACAGTTTTACTTCCTCCTTTCTAATTTGGATACCTTTGATTTCTTTTTTCTCCTCTGATGGCTATGGTGAGAACTTCCAAAGCGATGTTGAAAAGAAGTGGAGAAAGTGGACAGCCTTGTCTTGTTCCTGATCTTAGGGGAAAAGCTTTTAGTTTTTGCCCATTGAGTACGATGTTGGCTTTGGTTTTCTCATATATGGCTTTTATTGTGTTGAGGTATGCTCCCTCTATTCCCATTTTACTGATTGGTTTTTTTTTTTTATCATAAATGATTGCTGTACTTTATCAAATGCTTTTTCAGCATCTATTGATATGATCATATGGTTTTTGTCTTTCATTTTATTTATGAGGTATATTACATGTATTGATTTGTGAATGTTGTACCATCCTTGCATTTCTGGGATGAAACCTACTTGACCATGGTTTAAAAAGATCATACTATGCTGGATCATATTGCTTTATCTGGTTGACCAATATTTTGTTGAGAATCTTAACATCTATGTTCATCAGAGATATTGGCCTATAGTTTTCTTTCTTAGTTGTGTCTTGACTTGGTTTTGGTATTAGAATAATACTGGCCTCATAGAAAGAGTTTGGGAGTCTTCTTTCTTGGATTTTTTGGAATAGGTTGAGAAGGATAGGAGTTAGTTCTTTTTTAAATATTTAGTAGAATTCACCTGTGTAGCCACCTGGTCCAGGGCTCTTGTGCTTTGGGAGATTTTTGATTACTTATTCAATTTCACTAGTTGTTATTGGTCTATTCAGAATTTCTGCTTCTTCTGGATTCAGTTTTGGTAGATTATACATTTCCAGAAATTTGTCCATTTCATCCAGTTTGTCATATTTCTTTGTCATGTAGTTGTTTGTAGTAATTTCTTACAATCCTTTGTATTTCTGAAGTATCAGTTGTGATTTCTTCTCTGTCATTTCTGATTTTGTTTACTTGGGTCCTCTCTCTCTTTTTCTTGATGAGTCTGGTTAAAGGCTTGTCAATTTTGTTTATTTTTTCAAAGAACCAGCTCCTGGACTTGTTGATTCTTCGAATTGTAGTTTGAGTCTCTAAGTTATTTAGTTTTGCTCTGATCTTGATGATTTCCTTCCTTCTACTTGCTCTGGGCTTTGTTTGTTGTTGCTCCTCTACTTCTTGCAGCTTTATGGTTAGATTGTTTTTATAAACTTCTTGTGACCTTTTTAGGTAGGCCTGTATTGCTATAAATTTCCCTCTGAGGACTGCTTTTGCCATGTCCCATAGGTTTTTGACTGTTGTGTGTTCATTGTTATTTGTTTCCAGAAACTTTTTGATTTCATGTTTGATCTCATCGTTAACCCATTCATTACTTAAAAGCATGCTATTCAGTCTCCATAAGTTAGAGTGTATTTGTTTTTTTCCCTTGAGATTGGTTTCTAGTTTCAAGCTACTGTGATCTGAGAAGATGCTTGGTATGATTTAAATTTTCCTCTATTTGTGGAGGCTTGTCATATGACCTACCATGTGGTCTATTTTTGAGAATGTTCCATGTGCATTTGAAAAAAATGTGTATTTTGCTTCTTTGAGGTAAAAGGCTCTGTATATATCAGTTAGGTCCATTTCCTCTAGAGTGTTGTTCAGTGCCACAATATCTTTAGTGATTTTTTGTTTGGGAGATCTGTCCATTGTTGATAGTGGGGTATTAAAATCCCCTACTATTAGTGTGTTGCTGTCTATATCCTTCTTGAAGTCCTCCAAGATTTTCCTTATATATTTTGGAGCTCCTACATTGGGTGTGTATATGTTTACCAGAATTATTTCTTCTTGGTGGATTGTTCCCTTAAGTATTATGAAATGTCCTTTGTCTCTTTTTATGGCCTTCATTGTAAAATCTATTTTGTCTGAAATAAGTATTGCTACTCCAGCCTTTTTTTCATGTCCATTTGCTTGATATATATTTTTCTGTCTCTTCATTTTCAATCTGTGTCAATCTTTTATTCTGCGGTGGGTCTCTTGAAGACAGCATATATGTGGGTCATGTTTTCTAATCCATTTGGCTACCCTATGTCTTTTGATTGGCACATTTAATCTGTTTACATTTAAAGTTATGATTGATTGATACTTATTTATTGCCATTTTCCCCCTTTGTATATGTGTTCTTCTTTGGCTCTCTCTGTTTCTTCATTTTTTTTAAAAGCAGACCCTTTAGCATTTCTTGCAATGCTGGTTTGGTGGAGATGTATTCTTTTAGTCTTCTTTTGTCTGGAAAACTTCCTATTTCTCCTTCCATTTTGAATGAGAGTCTTGCTGGATAAAGTATTCTTGGTTGCAGGTCTTTGTGTCCCATCACTTGGAATATTTTTTGCCATTCCCTTCCGGCTTGTATTGTTGCTGTTGAATAATCATTTGATAACCTTTTGGGAGCCCCCTTACATGTTATTTGCTATTTCTCTCTTGATGCTTTTAGGATTCTCTATTTGTCTTTGAAATTTGCCAGTTTAATTATAATGTGTCTTGGAGTGGGTCTGTTTGGGGTCATCCTCATTGTGACCCTCTGTGCTTCCTGAACTTGAGTAACATTTTCACTCATCATGTTAGGGAAGTTTTCTATCATGACTGTTTTGAACAGGTTTTCCATTCCTTGTTTCTCTTAGCCTTCTGGTATCCCTATGATATGGTTATTATTGCATTTCATGTTGTCCTGCAGCTCTCTTAAAATCTCTTCATTCTTGTTCAGACATTTTTCATTCTGTTGCACTGTCTTGGAATATATTTCTACGTTGTCCTCCAACTCGCTGATCCGGTCCTCTGCTTCCTCTAGCCTGCTGTTGATTCCTTCTACTGTATTCTTCAATTCATAAATTGTATTCTTCATTTCCTTCTGGCTCCTACTGATAGTTTCTATGTCCTTTTTAATGCTGGTGTAGTTCTCAGTAAGTTCCTTGTAGCTTTCCTAGAGTTCTTTGTAGTTCCCCCGGAGTTCTTTGTGGTTTTCTTTGAGCTGGCTGAGTTCATTGAGCTTCTCTATCATCATTCTTTTGAATTCC
Source organism: Noctilio leporinus (assembly GCA_004026585.1). NCBI lineage: Eukaryota > Metazoa > Chordata > Mammalia > Chiroptera > Noctilionidae > Noctilio > Noctilio leporinus. The sequence continues at coordinate 151,049 of PVIW01000887.1, read as the reverse complement.
ATATCTGATAGTTTGTTTGCCTCTCATTTACTAATTTTCCTGAGGATTCTTCCTTTCCTTTTGGTGATGGACTGTTTCTTTTTCTTCCCATTTTTAGATTTCATTGTAATCCAATCAGACTGTGATCTGCTGCCAGGCTCAGATGCAACTTGGGGTGACATACTGATTCAGTTGTAAATCAATGAATCAGCTACCAAACTCAGGCCTTGCTGTGCTAGGCAGAGAGGTTCAACTGTAATACAACTGATCAGCTGCCAGCTCAAGTGCAGCTTGGTGGGACAGATGCAGATGTAAATCAATGAATCTGTGATCAGCTGCCATGTCAGGTGGCAGTGGGCAATGCAGGAAGATCCAATTGTAATCCAATGACTCTGAGTATGGCCACCAGGCTCAGGAGCTGCTGGACTGGACAGTGGGGTTCAATTGTAATCTAATGAATTTGTGATTAGCCACTAGGCTCAGGTGGCACTGGGCTTGACTGAAAGATTCTATTTTAATCTAATGAATCTGTGATCAGCTGCCAGTCTGAGGGACCACTGGGCTAGATTGAAAGATTCAATTGTAATCTAATGAGTTTGTAATCAGCCGTCAGGTCCAGGGGCCACTGGGTGGGACAAACCAACTCAGTTGTGAACCAATAAATCCATGACAGCCACCAGGCTCACTGGTCACTGTGTGGGGCTGACGGTCTGACTCAGCTGTAAGTCAGAGAGTTTGTACTCAGCTGCCAGGCCCAGGCTCTGCTGGGCAAGAGATACCCCTTCAGGTGCCAACTATTGTATCTATGCTCAGACAGGGCAGGGCAGGAAACGTTTATGTAGATGTAAATTAAAGAATTGTGATTAGGCACCAGGCTCTGGCACCACTGGGTGGGGCAGATTGCTTCCAGTGGGTGGGGCTATGAGGACCCTCCAAGGAAAGCCACTTGGCGTAGCATAGTCTGCCTGAGGTGTGGGTGGTGAGTCAGCACTGGGATCCCACAGCCACCTCCCCACTTCTCTTCTCCAAGCCACTGCTGCAAACTCTCCCCAAATGTCTCCAGTTCTCTCCACTCTCTCTCCACTGGAGCCCACGGTAGGTAGGTGCCAATGTATTTTTGCTGTGGTAACCCTAGTAGTTCTCACTCTCCAGTGCTCTCAGGCCAGTAAACTCCACAGCTTTCCGCCCTTCTCAGCTGGATGCTGCTCTACTCTCTGCTGTGTTGCTGTAGCTGGGACATCAGCTGGGGGACCAGAGCCCACCCTTATCAGATGGAGCCCTTGGCTCCATCCCTTTGGCTGCTGCCTCCAGTGGGGGCCCAGCCAGCCCTCTCACGTGTCCATGATTACTGCCAGTCACATTGTGATGAAGTGTCCTCTTCTCTTCTGTCTATGGTTATAGGACTTCTTTCCATCTGGCGTTCTGTTGGTAATTCCAGCTGACTTTTTCTCCAAAAAGTAGTCCACATGCGATCTGGGAGGAGATTGGTGTAGCTCCACTTACTCTTCTGCCATCTTGCTGGAACTACCCATATGAAATATTTTAAATGCCAGTATGAGTGGTACAGAAAATAATGATTAGGAACAATGGGGGATGACTTTGCCCCCATTGACAAGGTTGGGAGATGATTTCTATTGGGTAGACTTACCAAGAGTAGAGGCCAAGAATGCTGCCAACCATTTTGCAGTGTACAGGACTGCTTCCCACAGAAACAATACCTGTATCTAAAGATCAATAGTGTTGAGGTTGAGAAACTCCTCTAGAAGTTTACAGGAAAATATCATTGTGAGAAGGAAAGATAAGGAAAGTTTCATTAAGGAGCTGTGTATCCATGAACTTCTAACTTGGTTACATCTGAAGAAACAGCATAAATAGGGTTATGGAGAAACGAATCAGCATTGTTTATTTGGGGAACAGTGAGAAACCCAGTGGAGCTGGAGTGGGAGGCTCACGTATCAGACAAAAGGTTAGATGGATGCCATAGTATGGAGAACCTCAAATGCCAGCATGAAGACTTCTTTATTTATTAGACGTTGGGGAGCCATTCAATGGGCATACTTTAGAGTAAGCATTGTTTTAGTTAGAGGAGTCTGGCAGTGGTCTGAGGATCTATTGCAGTGCAGAGGCTGGAAGACAATCAGGAGGTTATAACAATCCAAGTTTGAGGTATTGAGTATTAATTCAAGCAGAACTTGGCTTAACCATGATGCTTGTACTACATATCCTTGTCTAAATGCAATTATGGATTAGGGTTAAGCCATTCATTAGCAGTAACACAAAATCATGTTTTCACACAAGTGCATAAACAATGAGTTCCAATTTATAAGTGATGTGGGTTTTTTAGACCATATAATTTTTCTCATGTGTTTATATCAAGTGAGTTTGATAATGTTTAAAAGTTGTGATTTTATTTCACAAACTGAAGTAATAAGAAACTCTCATTTGAGAGCATTAGCTTTTATCACTATCACTTTCCTTTGGTATTCTTTCTGTCCCTGGCCCCTGTGGTCCTTCTAAAGTAGTGTTTCTTCAATGTTGGGTTCCTTGAATCATAGTACACAAATGCATTGCTGTCACATTTGGCTCTACCTATCCAGGCAAAAGTAAACAACCACCAAGCAAATCACCCCTCAGGATTCGTTGGATGGTGAAGAGAAAATATTAGGACATTTTTCAATGCTTATAAGTTTTAGCATTTGGGTATGTAAAGAAGACAGCAGCTGCAGTGTGCAAAATAGTGGAATATGAGAATGAGACCTAAATCTGACCTAAAAATTTGGAGCTGGTCAATAGTCTAAGGAATATTGTAGAGATGGATTTTCTACTGTAGTGTGCTCATGGGGGTTCTAGTAATTTTTTTATGTTTTATTTAAGGGTATTTAAAAATTTTTAAATTTATTTTATTCTTAGAAAGAGGAGAGGGGAAGGAGAAAAAGATGGAGAGAAACATCAACATGTGGTTGCCTCTCAAGAGCCCCCAAATGGGTACTTAGCCTGCAACCCAGGCATGTGCCCTGACTGGGAATTAAATCAGTGACCTTTTGGTTTGTAGGCTGGTACTCAATCCACTGAGCTATACCACACAGGGCTATTTCTTATTTTTCTAAAAGGCTTTTTTTTTTTTTTTTTTTTTTAGAGCAGCTTTGGGTTTATAGCAAAGTAGGTACAGAGATTTCTTGTATGTCTCCTGACCCCAAACATGAATAGCTTCCCCCATTTATCAACATCACTCACCAGAATGGGACATTTTTAACTTACCAAAGATGAACCGACATTGTTACATCATGATCACCACAAATCCATAGTTTATATCATGTTCACTTTTGGTGTGGTAGAGTCTATGGGTTTAGACAAAGATATAATGGCATATATCCATCATTATCATGCCCTACATAGTATTTTTACTGCCCTAAAAATCCTCTGTGCTGTGCCTGTTTATGCTTCCCCAACTCTATCTGAGCTCTTGTTATTTTCTACAGATATTAAAAGAAGGTTGTTGAAGGCTGGAAGATTTGAGATAACTTACTTATATTAATACCCAAGAAGAGAGAGGAAAAGAGAAAAGGTAAAGAAACAGAACCCCCAGTTCATAGCAGTTTGGCCCTTTCTCTTACCTTCTCAAATTTGTATAGGTTACCTCACCTTTCATATAGGTTAAATCATGTTAAATCAAGCCAGGCAGAGCCTTGAGAGAAGAAAGCATTAAAAACAAAATGAAACTCAAGCATTCTGAGGACAAAGTGATCCTAGTTAAAAAGGGACAGGTCAATGCACTTGATTCCTATCAAAGAGGTCATGTTAACAATTCAGGCTTTTATTTAGCACCATCTGGTAAACTCACATCTTCTTCTTCAATTCCTGGACCTTACTTAATGTTCAAGTTTTAATGACCTCCAGGGGTGTCCTTTAGTCGAATATGCTCTGACAAAAATGATGAACTTGACATTTTTCTGAAGCTAGAGAGGAGGGAGGAGAGACACAATCGCACATGATAGATTGTTGGCCAGTGGTCCAGAGAGAGAGGACAGCCTTTCAGGAGTAGGAATATAGAAGATAATCTGGACCAATATCCTTAGTGTTCCCCAAAGGAGTTTGAATGCTAGGGTGGGATTTGAGAGAACAATTTTAAATATGCACCATCCACTTAAGTAGCTTTATTGGAGTCTCTGTTAATGAGGCTCAGTCTTTAAGAAGAGACCTGACAATATGGCCATCAACCTTTAGAAGATTAAACTTATTCTGGAAGAAAAGCAAACATGAACCTTTATCTATAACTTCAAAAATTTAAGTTCCTAGGCTTTAGTTTCCTCATCTGTGAAATAAAGAGATTAAAATAAAATAGTTTTTTAATGTTTCAAGTTCAAAATTGTATGATTTAATCATATTAATCCTACAGAATTTATTAACACTGAAGTGCTAACTAAATTCAAGACCCTGTGATAGATTCCAGTGATGTTGGAGTTCAAGAGTGAGCTTTATCTTTTAAGTGTTATGAAAACAATGGAAAGAAACATCATATAGGAGTAAATTAAAAAATATAAATGTCATTCCACAAACTCAGTTGCACAAAAAATAAGGTAATATTTTATTTTCTGAAAGACAAGTTATGGTAATTTACAATGAAAACTTTGATCTTACTTCTTTGGAGGCTTCCCTGTCTTTCTCTAGAATTGTGCCACACAGCTCTGGGGGTTCATACATGTTAGGCTGAGGTAGACTCTGGGAGGCAGTTATCAGTTCATATAATTATTGTTAAGAAATTCAGCGTGCCTCTTTTCATGGTCTCCTCAGATCCTGTGGTATTCTGTTGCTTCCTTGTCATGTTTGCGTCACTGGGAATTTCTTAAAAACTGCTGTGTTCATCTGTGACGTCTACCCACAGGCAGCACTACAGAGTCTGTGAGGTTTCACAGGGTGCCTACAGGGACCCATGTGCTCTGAAGTGGGGATGTGGCCTCCTTCTCCTTGCCCAGGGTGTATTCCTAGTCTGGGATGAATCACTTTCCCATCATACTTCTTCAAAGCCACTGTGTTTATGTTTGTGAACTCTTAAGTTCTCCATTGGGTTTTGACATTTGAAATTTCAAAGTAAGGCTCTTAAGCTATTCCTTGGTCTGCCTCCCCAAACCAAAGAATCTCAGAGACTGCCATTGCCTTTAAAAGGAGGGAAGAGAAGTGAAACTACATGGAAAAAGAAAAGTTAATATCTCAAATAATTTGATTAGATTAATAATTTAAAAAACAACAGAAAGCAGAAGAGAACTGATCTTTTCTTACTATATGTGCATTATTTTATAAGTAAATTGGAAGACTGCCTTACTGTAAATGCAAAGGAGGCCACATGGAGGATCTGAGAGAATGGGTGCATTGTCAGCCTCTTCTGGGGCTGGAGGATGTCAATCTTCTCTACTTTTCAAATTAACAGGAAATTAAGATTATTCTTTCCAGAGAGGAAGTGAATGAGTGTGCCAGCTGAGGGTGGGTGGCCTAAGAAACCCACTGCTGTTGGTGTTGGGAGGGAGGGAGGGGCAAAGGGTGGGGAAGCAGAGGTGGGCAAAGGGGGAGGATGGGCACACTTGTAATAATGTGAACAATAAAAGTAAAGTTAAAAAATTAGAAGTGCTGCGGAAGGAGATGCAGGCAGAGAATTACATGAAGAAAGAGACTTCCAGAGAGTGGTGCACTTTGCCTGAGGCCATGAGGTAACTAGACTCTAAACCAGTGATTTTCAAACTTTTTCATCTCATGATACACATAAACAAATTACTAAGATTCTGCAGCACACCAAAAACATTTTTTTTTTTTTTTTTTGGCCAATCTGAAAAAAAAAAAAAAAGTATGATTTTGATTCATTCATTCTGGACAGCTACTGTTGTACTGGCTGTTGTCGTTTTTTTTAAAAAAATGATAATTTAAGAAAAAAGAACTCAGTGTCCCTGACTAAATAGTCAGTTATGGCATGTTTTAAAAATTCTTGCGGTACACCAGTGGGCCTCTTGAGGCACACAGGTTGAAATTGCTGCTCTAAAGTATGGGTTTTGAAAATGAGCTTTAAGGGTCCATAAGTGCCTGGAGAGAGCTTGCAGTATTCATTGTGTGTTTGTTTTCCCTTAGAATCTGCTAAGTGAATGTTTGCATTTTGGGAAAGAGATTGGTGGAGAGTTGCCAAAGGGTAAAGAAGCTTTGCTCAAGACATGGAAAGTCAGAACTTGGTTTTTATGTTGGGGTAGCAATCCAGAAGCAAGGCAGGGAAATCTGGTCAGAGGAGGCATTGAATAGGCCAGGATGCAGATAGATGACCAGCACAAAGGCTCCAGTGTGAAAATTCTTCAAATTAGGCTTTTGGCATCTGAGGTCCACAGAGGTAGTGAGGACAAGAACCAAGGGCCTGTATGCCAAACCAGTGTGTGGTTAGACCAAATTTCTACCATGGTTAAAAAATGTGAAGGGGACTATTTCTATGATTATGTTACTATGTTGCTGTTTTGTTTCTCCTTTAGCATTTTCGGAGCTCCCTTTGAAAATTCCAGTGTGTCTCAACTGAGCTATAGGGTAAGGAATTTCTACCCTCTCCTCCAGATTTCTACACTTGGAGGACAAAAGATTCAGTAAGAGGGTCACAGTGACTTTGCAGATAAGTGGTAGGAAGACTTGGTAGAGCTAAGAGCACAATTGGTGCTTCTGAACTAAAGACAGGGTGCTGAGCATGTGGTTCTTAACCTGAACACTCTAGAATGTCCTGGTAGGGAGAAATGGCTGTGGTTGGATTTGCAGGGAGATTCCATAAAACGGCTTTAATTTGAACTAGACCTTGAACTATGTGTATAGGTAAGGACTCAGAGAAAATACTTAGTAGGAGCATGCCTTATCTTTACATATTAGTTTCAACACACAATTCACTGAACACAACCTGTTTTAGGAGCAGCCTTCTTTTTTTTTTTTGTTTTTGTTTTGTTTTTGTTTTTTGATTAATGTATTGTTGTTGTATCACATCTATTCCATTTTTCCTTTACTGTTCTCCCCTTCCCCACCCTCCCTACCCTCTCTCCTATAGTTAATCCCTTATGTTGTCCATGTCCTAGTTCCTTGACTAAACTGCTCCCCTTCTTTGCCTCTTTCTCCCCCTCCCTCTCCCCCTCCCCACTGCCCACTGAAAGTCTTTTCCTTATTTTCATGCCTTTGGTTCTATTTTGCTCGTTTGCTTGTTTTGTTCATTGGTTTCCTGTATTAGGTGAGATCATACGGTATTTGTCTTTCACTGACTGGTTTATTTCACTAAGCATAATATTCTCCAGTTCCATTTCATATTGCTGCAAAAGGTAGGAGTTTCTTCTTTCTTTCTGCTGTGTAGTATTCCATTGTGTAAATATACCACAGTTTTTTGATCCATTCATCCACTGATGGGCACTTAGGTTGCAGCCTTCTAAAGGCATGCTTTTCACATTCTTGGTTTCTCAGACTTGGCTGTGTATGAATGAGGGAGGTGGTGAGCAATTTACTTTCAAAATTATGACTGTAAAGGAAGTTGATAGTAGACTAAATGAAGATATAGGGAATGTTCTACAGAAACTCATTTTAAGGAAATGTGGATATGTGGATGAATCATGGTTTTAATAGCTCCTTATGTGAGTTATGAGATGGGAGATAAACATGAAGCCTATGCTTCAGCCTATGATTAAAAGACCTCTGACTTTGTCTCTTGTAGTTTTATGTACAGTGGGCAAGGGAAGAAAATAATTTGATTCATTTTTTATTCATATGTATATTTATGCAGGATTTCAACTGAGAAATTGATACTGAACTATTGATATTAAACAACAAGATGATTTGTTAAGGAAAAGAAACTTTCACTTCAGAAAGACTGGCTTCTAGACCCTGTTATGTTACTAAACATCACTGTGACCTTAGTCTAGATACCTAATTTCTTTATGCATTTGCTCATTTTGAGAGTTAGTTTATGTCAGGGGTACTGGATCTTTCTCTGGAAAGGAGTTATTTTTGTTCCCCTCCTCTCTGAGAGCTTTCAGTCTGCTAAAAATTTCTAAATGTTATTTTGGTTCTGAGGATGGCTAACAAAGAATTGTTGTTGGCATGATTTATTATTTATAACTTGTATGGTAAAACTCCAATCCTTCCATCTATGGCAAGGTCTCTGGGATGAGAATTTGGAAATAATGAAATTGAGAGTGGAAGTGTCTGTTATTAATAAAATTCCTGAGTAGAATTAAGGAGTGGCACCTCTGACTTCTGGAAATCCTAGAAAATGACAGAAAATAGGCATTTGCTGTCAAAAATCTCATGGGCCTTTAACCATTTATATCCAAACTATGCTTACTTTTCAGACCAGGAACCTATTTACTCTGTACCAGTTTACTTTTCCATTTTTTAAAAAAGATTCTATAATCTACTCATACCTGGAAATGAAATAGGTTATAGCTCCTAAAGATCTACATCCCAAAACAAACAAACAAATAAAAGATCCATATTCCTCTTTTCTTTTTGAGGTTTTTACAACAAACACTTGGGCCAAGGACCGAGCTAAACATCTCAGATCAACCATAGGCATGGCTTATGTTGCCCATAGGTCCTGTTCTCCTGGGTGCATGTTCCTTTTCCTTTGATAGTTCTGGATTACAGATCCGGGATAGTCCAACTGATGCCAGAATGTTTTGCCTGCTCTCTCTCTCCCTTCTCCCTTCTATACCCTTTGGGAAAAGGGTACTTTTAGTCTGTTTGAAACCAGAAAAGCTGGTGCTCCTGCTGCCTATCCTCTACCTGACCCAATAAGCAGAGACAGGGACTGAATTTATGTGCACTTTATTCAGATGGTCAGTGACCTGAGAAGACAGTGGTTTTGCACCCTAATAGACTGTATTACATTCCATTATAAATGGGCCCTTTTAATAATGAGAAGAACGGTATACGTAAGAGGTTTGAAATTCAGGGAAAAAGTTAATGAAATGAAAGCTGAAGTATTCTTTCATCTGTGTCCTGGGCGGAGGTCTTTGTGTACTGGGTGGAGGTCCTCTCACCCTTGAGTACAATGGCTCGGTTACCATCTTGATGTCTTGGAGTCCTACTGAGGCACAAAGGTGGAACAGCTCATGGTCTTCTGGAGTCAAGGTGGGTCATCCCTCCAGTTCCTGAAACAATAGCTTTTTACATACATTGATTATTAAGCTTATTAGCTGTTACTTGGAAGTAAAATTTTCCAGTATTTGAGTCCCCCATCATGTTCAGTACTGATTATACCCAGGGTGGGCAATAGTAGGTTTGAATTTAACCCCCTCAGAAGGCTGTGGAGCTAACAACCCAAGCAGGTCACTGAAATTCAGGTTTGTTTGCTGATTTTCGAAGACTACAAGAATGTGTAAATAATGAAGGCTGGAAATTTGAGCACTTATGAGATTGTACCTATGTGCACGGTGCCACTGTGCCATTCTTTTGCCATTAATAAAGCTATTATAATATTTATAACCTGCATATCTTTTTCCATATGAACAACTGTAAACCACTTTTGCCCATCCCTGTTTGATTTTGTTTATACATGTAGTGTCTATATAGTACTCTTTCTGACATTTTCTTGGTTCCAGTTCCCAGAATTTCCACTACTACCCTAACTTCTTAGTTTGGGCCTAAGCAATCAGTAGGTAAAGTTAGTCTCATTACTAGTGCCTGGCTTTTACAATCTGAAATCATCACTTGTTTTCTGAAGTTCATACCATTGATTTCAGGCACATTTTCCCAGAAGCCAGTTTTGACCTCTTATCCCTGCTACAACCCAAGGTAATGAGGCTTTTGCTGGTTCAGGAAATCCTCATGTGTTGTGAGAATTTTGTCCAAGTTCCTCTTTTTTTAAGAGTTTATTCATTATTATTTTTTAAAATTTATTTATTTATTTTATTATTTTTAGAGAGAGGGGAAGGGATAGAGACAGAGAGGAAGAGAGACATCAGTGTATGATTGCCTTTCACCTGCCTCCAGCTGGAGAGCTGGCTGGAGACCTGGCTTGCAACCTGTTTATGTGCCCTAGCTGGGAATCAAATGAACAACCTTTGGGTTTGTAGGCCAGTGCCTTATCTACTATGCCACCAACCAGGGCTATTCATTATTTTTAGAGAGAAGGGCAGGGAGGGAGGAAGAAAAGGAAAGAAACATCAATGTATGGTTGCCTTTCACCTGCCTCCAGCTACGGATCTGGCTGGAGACCTGGCATATAACCTGGTTATGTGCCCTGGCTGGGAATTGAACCAGTGACCTTTGGGTTCGCAGGCCCGTACCTTTCCACTGAGATACCAGCCAGGTCTTCCAAGTTCCTCTTCCTAATATTCTACACCTCCTGTGTGTATTCAATTTGTGGAACCCAGTGACAGACACAGGCACATGGTATAGAAAAGAATTTGACCTTCCTCAAAGGGAAGCAACTCTTCTTCCTGCTCCTGGGAATTAACTTTTAAATCCTTAGGATTTCCTGAGTGGTAGGGGTGTCTTTATTATTTTAGTGGGCCCCTTGGACCATATCTGATATATTATGCTAATGAGGTGACTGAAGGTGGTGCCAGTCACACCCAGTAGTTGTTTGGTAGGGGCTGGCCACAGTGGAAGGATCATTTAAGGTAGAGGCTTTGGGTCTTGCAGTATTTATTAATTTCAAGACTAAGTTCAAGGACATGGACAATCAATCAATCAATCAAATATGCCTTGGTGATGAGGCCTCAATAAAACTTGTGGATGTTGAAGATAAGCTTTCAGGGTTGGCAGTATGAGTAGTATGTGTGTATTGCTACATACTGTATTAATGCCAAGAAGATGGTAAAATGCCCTGAGGAAAATGGACATTGATACCTGGAATCCTCCCAGACTTTGCCCTGTACATCTTTTCCTTTGGCTACATTTAATTTGCATAATTTCCTGGTAATAAATGTAACTTTGAATATAATGGATTCAGTAAATTTTGTGAGTATTTCTAGTGAATTATTTAATGGAGGGTTGTTTTGGAAAACCCTTGAACTTGCAGTCGGTGTTAGATCTGAAAGTGGTCATCTGTGGACTCTTCATTTTAACTTTGTACTTGAACCTGTTAAAAAGAAATTGAACTTGAGAGTAAATTTAAAGATCTAATTGGACTTTTATCCTGTGTTTCCATGTCAGGAATGCTGTCTGCTAATTAAAAAAATTAGAGGTAGATATAAACATAACAAAGTTTGAAATGAAAGTAACGTTTTTATCACATTCTTAAAATTTTCTATCTCACTTTGAAAAGCATGTGGATTAGCTCTAAGAGAGGGGTGCATTGAAACCACTACCTTTGCCCCATTTAACCTCAAACCTCTGAAATTATTGAGTCATCAATATAATCAGAGTTCATAACTTGATTATATTTGTAACAATTAAGTCACATGCTCATTCCAGGATTATTACATATTTATAGTGTACAGAATATATGATATTTATAGTTCTAATTTAATAGCAAACACAGAGTTTCCATGTTGCAAATGACTATTAAAATCATGGGAATCATGTAAATTAGATTTATTTGGGTTTTTGTGGCTGCCTGAATTCCACAAGATAAATGCCAGATTATTTTTTATTGCCAGAACCCATACTTAGGAAAACCATAAAAAACTTGGAATTTCCTAAGTAACTGTCACAAAGATACAGTTCAATTTTGATTCTAAAAAATGCATTATTATGCAGTTTCCTCTTTTCTGACTATGGATTACTAGTTTTTAAAATTACATCAGCATTGTAACTAAATTTTTACTATCTTAATTGTATTTTGTTACTTGGTCTAGATTATTTTTTAAAATTATTTTTGACTTTAAACAACTTTTAAAAATTTTTCAATAACAATTAACATACAATATTATTAGTTTCAGGTGTACAACCCAGTGATTAGACAATATATGCTACTAAGTGATTATTCTGATAAATCTTATACTCATCTGACACCATACGTAGTTTTTAGAATATTATTGACTATTTTTCCTATGCTGTACTTTACATCCCTATAATTATTCTGTAGCTACCAATTTATACTTCTAAATTCCTTTAGCTGTTTCACCCTTTGATTCCTACACCCCTTCCATCTGGCAATCATCAAAATGTTCTCTGTATCTATGAGCCTGTTTCTGTTAAGCTTGATTATTTACTTTGTTTTATAGAGTCAATTTTTTTTGTCTTTATTTTTTAAATATATTTTATTGGTTATACTATTATAGTTTCCCAATTTCCCCCTTTGCCTCCATCCAACCAGTATCCTGCATTCCCACCAGCAATCCCCCTCTTTAGTTCATGTCCATGGGTCATGCCTTTAAGTTCTTTGGCTACTCCAATTCCTATACTTTACCTACCAATTATGTTTCTTAATCTCTGCACCTTTTACCCCATTCCCCCATTCCTCCTCCCAACTAGTAACCCTCCAAATGATCTCTATATTTTTAATTCTGTTTTTGTTCATGTTTGATTAGTTTGTTTTTTAGATTCAATTGTTGAAAGTTGTGAATTTAGTGCCATTTTAATGTTAATAGCTTTTATCTTTTTTCCCCCTAAATAAGTCCCTTTAACATTTCATATAATAATGGCTTGGTGATGTAGTTTTACCTTGTTTGGGAAAATCTTTATCACCTTTGGTTCTAAATGATAACTTTGCTGGATAAAGTAATCTAGGTTGTAGGGCCTAGTTTTTCATCCCTTTGAATATTTTTTGTCTGCAGTTTCTGTTGAGAAGTTAGTTGACAGTCTTATGGGAGTTCCTTTGTAGGTAACTGCTTTTCTCTTGTTGCTTTTTTAAATCCTCACCTGAGGACTTTTTTCCCCCCATTTATTTTTCTTTCTTAGACAAAGAGGAAGGGTGAGGGAGAAAGAGAGAGAAACAACAATGTGAGAGAGAAATGTTGATGGAATGACTCCAAACATACCCCAACCAAAGATTGTACCTGAGACCTAGTTATGTGCCCTGAGTGGGGATTGGACCTACTACCTGTTAATTTATGGGATGCTGGTCCAATTAACTGAGTCACTCAGACCAGGGCTTCTTTTACTGATTTTAAGAATCTTTGTCTTTAACCTTTGATATATATATATTTTAATTTATTTATTACTTTTAGAGAGAGGGGAAGGAAGAGAGGCAGAGAGGGAGAGAGATATCAATGTTGGATTGCCTTTCACCTGCCTCCAGCCACAGATCTGGCTGGAGACCTGGCTTGCAACCTGGTTATGTGCCCTGGCTGGGGAATTGAGCCAGTGACCTTTGGGTTCACAGATTGGTAGCCTTTGGTACTTGAATTAGGATGTGTCTTGGTGTGGGCTTCTTTGGGTTCATCTTATGTGGGACTCTATGTGCTTCCTGAATTTGAATGTCTATTTTTGTCACCAGGTTAGGAAAGTTTTCCTCATTTTATTTATTTATTTATTTATTTAACATAGTGTTATAATTCCTTACTCTTTCTCTTCTTCTTCTGGAACTCCCATGATGCCAACCTTGGTATGCTTGAAGTTGTCTCAGAGACTCCATACACTATCTTCAATTTTTGGATTCTTTTTTTTCTTTTTGCTTTTCTGACTGGGTTTTTTCTGCTTTTTTTATCTTCCCAATCTCTGAATTGGTTGTCTGATTCATTTACTTTATTATTGATTCCCTAAAATGTATTCATTTCAGTAATTTACTCTTCATTTCTGACTGGTTCTTTTTTATGCATCCTAGTTGTTTTTATGTTTTTTTAAATCTCTTTGTTGAAGTTCTCATTAAATCATCTACTTTTCCTCTAAGTGTGTTGAGCATCCTTATAACCAATGTTTTGAACTCTTCATCTGGTTGATTACTTGTCTTCACTTTGTTTAGTTACTTTTCTGGAGTGCCACTTCCACCGTGTGGACTGCATATATCCTCAGCTGTTGAGACTTGATTATATTGACATGTCAATGGGAGGAATTGATTCCCAGGCTGGTGAGCTTCAAGGACTGGCTGCAGCTGTGCAGGGCTGACCCCACAGAGTAGGACTTACTTCCACAGGGTTCTGATGCTCACTGAATCTGCCTCTTGAATATGTTGCTTATAGAAATGGTTGGGTGGTGCTTTGACATGGTCTGGAGCTATTCATCAGTTGTGTTAGCTCTGGGGCCTCCCAGTAGGTGTAGACCAAGATCAGCAGCTGCATGTGTTCTGCCTAGAGCACCTGGCATGAGCTACAAAGTAATCTGCAGATGGCTGCAACTTGTGCTGGGCTTAAAGGTATCCAGATGAGGCCAACCTGAAAACCAAAACTGGCTACTGCTATTGCCTGGCCTGGGGCTACTTATCAAGAGGTATGGAGCATGCTGAGGCCAGATTGCTGCTAGCTTTAGATATTTTAGGAAACTCTGAAGCATAAGCCAAAATAGGCCATTCATATGGAAAATCCACTGGAAACAGCTTATGTGGGCTTGCAAGTTGGGTGGGGCAGTTCCTCAGGGAATCATGAGAGCAGAAGGAAAGTGTGAGCCAGGTTGATGGAGACTCAGATATGGTACCCACCTGCCAGCTCTTTGTGTGTGTGCTGTGGGAGGCTTCTCAGAAAAAGAACATTGGCCTCTACCAGCACTTCCGTCTGAGAGAGAGCTCCTCCCTCTCCAGGTCTTGTCTTGATGTTGGTTTCTTTCAAGCTGCTGCCCCAGTGCTGGAGCTCAGAGGGAGTGCGTCTGAGTAAGTTTGTGCATTGGCCCTTTAAGAGGTACTGCCTGCAGAAGCCCTCTGTCTCCCCTAGTCTCAATCTCTACTGATTTTTATAGCCATAATTTTGGGGCTTTCTCTTCCTGACTCTGGAACCCTTGTATGGAAAGCCTGGTATGAGGTTACGTCCCCTCACTCCTCAGGGGTGACCTCTGCAGCCAAGGTATTCCTTCCATACATGGGTCTGCCTCCTACCAGTTTCAGTATTGCTTCTTCTTTCAACCCCTAGTTGTAGAACTTCTGTTCATCTAGATTTCATGTGTTCTGACTAATGGTTGTTCTGTAGTGTAGTAATTTTGATGTGAGTATCACATCTACCTATGCCACCATCTTTAGCTAGATTCTTCAGGAGGAATTTCAAGCTTCTTATGTCAGTAGGTATTTATAACTCATTTGCAATGAGCTCAAAGCTCTCCTTAGATTGGTGAGCATACAATAAACTCTTAGGCATTATTGCTATTTTCCAATAGTGGCAGGTATGATCAACAAGGGGTGACCCCAAAGCACAAAACACCTAGAATTATCTTCTGTAGTATAGGCTTCCCCCACTAGGTGAGTGTTCTAGGAACCCATCTATATCAGTGTAACTGCTGGCATTGTTGTGAGAGGCTGTGATCAGCCCAGTGAACTTTTTTGAAAGCTTTTTCAATGTATTTTCCCATTTTATGATGAGTAATTTATAAGTGTACCTGTCCACACCATGCTGAGAGTTCAGCAGCTTTTGACCAAAAACAGCTTGACACCCATTCTCCACCCTCCTTATTCATCCCATCTTGTGCCAGGTGACTTTTTTTGTTTCCCCAGGTGAAAAATGTTCTCAAAGGGAAACTTTTTTGTCAATGTGGAAGAGGAGAAATAAAAACAGCAGAAGCCCTAAAAAGCATCAAAATTGACGTGTTCAAAAACTGTTTTGAGCAGTGGAAAAAGTCTTGATAGGTGTATTGCATCAAATGGAGAGTACTTTCAAGGTGACCAAAGTTTAAACATATAAGAATAAACAAACAATTTTTTATAGACAAATTCCTTTCTTGAGTCCCCCCATACAATTTAGAAGAAAGACTTAGGAGACTGTATATGAGGTTTAGCTAATAATTCTTCATATTACTTTAGTAAATTGACAACAAGAATTTAGACTGAGGAATCAGAGATAGACTGATGACTTCTAGTAGCTAGTGGTAGAGATATAAATTTATCTGAATAGAGACTTCATATATACACTTTTCTGTCACTGAGCTATGAGAGGTTTACACTGGATTTAATAGAAATTATCTGAAAAGTGCAAGATATATGCTTGTGTGAATGCATACGTATATAAAAATATCTGTCATCTATCTATCATCATCAATCATCTATTATAACTATTATCTAGTCACACATAAATATAGGCAAATACACACACATACAGTAGTGGGCAAAGTAGATTTACAGTTGTAATATAAGTAAGTGACATAATAATTAGTAAATAATAATGGAGAATAAACTCTCTATTTTGCATATTCACAATTGTAAATGTATTTTTGCCCACTCTTGTGTATATACTGGCCACACTGTAACCTCCAGTTTAAAAATGACTGGGGATATTTCTAAAGAAATATATATTTGTTTTCCATATTTCAGATTGCTTTTCTTATACACATGAGTGACTCCACTTGCCTGATGATTTCCATTCTTTATGCATATTATTTATTTCTATGGATTGCACTATGCATGTCAGCCTCATTTAGATATTCCACATATCAGTAGTAGGAAACCATAGTCCATGCTAACTTTTCTTTTTATAAGCTCTAACTTTCTGATTTATTTTTGACACAATTATGTTTTTCAATGTTTCCTCAGAGCATCTCAGATTTTTATCCATACTTTTGTGGTAGAATCAAGTCTCTGGCTTTTTCCTCATTGCTACATTATTTCCAAACAATGGAGTTTTAGGATATATAAACATTAATTTCTGGTTGACCACTTTTCCAAGGTCATATTGTTTTACTTCAATTAATATTACATTTGAATATTTGCATATCCCATAGTGTCTTTGGATTAAATAGAAAACATGTGATTAATTCCATTGGTAGCCACATCACTGCTCTAGAAACCTTATTAACATATAAATGATCCAGTTGAAAATGGAATGTATTCCCACTACATTTGGTTACAATGTGGTAACAGCCACCTTGGTGGTAATATTTCCCATGTATCTCTTTCATCCCTCATTGAACATCTATACTACCACTTTGTTTTCCTCTGATACCTATTCTTGTAAGATCCTCAGTGACAAATATTAACTTCTTCCCTGGGCACAAAATGATACTTTTGTTTTAACTTAAGTTTTACAATAAAATAGATAAAGGTTTATATAAATATTAACCTGGCTTTTTCTTTAAGGAAAGCAAATCTAATCCTAAATAAATTGTCACTAGTGTGCATTTCAGGAAGCATTTCAATTTTGATTGGTTGTGCTGGCTATAAAATGAAGAATCTGCAGAGAAGGTCAAGATCGTAACACAGTCCTCAGGCTGGTTATGCTGCACACCTGGGTCTGGAATTAGGGAGGGGCGCCTGGAGGTTTTCTTAGAGAAGTAACTGCTGAAATGACCTGAGGGATCAAAGTTAGCCAAAGAGACTGGGAGGTAAAAGAAGGATAATAAGGAGAGAAAATAGATTGTAGATGGAAATCAAATGATATGTCAAGGTGGTGTAACGGAAAGGATTCAATGAGGCTGTGTCAGTCTATAGAGTCAGCTCAGGCACCTAAGCAGAAACCAGCTTTGAAGGGCCTTTTATATTAGCTAAGAGTGAAGTGAAACAACCCATCAACATACCTTTGGGTTAAATTAATTAAACAAGAAGGACATTAGACTAAGGTGTCTCTAATGCCATGGGGCCTATGTCAGCAAACCAACACAAAATCTAAACATGGCAAGGCTACACAACCAAACTGCTGAGACCATGTTGTCAGTGAGGCTTCATACTATTCAAAGCAAATACTACCTTTAAGGAAATTATCTTATTTTGACATTTCTTAATATCTCTGCTATGGGTGTGGATCATTTTCCTACATTTAAATGACATCTAGTTTAGTTCCAAAGATGTGACTGGTGTGTAATACGTTTTTAACTTAAATAAGATTTCTGAGTTATTTGTGCCAAAGAAAGGTCTTTAAGAAATTACTTGTATTTTATTTTCTTGATACAAGCAATGTATTTAAGATAAAGGAATTTTCTATAATATTTTAATATTTTGCTATGAAACATCAATATCATGGAAACATAAAGAAAACAAAAGAGGAAACTATCTAGGGGAAAAGTTGGGAAATAGTTTAAAGCCCTTGGAGAAAACACACATTTACACGATTATAAAGGGTAAGAAATTACTCACTGCAGAAAGAGTCTCTCAGGTATCTGGCATTCTCATCTATCTTAAATAACAACCCTCTACCCCCCAAAACTCCCCAGAAATAATGTGTAAACAAGGCTACTGAGCATAAACATTAACAAAAATTGCCCCAAAAAGTTACCAATGCAAAAATTACAGAAGAGTAAATAACCAGCCTTCACATATATGGAGCTAGCTTTCAAAATAATCTTTTATCAGATGAAAGTCAAGATGTGTAAACTTGTAAAGAAATGCAGAGAAAAAAAAACCAATGTGAGTAGAAGGAGAGAAGAAATAGATAAGAGAAATAGCTGCTGAAATTAGAAACAATGATAGCTACTGTGAAAACTACCAAAGGGTGTAAAAGCTGCTATATATGAAAGAAGGCAGAAATACCCATAAAAAAACTAAACTGTGGGCACAAAAAGAAAGGTGATACTTATTTCAAAAATTTGGAGCATGTTTCTTTGCACCATTTCTTTGCTACAGTAGTATTTGATTAGTCTAGGGATAAATTTTAAAATTATCTCAAGTATAGGAAACTATCTTACATTTATAAAATAATTCTAACTCATTAAGATAATATCAGTATGCTTGGTTTCCTTAAATACAATGAGAAATAATGTAATATACTTTAGAAATGTTTGCATAAAATGAATAAAACAAAATCTCCATTTATTTGAAACCCCAGCTTATCCAAATAAACCATTTCTAAGCTTTATCCACTCCACAACTTCACTTGTCTCAGTATCAATAAATGAAAATTTATTTATCTTAATTATTCACCTAATTTTATTGTTGCCTTTTGTCTATCTCCTCATTTCATCTGGGTAGAAACAGCCTGACTTGGATTCCTATTACTAAATTACTTATTTTCTGTATAATTGGTTTAATACAATGGAAGGTCATTTAAAAAATTGTTTGAGAAAAGGACATAATCACTTGCTCTGTCAACTGTTAAAAATTAGAAATCAAGATTTCAATAATACATTATGTGTTCAACTGGAATCTAGAGCAGTCATTGTTAATGAAAATTATAACTGTAATCCCCTGTGTGTTAGCATACTGCCTGAGGATAAAATGAAACAAAATGCTAATGTTGAGATTTTTCTAGTCAGAGGGTTTGGACAGTTCGCATTTTTATCTGCTCAGACCACACTGCTGAGGACTGCCTGCATTTTCTTATCTTTAGTTTCATACCTGAATTGGATGCAGTTAGTTGTTCTTTCCATTTTCAATGTCTGATTCAATTTTGAGAACTTCTGAAAAAGTCTAGGGATTGTAACAATCTTTAGAGTGGGGCCAAATTTTCTCTCATTAATACACACTCTTCTCTACTCTCAGTTACATGACTGCTATTGACATTTGCTGTGCACCTTTCTATCCATTGCTGATGTGCTGCATGATGCTGTTGGACTTTAACAACACTTCTCCAAATTAGCTTTAAGCAAGCGGTACTGTCTTTCATTAACACATGACGATCTTAATAGGAATGTACGATCAGAATCTAGTACATTGACAAAAAATGTGCAAAGTCAAATTTTAAAAGGTCAGCATCTTTGCAGTTACTAGTGATTAAAATTGCCATGTGTATTAGAGGGAATGTTCTGTCTCATTTTCAGTTTCTCTATTCACTTGTAATCTAGGAGAAAAAATTCATTTGGGGACTTAATTTTATCTCCAGTGTTTTCTGATACCCCATTCTAGAAGGTATTTGGAATAATTGTTCGCATTAATGCAATAATTCTGAGAAGATACTAAAACACAGTGGAGAGAGCATTTCCATTTGTTTTGTTTGTCTATCTGTGTGTGGATGTGTGTGTATAAATGTTGCATGAATATTAATAAAAGTCTGTTCACACTAATGTTTTCATGGGTTGCAAACATTTAAAATGCTTCTATCCTAAGATGAATGCCTAGAATATGTTGAGCTACTATTTATTTAGTTCCAAGTGTCCAGGAAAGACACTTGTCACATAGACTTAACAACCATATAAGGCTTTTAACATGTTTTATGACCTACCATTTATTTACTGTAATGTATGATGAAGTTCATGAGGACTGAATATTAGCTATAATACAAAAGTAAAAAATATTAAAGAAAAAGTAATTTATAATAATTAAAAGAATGATTATTCTAAAGAAATTTTTTGGTACATATTTGCTGGGGACTTGGTGTCCCCTCCAATTATATTAATGTGTTGTTAGCACTAAATGTTGAAACATAATTTTCTCCTGTTTGATTTACATAGAAGTGTCCTTTGGAAGAACTAGTATACCACCACTACTGCACACTTAAGTCCTTGTTGTGGTTTTGCAGAGTTAATACTTACGTATATTTCAGGTAATGGAAGGCACCCAAATATGTCAGGTTAAGAAGCCAATTCCCCATGGACATGGACAACAGGTGGGATTGACTTTGGGGGGGGAATGGGTGGGTGGGTGGGGGGACAGAGGGGAGCAAAAGGGGGATGGATGTAATATAACAACAATAAAATTAAAAAAAAAATGTGTACATTCTGATAAAATGCACTCTGCTTTGGAAAAAAAAAAAAAAAGAAGCCAATTCCTCAGAGTGTGAAACTACAAATTATTGGGATAAGAGAGCAATATGGAATACAAAGTATCTCTGGATAAACTATTTTTGGAAAGAAGATTATGCTGATGCTATGTGTCATTTTGGGGAAGTGTACCAAAGTTGGTGATGCTTTACGCAGATTCCTTCCAGGGGCAAGCAAGTGCCCACGGTTTAGCTCCTGTGAATGTTGGCTACTAAATGCTCACAGTTATTTCCGTTTGCAGGGATGGCTGACATTAGCTCTTGGCCTGCAGGTAGAGATGGAGGCCATGCTGGTGTTCCCATCACCACTGTTTTCTGACCCTTGGCAGGGTACAACTGATGACTAACACAGAAGTCCAAAAGCCTGGTCCCCTTGGCTCAAAGGGGCAAAACTCTGATATGCTAGTCATGTTTCAGAGCATCTGATGGGGTCAGGCTGAGGGGAGGACTCAACTAAAAGTGCACCTTTGCTTGGCTTCTTTCTTGGTTCTGTCTTGTTTTCCTGACTGCCCTGCACCTTTCTCCTGAGTACACTCAGGAGACTCCTCAGTGCACCTCTTGCATGGAAATCCAATTCCAGGCTCTGCTTTTAGGCAACTGAACCCAAATTAACATTCATTTCACTCCCCTGACTCTAGAACCCTTATTTAACAAGCAACTATTGCAGACATTGGGCATTCACATGCAAAACTGAGTAAGAACTTTCCCGCCCCTGAGGTACTCAGGGTCTGTTGAGAAGGACCATGTATGGCAGGTCATTACAGTCATACCTATTATAATAGCAAAAAGAGCAAGAAGTCTGGCATGAAGGTGGGTCAGGAGGCTTAACAGAAGAGGAGGTAAATGAGTTGTATGTTTATTAGTAGGGATTTGTTAGGCAACAAGAAGGAGAAGACAAAAAAATTGTTTTCAAAGACAGAAACATATCTTTGGGAACCCATTGTAATTTTAACGTGCTCAGAAGGCATATGGAAGGGCAATGGGGTTGATTTAGGCAGGATGCAGACTATGTAGGGTTCTGGTGCAAGGAGGTTACACTTTATGCTGTAGGACATGGACTTCTGAGGAATGTCAAACATCAGAGCAACATGATCTTACATAAAATGAAAATGTATTGAAAATATAAGCCTAGAGAAAGAAGGCAGTGCAGTGAGAAAAAGTAAGAGGCAAAGTGAGAAATATTGACAATATAGGCAGTGGCACAGAGGATTCTTTGTGGATGTGAGATATGAAAGGAAAAATAAAGATATTTAGAATAATTTGACAATTTAGCAAATGTAGGGGATGAGAGAGAGAAGGGGTTTAGGGCAGATTTGGGGAATCTGGCATCAATAACTGGGTGTCTGATGGTTCTAGTAGCAATACAAAGGAAATATCTATTGATACTAATATCAACATTTAAAAATTTTACTTATATTGTCTTGGAAATATTTCATGCTTTCTTAGTAGGCGAATTCACTGGTGGCTCATAGATAGGGGAGGAAAGATCTGAGGATTTTTCCCTTCTGAAAATCTTTGATGTATCTTTTTAAAGTTGCTAGTGCTTCCCTAATGGGCAAATTTAATTTTTTCCAACTCAACCTTTCCTGACAACTGAAAAATTTTATACACCTGTATTCTCTGGAAAACCTTGTTTTCCTATTTATTTTTTAAGTGTATTAAAGATTATAAATTGTGTTTCTATTTACTTTGCCAATATTGCTCTGTTTAGAAGACTTTTTGTAAAAATACTATCCATTTGTCGCTGTCAACATATGTTAGTTCAAATGGTTTTGCTTGAAGATGCTAAAGCCTTGGTTTCTACTATAATTGTCCCAGGGTTTCTTCAAGGACATATAATAGAAGATTCCTATACATGTTTCTATGAAGTTTGTATGGTACTTATAATCTACAAAGGCAATTAAAACTGAGGTGCCACAAAAATCCCAAGGGATAAGCCATAGAAAAAGGATGCATTGAGGCATCATGGACACAGAAAGCAAACAGAGCCTCATGTGAGATCTTTCCAAGAGATACCCTGAAATTCAGGTGCTAACTTATAAATGAACTGTTTCTGAAATGGGCAACTTCAAGGTAGACAAGGTGATTTAGCAGCTGCACTTGAGATTTATTTATTTAATGACTTTCCCAAGGAACACTAACTAGAGAGACTTACTGGTTTTAAAATAAAATATGTGGCTAAACTGAAATAAGAATACATGTGTAATCCTTTTTTGTCGAAATAAAATGAGGAGAGTTTCTATTTCTAAATTATTTTGAGTTTGGAAGTATATTTTTAAGATATATTCAATAACAATGTTTAATTGTTAACTATAAATTTCCATTAGGATCGGAAAAAATTTTCAAATGATTATAGGCCAAAATTATTTACTTATTGATAATATTTTTTATTTCTAATTTGTCCTCAACTTATAACCTATTTATTTAACATGGACAATAAAACTTCTATTTCTATTCCAGAAATACATATATAATAATAATAACCAGATTTTGATTCCTTACTTTGTTTTCCCATGGCATGTTATCAAATAATACATTTTAAAAATATTTTATTTAGTTTTGGAGAGAGGGGAAAGAAAAGAAAAAGAGAGGGAGAGAAATACCAATGTGAAGTTGCCTCTTGCATGCTTCCAACTAAGGACCTGGCCCACAACTCAGGCATGTGTCCTGATTGGGAATTGAATCTGTGACCCTTTGGTTTACAGACTGGCATGCAATCCACTGAGCCACACCAGCCGGGGCAATAATATATTAAAAAATAAGTATTTATTGAATATGTACTAGGTTTAAGATATTGTATAACAATTTTACCCTATGAGGTAGGTGCAGTTTCCTAAGGCATAACATTGTATAAAAGTGTTTTTTAAACAATGCCATTTTGGTACTTTAATTACAATGTTTTTTATTTATACAAGTTAGTGTAGACTTTCATGCAATCCTAAATAGATTTTAATATTTGCCGATTAGTAGAACAAAAATATTCACTTTAGGAATGTAGTTGATGACAAAAGGATTTGAATATGTGATTTTAAATTCTGAGACTAAAATAAGTCAATGGTTATCAGCTTAGTAAAAAAAAGAATAAAAATTTAAAAATTCAAACAATGTTTGATTTGGTGAATGCATTTACAATGTGCTATTGGTATCCAGTGGGAAACTGGTGTATCATAGGAAATTATTTTTAAATGAAACAAAATAGGGGGACACTTTTGGATCTAAGGTATTTTACAAAGGGCATTACTATTTTACTACAATCAAGTTTGCCAAGGTACTAATGCCTTTGACTCTGATCTGAGAACCTTTACTTGAACTTGGCCTCCCAAATAAGATAAATATAGTCACGGTAGTGGTTTGTGGAGGGACAGCCAGCTTGGGCTTACCCAACTAACACTAAGTGCAATATTATGGTGAAGAAGAGGAAACACGCCAACACAAGATGAAAGAATTTCCTGTGTTCTCGTCTCAAAGAATTCAGAATTATTGAGTTGGCCTCTGATATACAGGAAAATATTTAAAACTGCAAAGTAATTTGTTTGAAATGATTTTCTCCTGTGGTGGAAGCCCATGAAAATAATGTCTATGTATTATAATATATAAGGTGAAAGTTGATATTCTGTATCTATAGGTAATATTTTCCTTACATGAGGGAAGTCTCTGGAGTCTTGATAATTAAAACTACCCCCATAATACTGGCAAAGTGGATGTAGGTTGATATTTTCCACCACTTAAGTACTGCCTAAGTTTTATTGCCTGAAAAAATGTGCTTTTTCATTAGTGAGTTTTTCTATATTACTGTGTGCCAGTTGTAACATTTATTTTTGTTTTACACAAGTTTTGATTTTTCCTCATATAATTAAGTTCAGGCTTTATTGGCTGGAGTTAGTTACTTGGAAATTTTTGTCTTCAAAATGATATCTGCAAATAACCCCCAAGTGGTTCTATTTTTGTATTGAAAAAAAAAAAGATATGATTTAGAAGAATAAGAAAGATGAGAAATGAATGAATGCTGCTGACAAATAACTATCACTTTCATCATGTTAGTCCCATAATTAAGAACCTAATGTGCCTTAGAGCTCAGTTCTAATTTGTTTATTTAGCATTGGCATTCTTTCATCAACAGACAATTCATCACCTTAATTTTATTTTTCACCTGCTGTCAGTCATCTTTTTTTCTACTAATACTTATCCATATTTATGTTTTCCTCTTCTGACATTTTTCAGATAACCTTCCTTTTATCTAAAAAGGCTTTCTTCTATTTTCTGCGTGTTCAGATATTCAAGGTCTTGATGAAACAAACTTCCATGAAGCTTTCATAGAGAAACCCTGGTCAAGAAGGCTCTTTGTGTACCTCTGTTGCTTTATTATTTTAATAGATTAAAAAAAATTATTGATTATGCTGTTACAGTTGTCCTGGTTTTTCCCTCCCTTTCCCCCTTCCTCATAGCACCCTCCACAGGGAATCACCACACCATTGTTCATGTTCATGGGTCATGCCTACAAGTTCTTTGGCTTTTCCATTTCCTACACTGTACTTTATATCCCCTAGCTATTCCATAACTACCCATTTGTACTTCTTAGTCCCCTCTCTTCACCTACTTCCCTACAGCCCACTCCCATCTGGCAACCATCAAAACATTCTCTGTATCCATAATTCTATCTCTGTTCTTGTTTGCCTAGTTTGCACTCAATCCACTGAGCCACACCAAACAGGGATTTTTTCTGGAGTTTTGATCTGTTCTTTCCTTTGGGCCTTGTTTCTGTCTTTTAATTTTGTCAGTCCCCCTGTGTGTATTTCTACATATTAGGTACAGTTGCTTTGACTCCATGTCTTGATAATGTGGCCTAATGCAGTAGGTGTTCTGTAGGGTCCAGTGGCACAGTCTTTCCAATCACCCAAACTGGATATTTACTCCGGGTGCTCCCTTCATGTGGGCTGAGTGCACCCTCCTCTAGTAGTTGATTTTTAGGTGATATTGGCTGATCAATGGGAAGGATTTATGAAGGCCAGTCAGCTGCAAGTACTGGCTGTGTCCAATGACCACCAACCTCTGCCCTCTGTGGAGGATCAGCTGTTCAGGGGCAGGGTG
Source organism: Noctilio leporinus (assembly GCA_004026585.1). Lineage (NCBI taxonomy): Eukaryota > Metazoa > Chordata > Mammalia > Chiroptera > Noctilionidae > Noctilio > Noctilio leporinus. The sequence goes on along the minus strand of PVIW01000887.1, from coordinate 125,343 downwards.
GTGGTGCTCCAACATAGTCTATAGCTATCCACAGGTCCTGGGGCTTCCATGTGGTGTTGGCCAAGGTCAACCCCCACTAATGTTTTGACCAGGTCACCCTGCCTGAGCTATAGAGCAATATGAGATGCTGCTACTTGGCTTGGAGATTCCTAGCCAAGTTGTAAATCTAGGCTGGCTCCTGTTAGTGCTGGGCTTGGGGCTCTCTGAGGCAGATGCTGCTTATTTGAGAGGAGTTAGGAAGTTGTGCAGCATGAGCCAAGACCAGCCATTCATGTGGGTGGGCCTGTAAGTTGGGTTGGGCAGAGTCTCTGGGGGTCTCCATGGCAGGTCAAACAGTGTTAGTCAGTCTGATGGAGTCTCAGATATGCCATCAGCCTGCTAGCTTCATGGCTCTGCATGGGGAGGGCTCAGAAAAGAGACAATGGCCTCTGCGTACCTTGATGCCAGATACTTCAGTGTCTCCCTGTGTGCCACTGGTGCCTTTCAAGGTACCACCCCAATGCTGGTGCCAGCTGGAGGGAATGAGTCTGAGTAGGTCAGTCCATGTGTGGGTTCTTTAAGAGGAACTTCTTGGTGCCAGCAGTTCCTTGCACTGACTCAATCCCCACTGGTTTTTGCAGCTAGAAGTTATGGGGACTTATCTTCCTAGCACTGGAACCCTGGACTTGGGGGCCTGCTGGGGCTGGGACTCCTTGTTCCTGAGATATCCCTCTTGATTTTGTATCTGCCACAAGTGGGTGTGAGACCAGCCAATTCCATGTCTGCACACCTTCTACCAGTATGGATGGATGTGGTTTCTTTAATTCTGTAGTTGTCAGACCTTCAACTCTATTTCTGATGGTTCTGAGAGATAATTTTCTGTTTTAGTTGTAGCTTTGATTTGGTTGTACAAAATTTCAAGCCATGTCTGCCAGCTTGACCAGAAGTGCCTCTGTTACTCTAAGTAACTTTAATCATATATGTGTGATTATCTCTACCTACTTCCTATCTTTTTATATATCTATCATTTATCTGTCTATATATAGATAAATGTCTACATTTTGGAGGCTGTCTGGATTAGTATCTTCAAGCATTTTGTCTCTTGAGATGTACAAACCTAGGCTTCATAATGGATGACTTATATAATATATAATAAATTACTATATTTTATACACACACACACACACACACACATACATACATACATATACTTTAAGCCTACCCTAGTATAATTTTTATGTGTATAGCAGGAGCAAAAAGAAACTCAGTCTTTATTTTATACTAGAAACAGATCACAAGTATAAAACCTACCATCAGTGTTCTAAAAAATTTCACTCTATGCCAATGATGAGGAACCTATCAAAATATTGACATGATTGACATGATCAATTCTACTTCAACTCATGCTTAATAATGACTCTACTTTTCAATTGATTGCTTTTTTTAAGAGAAAGAGGACAGAGAAACATCTCTTTGCTGTTCCACTTACTTACACATTCATTTGTTGACTTGTAATGTGACCTTACCAGGGATTGAACCTGCAACCTTGGCGTATCTAGGAGATGACCTAAACACCTGAGTGACCCGGCAAGGGTCCTAACAACTCTTTTGTTTCAGCTTAATATCTTGCTTCTATCTTTATAAGATCAAGAACTTATTTGAGAACAATGACATAGTATTGATGTAAAATAGTCCTCATTATTTACGATTCTTTTATTCAACAAATATTTATTGAATGCCCACTATGTGAGAGAGGTATTGAACTAAACACTAGTATTATACCCATTACTAAACAGATAAAGAACTTTTCTCTGGTGGAGCTTACACTTGTGGTTTTATAAGGTTTTTCCTAAGAAAGCCCAGCCATTGTTAATATAATGGAGAAAGGTTTGTGTGACATTGATGTAACCTGGCAGCCAAGGAGAGTGGACTAGAATGCACATGCATGTACAATGATGACTTCACTGTATTAGTCAGTGGGGGTTGTAGATGCTACTGAGTGAGCACTTGTACTGTGTAGTCATCATCTTCAAAATGGCTGAGTGAGTAGAGCAACTAATCTGCATTTTGTGTTAAGCTTGAACATTCCTCCATGGAAACTATTGAGACAATTCAGAAAGCCACAGCTATGGGCAGCTGGTGATTGGGAGCTTCATCACATCAACATGCCCACTCATGCATCATGTCTCCTGCAGAGTTTTTTGGCAAAACATCAAATCACCAACATGACTCATTCTCCCTACAACCCGGATTTGGCGTCCAGCGTATTCTGGCTTTTCCCAAAACTAAAATCACCTTTGAAAGGGAAAAGATTTCAGACCATTGGTGAGGTTCAGAAAAATACAGCAGGGCAGCTGATGGTGATTAGGGGAACTGTGTGGGATCCCAAGGTGCCTACTTTGAAGGGGACTGAGGCTTTATTGTCCTGTGTACAATGTTTCTTGTATGTTGTATCTTCTTCAATAATTGTCTCTATTTTTCATATCACATGGCTGGATACCTTCTGGATAGATCTCCTATGTTATGAAGGAGAACATATTATGATAATTAAAAGGTTGAGCTTAGAAGTTGGACATAATCAGGATAAAATTTCAGCTCTAACTTCAATTAACTTGGAAGATTTACTTTTTGTCTCTATATTTTGCTTCCATTCTCTCACGTGTAAGTTAGGGATAATTACAGTATCTTTATGTAAGTTTATTGTGTGAGTTAAATTAGATAATACTTTTGAAGAACATAATACTAATAATACTCTATTATGTGTTAACTGCTGTTTATGTTACTTAAAGTATTAGGATATTATTAATATTATCACCTTCAAAAATAACATTTTATTAAACATAAAATGAACAAAGAATTTTATTAAGTGTAGCAATCACACAAGTTCATTTGGAATTAATTATATTGTTAAAATATTAATAATATAATCCTTTACTCTTATGAATCTGCAAAATTGGAAGAACACTAGGTTGCTGACTACTGCCATAATTCAGAAAATCCATTTTTATTCTCCAGAGCTTTAAGTGCTCCCTGATTATATGAATCAAACATTACATGAGTTTCCTACATAGACAGGGTATTACTTAGCAAATGACTAGTTTAAAATACCAAATGGTACATTTCTGGTTTGCAAAGTCTTTCCAAATGATCTAATATATATCTAGTGGAGAGCGTTATTTGACTAATGACCCTACTAAAAACTGACTGTCACTTACTTTTATGTTTTATTTCTATTTCTATATTACATCGTTCTTAAATCAAAGAATAACACTGATCTAAACATCTCTTCATTTGAATTTATGCAGTTAATGGCTTGGTTCATTTGTTTATTTATCACTTTACTCATACATTGGCCACTCATTCATTAGATTTTTTTTTTTTTATTACTATATTAAAAATTTTAAGTAACATAGAAGATTGGATAAGGAGCTGACTTTGGGGGAGATATAACATAGAATACCTAGAAAACAGGCAATGTTGGTGTAATGCAACAAGTGAATGGCTTATAGTGGTTGAGGTTTACTTATCTTCCTGGAGTCAGAGTTTGAAAGTAATGAATTCTATGCATTGGCTAGGAAGTAGCCAAGCTTAATTAATTTTTATTATTGGAATCTTTTATAATAAAGTTTTTTTTTATTTCCATTTATAACAAAATATCCTTTAGTTAGGTAATGGGATTTAAAATGAAAATAAAATAAAGCTTGCTCTTTAAGCATTCTAAGGTTTTGAAGCTGGTGGAAAATGTTCTTTATATAGTAATTAAACCTTTTCTTTGTCATTTCTTTCTTTTTTACTTTCTTTCTTCTTATTTTATTCTTACCGATAGGAACATGTATCAGGACTAAAACACATTCACATACATACACACTAAAAACCACTTGAACAGGATGTACAATTTTCCCTCAACCCATGTGGCCTTGAAAATGAGCATGTAAAGGAAGAAACTGCCTATAGAAAAATGTCCCTGATTCTTGGGTGGCTTCTGGTTAGTGTTATTGTTTTTTAAAAACCACTTTTGGCTTTGTGGTATATTGACCTGTGTATGGAATCTCAAAGTAAATGTTTTCCACTCTGTGGGACACTGGGTCAAAGACGAAAGGTTTTGCTCCCTTTCCAGTAACATTTTTTCCTCTTGGTATTTACATGATGATTTAAAACCCTTCTCTTTACTTGAGGCAAACCTCCTTTTTAAGAACAAGCATTCCATACTTTGGAAAGCCAATCACCAAGACCTGATGTTCATTCACTGTGAGCAAGGTAAGGCAATTCTGTACTTGGTCCAATGTTAAGGATATAGAGGGATTACTTTCTCCTGCAAGATGCTGCTGTTCCCAGCATTTGCCTGAACATTCTGGTTGGTCCAAGTTACTCCAGCATGTTGCTGCTAACACTCTGATTTAAACCATTGTCAGCTTGAACAAAGATTCATTTATTAGATTATTTTAGAAAGGTTGTGAAGGGATGGAGAGTGAATACATTTTTTCAAAGGGGAAAGGAAAGGGGCAGTTAGGAGTTCTATGAATTATTCAATTGCATGATGGAGAATAGTAAGACACTGTTTGCTGGAGACCCAAGTGGATGGTTGTCTGATAAATAGGAAGAACACTGAAGGTGAGAGAAAGATGGTGAAAGATGATGGCCAACTCCCACCCCCCCACCCCAATCCAGCCCCAACAAACTACCCATAGAACATATTTATGTCAGGTTGTTTCTGGTTAGGGTGAAACCACACCTGGGGTTTCTGTAAAGGGCTGCCGTGCCTGACACATGGACATTTGGTCTATGAGAGAGCTACTCTGGGGATTCTGAGAGTTTGGATGTAACATTAGGGCTACATTATGTGAAGCTGGACTAACCCAATGATTTAAGACCTTAATGTTCTTTTAAACAAAAATCTGAAGCACACTTTAACATTTCATAAGGACTGAATCTTTTTTGAAGTATGTGACCTTCATGTAAAACTTGGCCTGTGGCACCCTAAGGTAAATATAAGGCCTTTGTCACATTGTTCTCCCTGTTGGAATATGCTGAGTCAGCATATTCCTGATCTTTTGGTTTCGTATTGTAGGCAGTGAGGTAGACATGAGCAGGGTGGGAATGGAAGGCCAGGTATGAAATGTCAGCAGGGCAGAAAGCCCCAGAGGTCTAGCACTGGCCAGAACTGGGAAAACTAGTACCTCACTCCCAGGGTAACCTTTCCTCCATTAGCATATCACTGGTCATGAGATTTTAGACCCCCTTTGAGGAGGAATGAAGGAGCCAGAGAATAGGCTCATCAGACTCGCATACAAGCCCTTTCACAATCATTCCTTTAAGCATTAAGCCCTTAGGACAATGAGGTTCTGGACCAAATCAGATAATCTTATCAACAAAGCCTCAGAACTGTTTACCACAGAGACAGAGTTTTGGTAAAACCAGAGATAATGTAGTCCTCAATTGTGTTTCAATTCTAGGTCCAGGAAGGCAGCAAAGCTAAGCAGGGAGATGCCATGACTGACATCAGGATGAGCTGTAGTGACCCACTGCTCTGACACTGACCAATCAATGGAGACCATGTCCCTGAAAGGACGCACCTGGAAAACAGATGAATATCTATTGGGATTCTTCCTTGGGGCCTTCCCTAACCCCCCTAAGATCCCCACCTTTAATTTGTATTTTATTTATGTTTTACTTATCTATATTAGAGAGAGAGAGAGTGACAGAGAGAGAGAGAGAGAGAGAGAGAGAGAGAGAGAGAGGGAGGGAGTCTGACTTGTTGGTTTGCAATCTTGGAGTATGGGAATGATGTTTTAACCAACTGAGATACAATACCTGGCCAGGGTGTGTCTCTGCCTTTAGAGAACTGATAAAGACCATCAGGATGGAGTACCAGCATGATCTCTCTCTCTCTCTCTCTCTCTTTGTCTGTCTCTCTCTCTCTAGTGCCTCACAACTTTCCACTCCCTTTCTCCCCCTAGGCGTGTACCTTTGCCTTTCTCTTAAGCTCCAGAGGCCCTTCTTTTCCTTCTGTGACATGTTTCATGAGCTCATGCAGCCCAGCTGTCTCATTTCTACTTCTGTGACTTTTGGAGTAAACTTTTGTTTATATGTGAGTCTTGCTTCTGAATTCTTTCTTAGCCAGAACTCAAGTACCAGGGTTGCTGAACCAAGGTCCAATCACAGGTAATATTCTGGTGCCATTTCACTGCTAATAATATGTCCTTTGCCTTGTCTGTCCAGCCTTTCTCTTTCCAAACTTTCCTAGACATGCCTCCATATATGTCCTCCATCTCTCCTTAGCCTTGCTTTCATGTCTTTCTCCACCTCACTCTAATTTCTCAGCAAACAAAATAAGGTAGTGCAGGGAAGAAAAAAAATCTCTTCTTCACCCATTGTAGGTTCTCCAGCTGGGCCCTGGAAATTAGATTGGACCAAGATGAAGTAACAAGAGAAAAACAAACATAAATTTCCTTCAGCTCCTTGGTCACATTAGGTTCTTCTTCATTGTGGGACATCTGCCTGAAATGACATATTTCTTCCATGACCAGATGTTCCTATTTATCAAGCTCACAAATTTGGTGCTATGCCAACTCTCAGCTGTTTTTCCATTGAAAGCATTTATTTAAATTATTTTTGTTTACATATTTGTTCTGTCTTCTATACCTATATGTTCTTTTTGAGGGGAGAGTCTGGCCAATCTTTATAACTCTTGTGCATTGAGACTGTAGTATAGTCTCTGAAACATAGTAGCTAGCTACTAAGTAAAATTTGATATGCAAACAGCATATTTACAATATTTTTGTAAAGACCACTAAAGTCTGCCTCTAATTCTATTGACTATCCCACCATAGAAATAAATTTGGATCCTCTAAATAAACTGCTTAACAAGACTTTTAAAGTCTTGAAGTTAAAGAATTATTATTGTTAGAATGATAGGTTTTGAAATATATTAATCAGCTTATCCAAAGCCATGAATATACTGATTTTATAAAATTTCCCCAAGCAAATCATGAATGCCATAAACTTTTCCAAATTTTATTGAAATAATCGCTTTTCTAGCCATGCATATCTTTTTATTTTCCCATCTCCTCAATCTCATCTGTATAGGAGAGCTAATGGCAAAAAGCTCATAGATGTAATTGTATCGAAACATCAGGATAACCTATTCTTTTGAGGTAAAACTAAATATTTAACTATAATTATTAGCTCCAAAGTATATCTGACCCAATGGAATTCAGTAGCATACACTATATCTCATCACTATATTGTGTAAAAGGCTTGACTTTTACTCAGGAGTATGAACTTTGCTCACTGAACATTCATTTTTCAGTAATGTTAATTAGTTAATTTGTGAGACACAAATAAGCTATAATTATCATGGTGCTTTGATATTTTATTTCTAACAACAGGAAGAAGATTACATTTAAAAATAATAAAAGATTTAAGTCTAAGTAAGGATCTAAATTACAATTGTTGAGTTATGAAGAAAAGTGGATGCAGTTAATCCCCATTTGCATGTATCAATTAGTTAAGTATAAATCAATTTCCTATATAAATGGAAATGAGGATACCAGGATTCTTTGGTTAGATAATGTTTCTCATTAATACAAACACTACATCTTGACATTTTATGAAAAAAATCCTTATTCCCCTTTCCATTATTTTTCTTCTTCTTCTTCTTCAAAAAGGTATTGATTTATTTTTCTATAGTTTAAAATCTGTGCATCTTAATACATTTATCGAAAATTTTTAGAATTAAAAAAAATTTAATAAATAAAATCATTGAACAAACCTTAGAGCATTCATTATTTTTCTTTGTTAAAAAATTCAAACTCAAAATTCAATTTGATATTTATTTATTTTAAAGATTTTATTTATTACCTTCGGAGAGAGGGGAAGGGGGAGAGGCAGAGAGGGGGAGAGACATCTATGTATGGTTGCTTTTCACTTGCCTCCAGCTATAGAACTGGCTGGAGACCTGGCCTGCAACCTGGTTATGTGCCCTGGCTGGTAGTTGAATCAGCAACCTGTGGGTTTGCAAGCCAGCCCCTTATCCATTGTGCCACCAGCCAGGGCTTCAATTTGATATTTAAAGATATAGAAAAATAAAGTAAGAAGCTGAAAAATTTCAGATGAGTTGTGCTCCAATGATTTTATCTTCTATCTCCCTTATATGTGTAGTGTGCATAAGTATACATGTCTAAAATACTTATATTTAAAACAAATATTAGAGTTTGAAAAATCAATTAGGTAGATCAGATGTTTTTTGGTCTTTACAAAGGTGTTTTGTAAAAACCAAAGGGACAGAATTTTTTATATGACAAATAAATGAATCATTTTTTCAAAAGTGCTTTTATAGAAGTTTTAGCTTTGGAGTTCACATTTGCACAAGTCAGGACTGATATAAATGTGAAATTCATAGAAGCAAAAATATGTTCAACATCCTCTGTTTTTAGAGTTGGTCCTCTGGGGTACATTTGCTTTATGGCAATCTGGCATCATGTCACCATATTGACATACCCCTAAAATTCAATTAAAAAATTATTGCTGCAGGAAGTGAGAAATTAAAATAAAATAGGTTAGACCTTTAAAAAGTGGTTAATATGGGAAATTCTGTAATAACATTGTTATTGGACAGCTTCTGCCCTAGGGGCTGGCCATGGCGCATTGGGGTGTCAGGCAACTTCCTGGCCCTTGACTCACTCAGGACAGATTTCAAGGACAAGAACCAATGGGAATGAGAATAAAGCAAGTTGCATTTGGGTAGAGAAGAGGAAGGAGGCCTGGGCTTGGTGCCTCTGTGAAAGTAGTGGAAAGTATATTTACATGTCTTAAAGAATCTGTAAGACTTTCATTGATTGTATTTTCTAAAATCAATATTTTACTAAAAGTTCATTTTGTCTTGGAGATAACTTAGAAGTTTTGGTTAATATTGATTTTTTAAATAATTTTTGAACATTTCTAGTAGTTGATGTTTTCTGTCAAACATGATTAATGAGGGAAAACTGAAAACTCCTGAATATTTTTTAAAATTTACAAGGAGTATTTATTTTAATTTTTAAAAGATATTATTTATTTTATTTTTTTAGAGAGAGGGAAAGGGAGGGAGAAAGAGAAGGAGAGAAACATCAGTGTGAGGTTGTCTCTTGCATACCCCCAGCTGGGGACCTGGCTGCAACCCTGGCATGTGCCCTGACTGGGAATCCAACTGGCAACTTTGGTTCACAGGCTGGCACTCAATCCACTGAGCCACACCAGCCAGGGCCACAAGGAGTATTTAATAATATAAAAACATATTTAAAAAATGTAAAATACTAGGTAGATTTAGCTACATAACAGTTCTCTGGGAATAGCAAACACTAGTAAGAAAATATGAATTGGCAATGGCTATATATATTTTTAAGCACTGTTTTAAAATGTGACTAGGACTGTAATATGATATTAACTTGCACCATGGTTTGGTGTGTGTGTGTGTGTGTTTAAATCATATAGCCAACTCACTGCTCTAGTCATTTAGTTGAAACTTTCCTGAGCTATTGATATTTAGCCTTTCTAATGTCTTTCATTGCCATAAGCCACTTTATTTAATTCCTTCATCTCAGAAATGGGAATTCTACCACCTTTTTGACATCAGTGACATAATGATTAATTAGTTAATGTTTGTAAAGTGCTTTGAGGATATAAAGTGCTAAATAAGTGTTAAGCACTGTTAAGTTTCACAATCAATCAACATAGTATTTTATTGTATAGATTCTCATGTGTTACATCAAATGCAGTATACTAATTTAGTTAATGTGAGAGTTTTTATGAAATTAGAACTATATCATAAAATGGGCAGAACTTTTATAAATTATAGAGATGTATCATGGATCATAGAATTATATTAATTTATTTAGTGTTTTAATTTATATCCATTATTTTGATTTTTAATCAAAAAGAAATAAAATTTCTCACCTCAACTTTTCATTCTAATTTTACATCTTAAAAACACTCATAAAATAATCTATGATGAAGTCTCCTCTCATTCTCAATTCTGAGTACAGTATTTCATTATCAAAATTCTTTTTGATCTCTTTTTAAGACTATCTGAGGGCTGGAGCTACAATTAATTTATCCTTGTATCCTCATAAAATTTAATAAGTGGCTTTGCATCAATAAAAAATGAATGGGAAAATTTTTGTAATGTGGCTTTCAGGTAACATAAGACAACTTTTCTATCTGGAAGATTCTTGATATAGTCCAGATATATTGGCTCTAAGCTCAAATGGACAAATAAAAAGATTAACATATAAATTCACTTTCATTTCTTTAAATCCCAGAGGATATTCATGTGCTTTGTGCAGAAATGAAGAGTTAAATCAAGTTATGTGCCCATATTTAATATAGAAATGAGCAAATGACATCTTAAAATTCTAAAAAAATAATGCCTTATTATATTTATTTATTTATTTATTTACTCATTTATTTATTAGAGACAGGGGTAGGGAGAGAGGCAGAGAGGGAGAGAGACATCAATGTATGGTTGGCTTTCACCTGCCTCCAGCCATAGATCTGGCTGGAGACCTGGCTTGCAACCTGGTTATGTGCCCTGGCTGGGGAATCAAACCAGCAACTTTTGGGGTTGCAGGCTGGTGCCTTATCCTCTGTGCCACCAGCCAGGGCTTCCTTATTATTAAAAATAGTTAATAAACTATTCCTAAAAGTACCTGAAATAATGTAAGTACATGAAAATGCAATATATTGTATTCTTTGTTGCTGTGTACAATTTTACCCTCTTGGGGAATGTTTATAGCATATACTGAACAAAATGAAAGAGGTCAGTTTATGTACTATAGACGCCTTTCTCTTCCCAATGTAGGCCTAAGGAAATGCCTTCTCTGTGTCTTCGTCAGTGCTTGCGTGAGAATAATCTGAGAACAGCAAAGGATTTAATTAGGTAATTGCCTTTGCAAAAACAAACCACACTTTCAAAAACATACAGATCCCAGAATCTTCACTCATTCCAGGAAATTATTTTCCTGGAGTCCTAAAGATCATCTAGTGTAACCTTATGGATGAGAACGCACTGCTTGGGGTATAGGATTGTGGAGCAGAGAGCTGCTCAGTCAAGGGGGCTCACACTGCTGACTTCTCCTGTCCTTATGGGTGAGGAACTGGGCACAGGTTTAGGGATTAGGTCCCCTAGGCATGGGTCAACGTCTGTCTTTGTCACTTTTGTTATGTATGACTTTGAGGACATCACTTTTCTATCAGTTTCAGTTCTTTATAAAATAAAGAGATTATATTGCTTTTCAGAGTTACTGCAAAGATTAAAGATAATGTAGGATGACCACCTGGTGAAGGGCATGACATAAAGTCAGGGGCTGAAAAATGAAGGGCCAAAAATATAAGTAGCCTAAGGTCCCTTTGCCCATGTTAATCTTAATTATAAAATGGCAATTATTATAATACTACATTATATTAAGTATCATACTCAGTAATGCTCTATATTTACTCATTTAATTTTACAACTATTAGATTGTATTTTATTTCTACTTTACAAATGAGAAAGCTGGGAAAGTAATGGACATGTGCAGCACAGTCAAGGCTCAGAGAGAGAAATAACCATCCCAAGGAGGACCATGTTGCTTGTTACCAGGAGACATGGCCCTGGTTATGGCTCTCTGTCACATTGGCCCTTTTTTCCTTCTGCATCTTATTCTATAGCTGCCTACCCAGATGACTCAGTAACTTTAACCTGTCACAGTGATCTTAAAGGTAAAAAGGAGAAATCTCACTAAGGGAGAAACATATTAAAAAAAAATGAGGGCAGAAAAGGAGAAAGAAATATATGAGTAGAAAAATTCTCAACATGGTATGTAAAGTTCTTAAAAAACCAATGCCATTGATACATTCTTTTACATTAATTACTGGATTAAAAAAAAAAACCACTATTTTGTTTCTCTGGTGTACTGCTAGCTCCTTAAGAATTTGATTTTTTTCTTAGTGTCCTATCATTTAGATGAGATCAGTTTACATAATATCCTCTCTTTGCCACCAATTTTACTGACTAAAATAAACTCAGTGTAGTATCCGTTACTGACATAGCACTCATTTGTCACCAGTGAATGCACTTTATATCTTCCACTGTGGCAGTGACTTTATCCATGGTTCCTTGGGGAACCAAAGTGTATCACTTACAGTGCTTGGTGAGCTCATAAAGCTATTTATAATGTGTAAACCATTAATGGTTTAAATATTTATAACCATATTTAATAGCTATATATCACTAGCACAACAACAAAAATATATGTGGAAATAAAATGGTTTCTTTCTCAGAAGCAAAACAGATATCTCTGCCTTTAGATGCACTTGGGAAGAAAAGGTAGCATGTGCACAAAACTGAAAATGGTCCCTCAGGAGGAAGGTGTCTCATGATTTTTGTAGCATATTCTTATTGCATTGTCACTTACCTGAACATTGGTTTTTGGTTTTGTTTTTGTTTGTTTCCTTTACTTTCCTTACCATACTGTGTCCAGTCACTTCAGGTTGCTTAATTTCCCACATAAGCATCTCAAAGTTAACCTATACAAAACTAAAAACTTAGCTCCTGCCCTCCCTACTCTGCCTGAAATTTCTGGGCCCACTTGAAATCATCCCTTCCCATAGGCATGTCCCATCTTTCTGTTGCTTGAGAGGAAACCTTTTAGTCATCTGCTACTTTTAGCTTTTGCCTTTCTTCCTCTCTCTGGACTCTCTCATTATAAAAATCTTCAATGGAAAATATCCTGCAGTTTCAGGTTCACAGATACCGAGTCTGGAAACATTTTGAACATTGGATTAGGAACCACTATATAATACCCCTTCCATGTTTATATGCACATTATATTTTACTATAGAGTTTTTATTCGAAATGATAGAAAATGAAATGCGACTTTTTTCCCAACAAATAGATGGCCCTTTAATAGTTGATTCTTTCAACCAATAAAAAAAATAATATCTTAATTAAGACTCCATTTTTCTCTTCAAGTATGGGTAGTATGAAAGTTTTTATGTGGAAAACACATCATGAAGGAGCTTGAGGATCGGGAAAAAAACATCATGTCTGCCTTGTCAGATTCTACAGACCTTAGTATCTCACAGTATCACCAAAGAACAGTTGCTGCAGCTTAGACTTTACACATTACTTTAAAATTGCAATATTAAAAGTGCGTAATGAGATATTAGAAAGTTGGATTTTTAAAACAAACTCACGGGGAACCTTATTTTTGGTAATTTAATCAACAATAATCAAGTAAATTTTCATTACACAGATAGAAATTGCAGTGTTATCATGTTATCATGCAAACTTTGTTCAGTATGAAAATCCCCTCCCTGAGATTCTAGGAAGTTCTTGACCTTAAAATTATGACAAAGTATATTGCCTGGTTTATCATTGTAAAGTTTTAACCAATAATGAAGGACATGATTTTTACTTGGTTATATTGTAACACAGTAGTTGGAGCAGAGGTCCCCAGAAAATAGGGACCCTCCCAATCCTGCAAAAAGGCAGGGGGATGGAAAGGAGTGCCCATGGAGAGGAAGGAGCAGAGTTTGAGGCATGCTGAATAGCTAGGGTCTTCCTGAATGGAAGAGCTGCAGAAGGAGACTACCGATCAGGGTGAATTGTGAACATGGCTGTGAGAACATGTGGCAACAGAGTGACTTGTGACATAGCCGGAAGGGAGGGGGGAATGGGGGAAGCTCATACAGTGTTCATGTGGGCTGCAGGTGTGGGTGCCCTACCCAGGGTAGACAGACACATGTCTGCCTCTGAGTGGCTGGGAAACTCTTGCCCTGACTAAAGGTTGAAGCTGCAAGAGGGTCAAAGACATTAGGAAGCTGACAAAAATGGTGGGATACTAACACACCAGAAGAAGGGCCAGATATTCAGTCTCACGGAAACTTCTGAGCCAAGCCTTTGAATTGAGTGTGCTGAGAAACACAAGGTCTGCCTGTAGGTCTGTCTGTAGGTCTGGGGATCATCAGTAGGTATGAAGTTCTATTGGAAACATCCTCAACTCCCCTTCCACGCTGAAGATGATGGCAGAGCTGAGAGCAACCAGCCTGGTCAGCACGCTAATACACAGGTGAGCAGATGGCTGGAATAAAGGCAGCTCCTAGGAAGAGAAATGGATGCTGTAAGAAGTTCTCACTTGAGAGATGTTTGGAACTGATGATCTGTGACTGAGAATGCTGAGCTGAAGCTTCTGTATTTCTGAAGGAGAGTACTTTTGAGTGACTTATTTTGAAACTCATCTGACTTTGCAGAGAGAGGCAGGGCTATTCATTCTTGGGTGTTTTTAAAGGGAGTGGAATTTACATCAGAAGGCTACTCTCTTTCTCTCTCTCACTCTTTGGCACAGAGAAGTCACTCTCATGCGTTGGAACCTGCTGCAGGCTCTTTCTCTGGGCTTTTAGCATCTGGATGTTCTGGGCCTCAAGCCCTGGTTTCCACATGCACGGGAGAGCTCTTGGGAGCAGGAGATGCCAGGCCCACCAGGGGCTTAGATCCTGCAGAGTGTGGCAACCCACTCCTGGAGGCAGGGTCCTGTACTGAGACATGTACCTCCCACCTCTGGGACACGATGGTCCAGTGCAGTACAGCACATGGGTCCAGGATGGTTACATGGAGACTGAGAGCAGCACACCCCAGATCCTGAAGGACAGAGCTGCTGTGAGAAGATGGTGATCCTGAAACCTACAAGCGCACATTCCAGAGAGGATGGAGATCTTTTTGTGTGACTGGCTTAAGGATAGTTAAGGAAATAGGGAACTGCTGGGCATGGTTTTGGCTTATAGCCTTTTGGGAAGCAAGAGAAAGAAGATCTGGGTCTCGTGTGAGAGAAGGGCTCTGAGCAGGAGTGCTCTCAGCGCCCCCAGGGGTCCAGGTTGGACCCCTGTTAATGAGAACCCTGTTTCCTTCAACACAGACCACTGGCTCATAAAAAGATGCCAGGGGCCAAAACCCAGTTTGCATTGTTACAATATCACCTTTCCATTCTTATTTCTAACAAAATTACATTTCTATTTTAAGTTTTTAATTGTTAATCATTTATAAATAATGGTTGGCTTTTAAACGAATGCCTCCAAATTTAAAACAATAATTGAAACATTTTAATTGAAATAATGGCTATATATCAACCCTGCTGTAAATTTTACAGCAGTAGCCCTGGCTGGTAGCGCAGTGGATAAGGCGCCAGCCTACGAACCCAGAGGTCACAGGTTCGATTCCCCAGCCAGGGCACATAACCAGGTTGCAAGCCAGGTCTCCAGTCGGGTCTGTGGCTGGAGGCAGGTGAAAAGCAACCATACATTGATGTCTCTCCCTCTCTGCCCCTCTCTCTAAAAACAATTAAATAAAATCTTAAAAAATTTACAGCAGTAAAATTTACAAGCCCTTAAAAGAACCAATTGAATTTAGACTATTTTAGGTATACTTGTGTGTTCAATAGCAAAGTTAGGAAGTTCTAAAATTTCTTCAGTAATAATTATCATAATTCTGGCATATAGTTAACAGAGGTGGAATTCTAATTTTTAGAAGAGTTTATGGTTATAGCAATTAATAGATACTAAAACATCTTATTGAGTTAGAAATTTTTAAGAAGCTTAAATATGCATGTGTTTATAAATCATTTTAAAACATGACCAATATGAAATCAGATTTGGAGTGTATAAAATAAATAAAATACAATATCGTTATTTAAAAGAAATGTTTCTATTTTTTTTTTTAAAACTGCATTAGTATAAGTGGGTATCATAGAATTAAACTATTGGAAATAGAAGGGACTTTAGAATTAATTTTGTTTATAAGAATGTTGAGTATATTTAAAGTTTATTACATTTTAAATTAGGTTCAGTAAAGAACTGTTTAGTACTCATTATTGACATAAAAAAATCCAAAAATACTTTAATCATTAACTGTGTGAGGTATTATGAAATATTATATATGTATTCACTTTATTGTCATTATCTCATAAAAACAGCATGATAAAGACATATTTGGCTAGTACTGTCTTCTCTGCCACCACTAGCAGTCACTATTAATTGAAAACTGCATACATCTTAGAAACCTGGGAGTGACCTTGAAATACTTTTTAACATATTTTTTAAGGTAGTCATTTCTTACTGATCTGAGTTGACTAGTAGCTGAAACTTTTTCACCACTCTTTTCATGATACCATAGCCTTTAGATAGTTAATGATCTTGTCTAAGAGTCATGTCTTTTTGTTGTTGTTACTGTTCAAAATATTTGACAATACATTGCACAGCTTTTTCTCCAGATTTTGTCTAACATACTGTTATTGAATATTCCAGTTTTCTCAAACTGGCTAATCTTTTTAAAACAAATCCAAGAATACAACTTTCACATTTGTAAGAAATACATGATATAACATACCTAATAATTTTCAGAAAGCCTAATAAATTATCACACATTCTAAAATTCTGATTATAAGTAACCTAGCTCAGGAAATGACACCAAACATTATTTAAAAATATTAAAAGACTAGGGCACATTTAGATGTACCTTTAGTTCTCAGTGTAGCAGGATGTTCATGATCAATAAAGATTTTTTCCTCTTATATTTACTGATCTAATTTAAAAGTGCCTCTGAAAGATCAGTATGCTGGTATTAAAAAAAAAAGAAAGAAAGAAAGAAAGAACCCAAGACAAAATAGCATGCATATTTTCATTGTAATAATCTTTGCTTTCCTTAGCTTGAAGCATAAAGGCCTTTCAGTTACTGATGTTAAATTCTTAATATAGACTACATTATCTTCAACCATATTATCTATTCCCATATGTCATAAAATGATTAACTTTCCACCAGAATACCAGGAAATATATAAAAAGTCTCAGTAAGTGGTATTGTTTTCCTAATGCCTTCTGGGAGAGATGTTAAATTTGATTCTGATGTTTTAATGCAACATAAAATAGAAGGGAAAATATATTTTCATTTTTAAAATCCTAAGTTAGGAAACACTATGTTCAATTTTCTCTGATTTAAAACATTATATAACCATCTGAAAGGACAGATTATGCATTTACCTAATATTCATTCATTTATTCCACAAATATTTTGAGTGCTTTCTAGAAGCTAGTCATTCTAGGTTACAGTGATGAAAATCAAAACAAAACAAATCTCGTGCTGTGATAGGCAGCCTCTCAAGTGACTTCCAGTGACCTCAGCTTCCTGGTATTGACACTCTTCTGTAACCCCCTTTCCTGAGTGTTTGCTGGACTTAATGATTCATGTTTAATGACTATGATATGGCAAAAGTAATAGGATGTCATTGAGGGATTAGGTTGCAAAAAGACTGACTTTTGTCTTGCTAAACTCCCTTTTGTTCTTTCTTTTTTTCCTCATGAGCCCTAGCTCTGGGAAAAAACAATCTGTCCTGTTGTGAGCTGCACTCTAGAGAGGCCTGGGTGGGCAGCAGAATACTGGTGTCTCTGACCAACAGCTAGTGGAGACCTGGGGCATCTTGGTGAACTCAGAAGTGTTTCATTGGAGACTTCCCAAATAGACTGAATGTAGATCTCCCTGCGATTAAACCTTGAGTTGACTATAGCCCCTACCAATATCTTGATTTCAGCCTGAGTCAAGGCACCCAGCAACACTGTGGCCAAATTCCTGACCCACAGAAATTGTGAGATAATGTCTTTATTGCTTTGAGTAGCTAACTTTTGGGCATAACTGGAGATACAACAATAACAACAGATACACCTATTATTCAAATTTGTAATCTGATGTAAGAAGGACATATTTTAGGGCATGATGGATATAAAAATTCATGTGAACAGTATAATAATTTCTCAAAAAGTTAAAAATATGACCCAAACCTACCCAAAATAATTGAAAATGGGACTTGTACAATGGATTATGATTCAATCTTAAAAAGGAAGAAACTTCTGCCCTTAATTAGTATGGCTTTGTTGGAGCATCTTCCTGTAAACATGCCTAGGTTGTGAGTTGTTTCCCTGTCAGGGTGTATGCAGGAGGCAACCCATTGATGTTTCTCTCTCTCTGTCTCCCCTTTCTTCTCTCTCTGAAATTAAAAGCAAAAAAGAGAATTCTAACATGCATTACAATATAGATAAAATCTGAAGACATTATGCTAAGTGAAATAATCATACAAATACTGTATAATTCTGTTTATATGAGATTTCTAAAGTGATCAAATTTATAAAGATAATAGAATGATGATTGCCGGTGTCTGGGGAGGGGATGGCATGGGGAATTCACTGTTAAATAGGTATGGAATGAAATTTCAGTTTGGGAAAGTAAAAAGACTTTTGGAAATTTTTAATTTTATGTTTATATACACTTTACCACAGTATAAAAACAACAACAAATAAAAACAAATGAAAAAAGAAGACACTAATGAAAGAAAAACCCTCCCTCCACTCTTGCACTTTCCCTAAGCTCAGACAATTGAGCGTGACTGAGTAAATTTCCAAGTGTAGTGTTTTATAAGAGTCATCAAGGTGCAACATGAATGCTGTTGGTAGTGATGGGTGACATTGCCATGCTTTTCTACCCTCAGAGAATCAAGAAGGGTGAGAATTGACTGAATGCACAAAATAATGGTGGAATTATCTCCACAAGAAAAAGACAGTAAAGACATAGAAAGTACAGATAACAGAGATTTCAAGACAACATGGACTAGGTTATAGTGACTAGATGAGACAAGTTACTAGAATTATGAAGTGTGTTGTCTGGGAGACATGTGGGTAAAACTTGGTTGGTCACTTGGTTGGATGAGATAGTGGTATAGAAGCTCAGAGATTATTCAAGATTTTTAGAAAAGTGTATTTTATTGATTTTGCTGTTGAAGTTGTACCAATTTCTTCCCTTTTGCTCCCCTCCACCCAGTAACCCCCATTCCCTCTGGCAGTATCCTCCCTAGTTCATGTCCATGTCCTTAGTGTCATACTTATAAGTTCTTTGGCTTCCCTATTTCCTTTATTTTTCTTAACATCCCCCTGTCTCTTCTGTAACCACCAATGTGTACTTCTTTTTTTATTTTTGTTTTTTTTTTACATCCAGACAATTCATCATTTAACTATTGCCTTCTATCTGTCAGCCTCTCAAATCATATTAATACAAAGTTTTCTTTTCATTATTGTAAAATGCTTATGTTAATTCATTTGTTTAAAGAATTACTTTTTTAAGTAACATAAATTGCATTATTACTAAACACATAGACAAATACATTTACACACATACATATTTTTACAAATATTTCTGTACATACTGGATTTTGAAGAATTAACATAAAAATTTTAAATGTGTCAAAGCTTATATACTTATTACATGTTAAATGATAAAATTTTAGCTTTGTTATAGTAAATTAAGCATTTTTCACTGGACCATACTCTCAGAAGATTTCATGTGCCTGGGGTGTTCAGGACTAAGCCCGTCATGACACTTAACATAAAGATGAATCTATTCTTTCAAATAGCCAGAATAGAGACAGAGTGGGAGGTAAGGATCTGGGGCCAGACTGAGAAAGTACATGGGGGTATGTGTACCTGAGTATAGTATAAGGTTTTTGCTTTTACCCACAGGCAAGATTTAAAGGACAAAGGTAATTGAAAGATATCAGGTTATCAGAAAGAGACATCCTACTGATTTATTTCTTCTCTTGTGTGGAGAACCAGATTATAATCTATTTCCTCAAATCAAACACTAGGCAAGCTCAGGCAACTTCTTAAAATCTACAGATGAAAGTCTCCACATCCTGGTGCCACTTCCATTCTAGGTTTTTTCCTTTGTTTCTTCAACATCTGAATAAAATGTGAAGAGGACTTAATACAATTGAAGGTTATATCATGACTTATTTTTCAGGTCTTTAGTGGTGATTTTTGTCTCAGTGTTCAGAGCAGTATGGTGAAGAGTGTGGAAAAATGTTTGAACATAGCCTTAGTGACAGAATAGGGACCCAGGATATTTGAAAACGGAGTATTACACTGTTCTGAGGGTAACACAGAAAAAAAGTGAAGTGGGTGATTATGATAGATATACTACTAAAAGGTAGAGAAGCATTTTACCTTTCCAACCAATAACCTTCTTCCTTTTATCATTTGCACTTCACTTCTGGGTATTATTTATATCACCAAATACTGACATTTCAATTATTAACACATATTCAATTTAGACCATATCAGTATAATTGTGAAGCGAGGAGGATTGTAAATTTGCTCTTTATTTATTTATATGATTATGTATACAGGACACTGTAGTTGTTCTCAAGGATACACAGACATTATTCTTTCTGCAGCTTAACTAAATGCAAAGAAAAACATTTTCCTTGCAACACAATCTGCAGGGTGCCAGAATTGTGGAAAGGATGCAGAGAAGAAGTGCTTGTGGGAACGAAACATAAATGTTTATTAAAGAACAAACTTAACTAAATAAATTTTAGTTTCATTGACTTTATTCAGAAATTCATGACTCAAACAATATCTGATGTGGCAAATAGATTGGAGCTCTGAAGAGCTATCCAAGGTGAGATGTTTTTCTGGAACAAAGTGAGCAGAAATAAGAAAGTTATACTGGGCATTTGATGATGGGTTAAAATAGGGTTCCTTTCCCTAAATGGAGTAATCCTGTACTTGGAGCAGGGTGGGATAACCTGTGCTGAGCAGGCAAACACTGATTGGCTGATTTGGTCCTTTCTTTTTTGGGAGAGTTGAGCATAAAAACTTAGTTAACATTTGTTTTGTCTCCCTTGTGGGGCTTAATATGAGCGACTCCATTTTGGCCCTATTCTGCTTACCTTAACATGTTAAATGGCCTTGAATAAATTGTAGCTCATGGAGAAGCAGGGGACTGTAAGAGATTATAAAGCAAGTAAATATTTTAATATTGCTTAAGGCCCGGAATGTGTCTGGGAGAAGAGTGTGAGATATGTCAGGAGAGGTGGGTAGAAGCCAGATCCTGCTGACCCCTGTGCCCTCAACCTTGTAACCTTAGACAACAGAGGTACTACTGATAGAAGTGATATGGTCAAATTTGTATTTTTTGTAGATGAAAAACATAAAATAGAATTGTTCCACTATAATTATAAATTGTATTAATTACTTGAATTATGGGGATCCTCTCCCTTAACTCTTTTTTGTCTCTGCTTTCTTATACTTTAAGGTAGGCTGTGATGACTCAGCTGTAGTAGGTATCTCATTCCCAGTCCACCTCACACCTCACCTGGGGAGAGAGAGGAGTATGATTGAATGAGAGTCAGGTAGGTTACACAGAAAAGTTGATTTATTTGTGAAAATTCACTTAATATTACTATGATTAATATATATATATTTTTTGGTGACCTTTATATCTGGGATATTATAAAATTGATCATTAGAACTCCTAGGTTCCTATGTTTTCAAACCAAGAAAAAAGTAAAAAGAAAATGCATTATTTTTTTTCTTCAGTTTTAAGGAATAAGTCTTGTAATAAAAGTCTCCCTATTTTATTACATTTTTTTACTTCCTAAATATTTTATGTGCTATTATTTTTATTTTATTTAATTTTAATGTTATCAAATTAGTGATGACAAAAGTTTTATTTATGGAAAAGATAACCATAAAATAAATATTAAAAAAAGCTTCATAGATGCTTGAAAAATATAAAGTTTTATTTCCTTAGGTTAGTTAAATATATTTTTAGATAAGCTGTTTTGATTCTATTAGTTGCATGTTGTCGATTGAATTATTGAAAAAAAAGATATTTATATTATAAAATGAAAAGTAAGATCTAACAATTCCCCTATCATAAAAATTCTATACTGTTGAAGTAATATACTCTCCAAGGTAAAAACAGTTTGAACTCTCATGAGGGTTTATTTCATGATGATCTTGGAAAAGATTAGTTTCAGCTAATTTTTTTTCTGATGTATTCTTTTTTTTAAAAATTTTATCATTGTTTTATTACAGTTGTCCCAATTTTTCCCCTGTTGTTCTGCACTGCCCCATGCATGCCCTGGTCCTGATGTCAATCTGTACCTAGTTGTTGATGGGGAGTCCATGGGTCATTCATACATGTTCCTTGACTAGACCCTTTCCCTTCTTTACACCTTTCTCCCCCTCTCCCCTCCCCTCTGGTCACAGCAAGTCTGTTCCTTGTTTCTGTACAGTTAAATATTTTGAAATATTTGATAGGGAATCCTGTTGTTGTTTTTTTTTTTTTTTTTTTTTTTTACTTTGAAATTTATTCTCAAGAATAGTAGGGTAGGAAATCAGTTTGAAGAAACTATTTTAAAAATTCTCTGTAATATTTTGTGTATGTAAAAAAGCACATTTCAAAGTGAAATAGCTATAGCAATGAAAGGAACAAAAACAAGGGGGAAAACCCCCCTAAAATCCTAAGCATCTCTGAATTGGTTTCTGGTCAAAGTCTTAATCTTATTTTAAACTGAATACATTTTCCTTGCATAGTTGTGGGTTAAATAGGACTACTGCTTTCTGTGCCTTTTTGTATAATTCTTTCATTAGATGATGGGCTTTTTGGTGAGCTCTATGTCTATACATAGGTGTCCTAATAGAGCTAACAATTGAGAGGAGGACATAGATCAGAAAATGGTAAACTGAAAATGAGATAAGAATTGAGACATTTCCATTGAATATAGCAATGAGGAAGTAGCAGCCTTGGTTGGAGCTGCTTCTATAGAGTGTAAGTAATGTGTGACTTCAGGAAAGATAGATGGAAATATTGAAGACAGACTGTAGACATTTTTATCAAGTTTGGCTCTAAAGTTTGAAGAGAAGGGGTGGTAGTTTACAGGGGACTTATAGGGGTAGGAAAGAATTTTGAATTTCAAAATTGAAGAGAGCTAAACTTGTTCAAAAACTAACCAGACAGAAAGAGGAGGGAGAGATGTTGAAGATACTGGAGAGACAATCACAGTATACAATGCACTACCTATGGGTGGAAATAATGAAACCTATGGACTGGTAAAGGTAGGGATCATATGCCATTTCTGAAGTAAAGAATAGATTGAGCATTTTTTTTTTTTTTTTTTTTTTTTTTAGATAAGACTAGTTTTGGCAGATGGAAAACTGTTCCCACCATCCTCTTGCTTCTCTACCCAGATTTCTGTAATGTAAAAGATGGAGAGGTAAAAAGTGCAACAAGGACCATTATTGTTACAGACTTTACTACCTATTTTCCACCATAAAGGCTATCCTGACTGCTCCTAACACAATTACTTTAAAAAACAAAGCAATGAATCTGAATTAGGCCAATAGAATTTTCTAAAGAGCCTTCCTACATTTGAAATGATTTAAGTGAAAGAAAATAATATGAGGTGATACCCATGTGAACTAATAACATTTTTAGGTTAATAATCTATAGGTTTCTTTTTGCATTCGGTCTTCCTATTCATTGTAGCCATTTAAGGAGGTATTTCACTACTGTGGTCATCAAACCATGCATGAGTAGAATGGAAAGGAAATGGCGATTCTGTCTGGATTTTTTCTGAAAGCTAAATTTTTAGAAGAATTTGGAATGATGATGGAGGGGTTAAAAGGAAGGGGACTCATGGATATAGAGAGAATGTGTTGAACACATTGTATTGGAGAGTGGTGTTTGCTCTCCAGATTGGAAAGATTTCTTTGTGCACTAGGAGCTCAGGGAAGATGTCCAAGAGAAATTTTCTGGGCCCTGAAATTAGCAGCAACTACTCCCTGTATCCCCCTAGCACTGCTGGTGAGGCTGCAAGATCTGAGGAACCAAGGACAACTTCAACAAAGTTTTCTGTGGCCTCTATGACTGGCTCAGAAGAAGCAGAACCATTGGAATAGACTTGGCCACACAGCAGGAGCTCAGCCAAGTCTTTGATGACTGTAGCCTGAAGGCAAGATGCCTACACTGTTTCTACTTCAAAGTCTTGGGAGTAATTCTGCCTGGCATGATCTCCCTGTTCCAGAAAAATACTTATTTTCACGTTGGTAAATTTTAAAGTACCAGAAGGGCAAGCTCCATGGAGAGGTGTGTGTAAAGAAGAAAATAATCCAAACTTCATAGATGTCATTTTCCCCCAAACATATTTCTGTTTAACCAATATATTTGCGTGGCAGTTTTCCACTTCGAACTCACTTTAACACAGATTTATGATTCACCAGCACAGAAAGTAACCCACACTTGAGCATATGACTGAATTTCTGGGTTTCTGCTGCTGAACAAATAAGTCATATAGCTTCTTTATAAAGTATTTAAAATCTGAGAATGCCTGTCCATAGTAACCTTCAGTAGAAAAGAGATCAGTATTACCTTTTATGTCAGTTTTAAGGTGAAAGAACCTAGTGTACAATAAATGTTTTACTGCACTTTCTCAACATTCTCACAACAATCATGTGAGAAAACTAGTGTCTGAAATGTAAATAGTTTTCTGAGGCAAAGCAGCTAGGAAGCTGCAAAGTTAGATTTTGAAGCAAGTTTTGCTGCCTCTGCCCCATCCTTGTCTTTCAACCTTCTTTCCACTCATGTTTCCATTTTCTTGACATAGTAGTGATATATATTTTTATAAAAAAACATAATTTATAGAATAAAGCTAGTGTCTTCCATCTCTAAAGCACTAACTTTGTGCATATATCCTCACAGTATTACTTTTTACAAAACAACTGCATTTACCTTCAAAATTAATTCATCGACCATGTGAGAAAAAGTTTTACTTCATGTCATGTCATATTATATACATGTCTCAAATTGACACTGGGTTGGTCTCTGACAATTACCGTAAGGTTTGGTACTGGATTAACTAGTGGATAATTTTCAAAATTCTTAATGAATAAAAGATAGGGCAACTAGGTTGATTTAGAAAAAAATGTGTTATGAGCTCTTGCAATTTTTCAAAAGCCTTATGGTGTGAGATCATAGCATTTGAGAACTGAAACAGATCTTTGTTCAACTTCCTTCTCAGTTCAAAGTTACTTTTAAGTGGTTTAACTGTAATTTAAAGATAACATACAGATTATCACATTAGAAACACAAAGTTATTCAAGAAAATGTTCACCAAAAAGATTCATTTTCTGTCTTTACACATTCTTAAGACATTTAATTCTAAGAAGAAGATTTAATGTCTACTACTAGAGCTAATGAACATTGAAGATGGATTTCTACTTAATCCCCCTGAACCCAAGAAAACTAATTTTTAAGGCTTCATATAACAATGGAGATTAAGAATTTTATAAAATCCAGGTGAATAAATGATATCTATATTATATCCTTAAATATTTATACCTTTTCTTAAATGTGTTTTAATTTCACTTTAAAATGTAATTGAGAATTTAAATACTCTGGGTTTTAGTCATTTTCCATTACTATTATTTTTATGATGTAGAAATACTACATATATTATGCTTCCCTGTAGCTGAGTTAAATATCTGTTTTCATTGCCAAATTCTTTATAATAGACAGTCACTTCTAATTGTTTGAGATTTATTCATAATAGAATATCACTTTTTTATGATTAAGGACTTTTTACTGAATTTATACTAAGAAAATAAACCTCAGTATTATGTAGTTGTTATATTTTATTAATGGGAAAGCAAGTAGCATGAGCTTTGCTTAGAGAAGTTATAATTATATAATGTTTAGTACAATATTGTTATATTTGTAGTATTCCATTTAATATTAATAATTGCTCAAGAGATTGCATATGGTCTAAAAATCAACATTTTAAAAAAGGTCTAAAAAAGGGGTTATAAACATGCCCAATTTCTTTTTCCAAAATATGTAATCATTAAAACTAAATATTTTTTGCCAAGTGTAAAAATGTATGTTATTGTTGGAGTAGTATTATTGATTTTCAGGGTAGAACAGATGTTATAACCAAAAATGTCTTGAGTTCTCCAAAATAGCCAAAAATTTATAAAAATGTAAATATACCTTTCTCATAAAAATATAGATTAAGTTAAATGTTTGGGCCATGAAAATCCCTATTAAAATTTAAAATGAGATAAATATTTTCAAATATTCTTATAATATTATTTCCTGGAGTTAAATATTTATATTTTAAAAGTTAATTTAAAAATGTCCTGTTAAGTGATTTATCTAATTTACCTAATTAGGGAAATTCTTTAATAAACCTTTTATATAGTCCTTGAAATGGCATGTGGATTTTTAGCCTTTATACTTTTTTAGGCAAAACTTGAAAACTTTCTAAGGCAATGTTATTTTAAAATATGTTGATTATAATGCTATATGAGTAGATTAAAGCTTTCTGAAGTCAGAAAATATGTCTTATTCATCCTAATATCTCTAACACTTAGCAAAATTCTTAGGACTTGACCTAATTCTATTGAATTAATAGATGAATGATGCTTTTCTTTATAAAGCATTTTTAGAATATTTATATTTTCTTTAGTATATGGGATTTTTACTGTTCAAATGGAAGCATATCTTTTCAGTTTCCTAATGAAGCTCCATTTAAAAATAATTAACAAAAAACTATAAATCAATAAATTATTTTGTAACTACCTATGTGAAAAATGAAATATAGGTTATAATATTTAAGAATTTTATCTCCTTGGGGAGATATTGAATAATGACATTGCTGAGTGAAGATAAATTGGTCTAAATTATATAGCCCTTAAAACAGAGGCATGAAATTTAAGCTTAGTGAAGTAGGCAATAAAATCCATTTTAGGTCTTTATCAAAGGTTTAAGTATGATAAGCTCAGGATTTAAAATAAATGAGCCTCACTATAAGAAATCCTAAAAGATGGATAAGGTGGATGTAATGCAGGAGCTTTAAACCTGGGAGCTATGCTGCACTTGTGTTCATGATATTCTGAAAAGAGAAAAAAAAAAAAATCACCAGGGGACCAGCAGATGTGAAAATGCTATGGACTTGCTATTTATTACTCATGTTTTAGGGGAGTGCACCAATGGTGGTGGTTCTTTGCAAGTGACTACACCACTGCCTCCAGCCTTGGTACTATTTTAGGGCAAGGGAGGGAGCAGTGGCAGCAGAGAGGGATCCCAGCTAGTGTGAGACTACTACAGGGTTGTGATAAACACAGGGCCTTGAGAAATCTGGGGCTCTAGATATAGGCTGTTACCCTCACTTATGGCTGCTGACCAGGCACCACCTGTTCTCTGAGGTGGAAGGGCCATGTCTTGAGAGTAGTTGAAGTTATGTTCAAGGAGCATACTGTGGGATTATGTAGAAACAGAAAGCAGAATAACATTAATTTTATTAACTAAAAATAAAAATAGGAGAAGCAGCTACTTGAGAACAAATCAGGAAACATCAAAGAAGAAAAAAGAGAACCAGATTAAAGTTTTGTATTCAAAAACATAAAAATGTCAGCTCATATCTACATTAGAATTGTTGGTTTCATATGTAGATTGCATATGGATGAAAGGGTTTGGCAAAAATCAACAAAAACATTCTGTGAAAATCCATTGGCTATAAGGTATGGAAACTTCTAGTCAAAATGGAAGCATAGATAAACATGGCTTGCCTCCTTGTACAACTACAAAACAACTATCACCCAGAATCATCAGGAAATTTAGCTGTATAGAAATCCAACAACCAAGGAATTAAAGAAGTCACATTCATCCAGATAAGAGGGGTAGACCCATGGAGATGTGAAATGACGGCCCTATACCCATGTGTGGTAGATAAAAATTGGGACGATACCTTAGGAGTGAGAGATTCCCAATTGTCAGGTTCTAGAACTTTTGGACCAGCAGGTTCTAATAGTGGGGAGGCCTCTGGTCTGGTGATATAGAAGGATGCACTTGGAGCCTTGAGGAGATTTGACATGCTTTATTGCAAGCGACAAGCTTCTGACCACAATGGCTAGGGTGTCAGCGTCCCCACGCACAGTTATCCCACCCTTATCACAGCTGCACTTCGATTAATGATTACTGAGAGTTCAGGTGTTCCTGTACCCCCTCTCATTCCTATGTAGCCAGGTGGCAATTGTGGGGGGCATATTGGCATTCCACACACGGTTTGTCCCACCCTGTACTGCAGTGGCTCACACTTAGCTTACGTAAGGGCATCTTATATACACATTGGAACAAAGGAGGGTCTATACACACTGGAATAAAGAGGCAGTATACCCAAAGGTGACATTTGTCTGCTCAGGGTTTCTATGTAGGCTATTCTTGGGGCTCAGTGTTCCAGGTCTCTGGGAACAAGAATAGCTTCAAGGCCATATCCCCAGCTGACCCAGCAGGAAGATCCAGCCAGGCATAGACAGAGAGATTCCTCAGGCCTGACACAACCCCACAGCAGACCACCCAGCCCAGGATTCCAGTGTAAGGAAGATAGCCCCATAACTCCTGGCTGTAAAACCCAGTAAAGGTTGGAGTGGCAGAAGAAATTGCAAGATTTTCAGGCATTTCCTCTTAAGAAGCCCCCAGAGGACTTAGGACTTATGCAGACCTACTCCCTCTGGGCTTTAGCACTGGGGCAGCAAATGGAAGGGCAGCTGTGGCATATGGGAAGGAACTGAAGTATTTAACATTAGGTTGAGGGCTGGGGGACCTCTACCTGCTATACAAAACTCAAAGCCAGGCAGTAGCCATTGTCCTTTTTCTGAACCCTCACTCACACAGAGCCATAAAGCAGCAGCACCATTTCTGAGACTCCATACTTCTCTGGCGATTACCTGAAGCTCTTCCTATTGGGTCTGAGACCAACAAGTGATGATAGCTAGGAGGGCTCTGGTTTGGTAGCAAAGAAGAACTTGTGTGGAGCCTTTGGGAGCTTTTGCATACTTTATTGCAGTGGCAGGGTAATGGCCTCAGAGAGTACAGACGTTTCCACACCCACTCTCCTGCTTCAGCATTGGCCAGGCAGCAGAGAGGGCTGGCATTTCTATGTACTGTGTTTCCACACACACAGCTACTCTCCTACAACAGCCTTCCTTCCCCCAGCTTACAGCAAGGGCAGTCTTGTATGCACATTGAAACAAAGGAGGCTCTATGCCAAAGAGTTACATAAGAGGTGACATTAGCCAGTTCAGGGTTGCTGAGTCAGTTCCTTATGGAGTCAGTTCCTTATGGAGCCAGTGTTCTGGAGATCAGGCTGACTTCATCACAAGGCACAGCCATATACAGACAGGGGATTTCCCTCCCCTGACACCTCCCCATCTAACTTACCTGAGCTCTTCTGTAATAGGCAAAAGTACTAAGATAGGGAGTCAAAGCAGCTCTACCTAATACACAAAAACAAACATATTGAGACCTCCAAAATAAAGAGATGAAGAAATATGACCCAAATTAGAGAACAGAACAGAACTCCAGAAAAGAAAAACTAAACAAAATTGTGATAAGCAATCTATCATGCGCAGAGTTCAAAACACTGGTTACAAAGATGCACAAGAAACTCATTGGGTGCTTCAATAGCATAAAAAAGATCCAAGCAGAAATGAAGTTTACACTAAAGTGAAATAAAGAAAAATTTAAAGGGAATCACCAGTTTTAAAGGATGAAGCTGAGAATCGAATCAATGATTTAGAACATAAGGAAGAAAAAAACCCATTCAATCAGAATAGCAAGAAGAAAACATAATTCATAAAATCAAGGATAGAATAATGAGACTTTGGGACAATGTCAGACCTACCAACATTTGAATCATAAGGGTGTGGAAGAAGAATGGAAAGATCAAGAAATCGAAAACTTACTTGAAAAGATAATGAAAGAAAACTTCCCTAATTTGGTAAAGGATATGGACATACAAGTCCAGGAAGCACAGAGCTTTCCAAACAAGATGAACACAAAGATGACCACACCAAGACACATCATAATTAAAATGCCAAAGGTTAAAAATAAATGCCAAACATTAAAGATAAAGAGAACCTGAAAAGCAGCAAAAGGAAAACATGTAGTTACTTATAAAGGAGTTCCCATAAGTCTGTCAGCTGATTTCTCAAACAAACAAACAAACAAAAAAAAATTGCAGGCAAGAAGGGACTGGCAGGAAGCATTAAAAGGGATGAAAAGCAAGGGCCTACAATCTAGATTATTCTATCCAGCAAAGCTATCATTTAGAATGGAAAGGCAGATAAAGTGCTTCCCAGACAAGGTAAAGCTAAAGGAGATCATTGTCACCAAGCCATTATTATATGAAATGTTAAAGGAACTTAATTAAGAAAGAAGATAAAAACTATGAACATTAAAATGACAATAAATTCATAACTATCAACAATTGACTGTAAAATCAAACTAAGCAAACAAACAGAACAGAATAGTAGATATTGAGGTCACTTGGAGAGTTATCATTTGGGAGGGGGAAGGGGAAGAATAAAGAAAAAGGTGCAAGGATTAAGAAGCACAAATTGGTAGGTGCAGAATAGACAGGGGGATGTTCAGAACAGTAGAAATGGAGTAGTCAAAGAGCTTATATGTGTGACCCATTGACATGAGCTTAGGTGGGAAGGTTGCTGGAGGTAATGGGGCTATCAGGTGAAAGGAGGTAAAGGGGGAAAATTGGAATCACTGTAACAGCATAATCAATAAAATACTTTTAAAATCAGTCAATTGGCTACATATGGAATTTCAGTAAATATCATTGTACATTATATTTTTATTTGTAAAATTTATTCTCTATAACTGCTGAATCAGTAAAATTTATAATAAACATCCATATATTATAATATATTATATAATATATAATATATTATATAATATATAATATAATATATCCATATTATAATATACGTCCATTATTTTTCATTCAAAGGGTAGGTTGTTAAATATTTACCAGCACAGCCCCACAGAACAGTTTAAGAACCAATGGAGTCTTGGAAGATAAAAACAAAAATTATTGTTACATTTAACAAATATTTGTGCATTTGTCATTCAGAAAACTATGAATCTGTTCAAAAATCCTTGAGCAATTAACTGCATATTTAACTTATTGTGTATTTTAGTTGTTTAACAAACATTTAATTGATTACCTACTCTGTACTAAACTTTATGCAAAATGGTGGCTCTACTTTGAAGAATTATGTAAAGACACAGCTTGTTTTGTGCGGTTTAGAAGCTGATGTAGAATGCAGATAATAGAGGGGTAAATACATAAACAGACATATAATTTACAAAATTATATAAACAGACTATAGAATCAGTGAGTAATTAAAATGAGCAGGGCATCCAGGAGGGTCTCTCAGCTGTTTTAGCTGAAGCAGAGCCTGAGCTGAGAGACTGTGCCTGGTAAAGGGAAACCCCTGTATAAATATCCTGAGGACTTTAAAAAAATCTATTCCCTTGCAATAAAAAGGTAATCACTTTGAATTGCTTCATTAATTATAAAAGAAACTAAAATTTAAATATTACTTGGGATATAGGCAGTTACTTTTCTCTAAAAACCTCAAAGTTAATCATGTGTAGAAGTTAATTTCCCAAGTTTCCTTTTAAAGCTAGTGTGGAATTCTTTTTATGTTTACATATGAACTTCATTAAGGCTAAGAATTTCTTCATTTAGATTTTGGCTTTATTTGATGCTAATATGTTACGTCAGTTTGTTTCTCAATACTTTATGTCAAAGGAGGATAATTCTTTTTCTTTCTTCACTTATGTGTTCCTGAATCTCTGAATCGCACTTAGATTCAGACAGGAAGGCATTCACACTCTTACCCAATTTCAGTTTTTATGTAATTCATGAGATCTCAGACTTAGTATGTTTTTAGTTTCATGAAAACACTGAGTTAAGTTCAGCATTGCTGTGGTTATCTACCTTGTTAGAAAAAGGTTAATTGCAATTGTTTGTCTTTTAAAACTACTTTTGCTACATTAAAAAAAAAAAAGAAGATAACTCAGGTATAATTAGTTCTTCAAGTGGTGAAGGTTAGGGCTAATCTCTGTGGATTTTTGGAAGTGTTGACTGAAATACTCTCCTTACCATCACTTCCTCTTTTCTCTGCCTGACCTCATTCTCCCACATTTAAATGTTTTTTATTTCCTTTCCTTGGGCCTCTGAGACCCTTTATTCCAGTGCAGGCATTTAGAAATTAGTCATTTGATGTTATCATTGGTATTTTTGGGAAAAAATGGGATAGCAAATCCTTAGCTTTTAATCTTAAAAGCTTTACTTCTTAGGCAAGAAGGAAGTATTTAAGTACATTTGTTTTGCAGTCCTGAATTTTTGCCACTCCTACCAATAACTCCAGAATGGTGACATATAAACAAACCTCAACTGTCTTTGGGTCTCTTATTCTTACAGCATCCCCACATGTACAAATGTATTAAATTTGACTGTTTTTTTTTTTTCCCTCTTAATTTGATTATTGGCCCAGCTAGAACATTTAGAAAAGTGGGAGGAAAATTATTATCTTTTCATCCTATAGTAAACTCATTCTAGGATGTCAACAGGCTTTACTGTTGAAGACATTTCCCCTATTGACAAGGGAGTATGTCTCGATGGCTGTTTGTGGTTTCCCAGACAATAAAATTTTGACAAAAGTTTAGGGGTTATGTGACTCCAGAAAATCCTGGGGAAATAGTTGAATTTCCCACTGCCTTCCAAGAGGGTGCAAAACTGGCTGAATGACAGTACCAGTGGAGTAAGTTGATTTAGCAGTTTTGGTTGTTTGATGATACTGCAACTGGTGGAGTCATGAGTGATTCTCAGAGGCAAGCCAAGCAAATGAATGTGGGAACAGAAACAAGGAGAGGCAAAGGCCATCTCAGCAGAGCACAGTGCAGCACAGAGAGCAGCCCCAGGCCAGGCATCCTTTTTTGGCCTCTCTCTCCTCTGTATAAGCCCCTGAAAACTGGGTATCAGGCTAACGATAAAGAAAAAGATGAGAAAGTTTGAATAAGCTACATTGAAAGTGGAAAGGACCAAAGATAGCAGAGAATGACTAAGATTTTGTTTTCTGCAATTAGGCAAGGTGGAACTTTACATGTGTTTATTCAATATGTATATATCGAAAAATTACTATGGGCCAGCCACTCTTCTAGGTACTTAAGATACAATGGAAGCAGAGATCTATACCTTCATGAAGCTTCATTTTAGCAAGGCGACACAGACAACAGTGATGGGGAAAGTGGGATGGGGTGAGATTGCTACAGTGTTATTTTCAAAGTAATAGTTGAGCAGGCACTTTATAGAAGTAAAAAGGTTAGCTAACCTAGTACTCGTGAAAAGAATGCTCCAGGAAGAAGCAACTGCTAAAGCCAAAGTCCTAAAAAAAGTGTGGGGAATTGTAGGAAGAGAGGTCAGAGAGGTAGTGGAGGTGAGATCATTGGGGTTTCAGCTCATTTTTAGAGAACTAGGCTTTTACTTTGAGTAAAATGGCATTCCATTAGTGTTGAGAAGGAGAGTGAAGCAACCTGTTTTAACTTTTCAAGGGATCATTCTGCCTACTATGGTGAATATAGACAGAGGGGGCAAAATTAGTTATAAAGAGAGCAAGTAGGAGGGTGTTGCTATAATCCAGGCCAGGAATGATGGTGGCCATTGTGAAGGTAAAACACAAGTGATTTGATTCTGAATATAATTTTAAAGGTGGAGCCAACAGAATTTCCCACTGGTCTGGATGAGAGAAAAGGAGGAATCAAGAGAATGACAAAGTTTTCTGTCTTGACTGAATGGAAAAATGCAGTTGCAATTCAGTGAGATGAGAAAGGATACTTGATACACAAGTTTGGTGTTGGAGAAAAGATTAGGAAATTGGTCTTGGATGTATTAAGTCTAAAATGTCTATCTGGTAGCTGATTGAAACTGAATAAACATGCAATTAGATACTTGAACTTGGAGATATTAATTAAGGAGTTTTCAGCATAGAATGAATATTTAAAATCATGGGGCTGAACTGAGGGCTGGTTATTAGTTAACCTGTTTGAGTAATCTTCTAACAGACCTTCATCTGCAAATAACAATAATAAATTCTAAACAAAATACCAAAAGAAATACTCAAAGGCTCTCAGGAGTTTACAAACCAGTAAGATTACAAAGAAAAATCACAACTTGTAAGAAGTGATTGTCTTTGAGTTTCTCTTTTGAGTACCATCTTTAGTAGTTTCTGCAAGAAATGTCTTTAAAGTCCTATATAAAAACGTAAGCTTTTCTGGCCTTAAGAATCAGAAGATAGTTTGGAGAAACAGCCAGAGAGGAAGAGTCCTACTTTCTGTGTGTTAACTCTATCAAATCTTTGGTCAATGCATGAGCCATATATGACTAGAAAGATTTCAGCTAAAAACAAAAGACAGGAACTGACATTTGAGCTACGTCTGGTGAGACAGTTTTTAGTTTTGGTCCAATTAAGTTAACTAGATGATGAAACAAATATTATATTCTTTGGAGAAATATAATAGAATATATACCCCCCTCCCCCAACATAACATTTATAATGCTCTGAATAAAACCTGAGATTATTTCAACATATGAAGAATCAGGAAAATGTGACCATTCTAAAGAGAAATAGCTATTGAAGGAAGCTAACTCTGAGATAATACAGATGTTGAAATTAGCAGACAAGGATATTAAAGTAGCTATGTTAACTGTGCTCAGTGAGGTAAAGTATGGATGGTTGTAATAAATGAAAATATAGAAAACAGAAAACACTGAAAAGATCCCTGTGAAAATGCTAGAACTGAAAAACAGTTCAAATCTGAATCAAATAATTTCCTGGATGGGTTTAAGAGCAGAATAGAGATGACAAAGGAAGAGTAAACTTGAATAAAGATCAGTAGAAAGTACTAAATATAAAAATGCAAAAAATAAAAATAAAAAAAAGAAAAGAAAAATATTCAGAAATTTGAACAAAAATTTAGAAATATGTGGGCAACATCAAAAGTTCTGCTCTGGCTGGTGGCACAATGGATAAGGTGCTGGCCTGCAAACCCAAAGCTCACTGGTTGGATTCTCAGCCAGGGCACATAACCAGGTTGTAAGCCAGGTCCCATGCCAGGTCCATGGCTGGAGGCAGGTGAAAAGCATCATACATTGATGTCTCTCTCCCTCTTTGCCTCTCTCCCTTCCCTTCTCTCTGGAAATAATAAATAAAATCTTAAAAAAAAGTTCTAGGTAACAGAACTGTAATTAGAGTCCAGAAGAGTGGAGTGGGAATAGACTATTAATAGCCTTTTTAAAAAAAAGATTTCATTTATTATTTTTAGAGAGAGGGGAAGGGAGAGAGGCAGAGAGGGAGAGAGGCATCAATGCATGGTTGCCTTTCATCTCCAGCTACAGACCTGGCTTGCAACCTGGTCATGTACCCTGGTTGGGAATCAAACCAGTGACCTTTGGGTTCTCAGGCCAGTGCCTTATCCACTGTGCCACCAGCCAGGGCTTATTAATAGTATTTGAAGAAAAATGGTTCTAAAAATTTCTTTAATTTGATAAAAGACAAAATACTATACAGATTCAGGAAGCTAAGCAAACTCAGATTAAGGCAAATGTAAACCAAAGGTAAAAAGAATATCTTGAAAGTACCAAGAAAAAAATGAATTGTTACCTATAGGAGAATAATATTTATAAAATCACAAACACCTAATTGGAAACCATAGAGTAACACAAGATGATGGAACCAATGTCTTTTAAAGTGCTAATGTTAAGTCTTGGAACTACACAAGTTCACCAAAGAAGTAGATTTTTAAAAATAAGAAATTAGGTGAAGTTGTAATTAAGCAACTGGAGTTCATTCATGTGGCACCTTAGTGTATGACCCAACAATTAGTGTTGAGAGAAATAGGTCTTTATTTGCAATATTTCAACCTTGGGGGTCTGGAAGTACCTTTGCTCAGAGACCTATTCTCCCATGTGGCCAAGCACTTCCTTTGCTCCCCAAAAGGCTATAAGCCAAAACCAAGCTAAGTAGCTCCCCACCTCTATTAGGGCCAGAGGTTCCTATGTTCCCTGCCCTGTGAACTGCCACTCATGTCATGACTTGCAAAACAGGTTGTGATCAGTGGTCTTGCAGTCATGCAGGACCTGAGCTGCCACCTCTGCTGAAATAAAGAGGCCATGTGTCACTGGCCATGTGCCTGATCACAAAGTTCCCTATTATAAAATGCAACTGAGGCATGGCTGGTGGCATCCTGCTGAAAACTAGTTACAATCCTATTGCTCCTTCTTCTCTCCCTTAATCATTTCTCAGAAATAAGACCATAAATTACTGGACTCTGGAGTCAACCAGTAGGATGAATCACCCCCTTGGGGGTCTATTCCACACCCTTAAAAATCCCTCTACTCCTTCCCTTGATGTTGCAGTCTATTCAGACTCAGCCCATCTGACTGCAGTATCTCCGGCCTAATAAAACCCTTAATTGGACTTTTCTGGCTCCAGATCCTTTCTTGGCCACCCCAATAAGCTTACAGCCTCTTACATGCCACCTTTTCCTTCAGGATCTGGGGTGCATTGTCTTCAGCCTCTGTATCATAGTCCAGAAAAGCATGTGCCGTGTTATGCTGGATCATGGTGAAGTTCAAGAAAGGCACAAGTCCTAAAACAGTGTGTTCTCCATATGTCCCAAGTTTCAAGAGTCCAGATTGAGTCCAGGTTCTGTAAGGCAGTCTTTGGTGGCTTTGGAGTCAGCTGGAGCAGGCACAATTAAAGCAGCAGTGCACCTACATTCTTACTAGCCCAGGCTACATGGCTGAATCATCCCTATGAACTGCTAACTGCTTCCTGCTTCCCACATGGCTGCTACATCATCCCCCTACATCATGGCACCTTTCACATGGCTGCTACAACATGCTTCTTCCCTCGAGGCTGCCCACACTTCTTTTAAATCCTGACCTGAAACTTCCTATGTGATCTCATCTCTGGCTCCTTCCACAATGAGCAACATTTGCCAGTTTCCCCATATTGATCACATTCTTTCAGCTGCCATTTTTAATCAGGGCAAGACTTACTATTACAGGGCCCTCCTGGGAGGACCTTCACCTCCCCTGGCCTTGTCAGGGGTTTGGATACACTCTGAAAGTCCTATACACATTTCTCCCTGGGTCAAAATAGCACAGCTATTATCTAGCTATCAACTTGCCTTAGATATGCAAAGTATCTTAAAAACTGTATTATCTCCTTCCCTCATCTCCCAGACCATGGGCTGTGAGGAATATCTGTACCCTGTTTAAAAGTGATTAAGACAGATAGAAGAAACACTGAATGGCAAGTATGCTGGAAAATGCATTAATAAAGGGAACATGATCACCTGTGTCAAATGCTGCTATTATGTCAAGAGTAGAGAATTGAACATTGGATTGAAAACAAAGACATCAGTAATCTTGATAGAAACAATTTTGATAGGTGGCTTAAACCTTAATTGGAGTGGGTAAGAGAAAGAAAAGGAAGGAATAGGAAATTATAATTAAAGGCAACCTATCAAATAGTTTTTCTGCACAAGGAGGAAAGAAAGGGAGTACTAAACTGCAGGGTGGGGGTCAAGAGAAGGTTTAGTTATCTTAACATGCTAATAGCATAAGAAAGCAAAAGTGATGATTTGGACAAAAAGAGATTATCCACTATTTTCAGGTCTATAGGAGAAAAACAAAACCAAATAGACAACTGAATTAGAATAAAAAGTCACATATATAAATGTGTGTGTCGAATCCTTGTATCTCCTCTATATTGGGTAAAACTATGCTCCCCTGACTTGACTGTTTACAATTTGATCATTTGTCACAAAAATACTTGAAAACTATGTTCATTAAAATTTTTGTAAAATTGTATGTGATTTTATTGAGTCATAAGTTTGACTTTTTACTTTGTGTTTTTTCATTTATGGGTATATTCCCCAAATTATCAGCAGTGTTTCAAAACTTGGTTTGAAGTTATTTTAAATCTCCAAATGCATTTTTCTAATAATATTGATGTTGTGTGATGTGTATGTTTAACCTGGCTAGTCCAAAAAATCCTGGATGTGGCTGAATTGTAATACTAGTTACCTAGGAAGTTTCAGCTGTTCAGACTTTTATTTCTATGGAAAAACTTATTCTACCCTAGATTCTGGAACACATCTCCCATTATGAAGCGGGCTTGAAGGTGGGGGTGGAAGCACAGTCTCCTAGTCACACTCCCCATACCCACCTCCCAGCAGTGAGGGTAGGGCATGAAGGTGCTCATGGCATCAAGGATTTAACACTGGGATAATGGAGATCCTGGACATTTTTTCTTCACCAGTGAAAAATAAACGAAGAGCTAGGAAGTCACTACAGCTATAGTGATGAGAAGGAAGTTTCAGTTGGTGTGTTGGTGAGTTCTAGGCTTCATGGCTGCTTAAAAGTATATATAAGGACATGTTACAGTCTTTCAGTGCTATTTAAGATGTGAGTGTGCATGTGTGTGTCTATATGTATGTACATGTGCATGCTGTTATTTGTGAATATGCTGAAGCCTTATTGAACTGAAAATCCAACATCTAAGAAGTATCAATGAATAAACTTTGTTTACACTTTTGATTTTATGTGAAGAGATAAATGCCCATTAAAAAAACTAAAAGCAGTTTTCCCCCCACATATACCGGTAATTTAAAGTATGTACAGGAAAACCTCACTTTCTATGCATTCTGCACATATAATGATATAAGCATTCAATGATGATGCTCAAGCAGGGAAATAAATCCGGAGGGAATTCTGAATCATCCATAGTTAAATATTTATAAATAGTTGAACACTGATAAACCATATAATTCTTGGGTAAAAGAAATATTAACCAGAATAGCTCCCAATTACAGAGATAAGAACCTATGGTTGTTTCCTTAAGTGAAGAGACACTTTATTTAGATCTATTGACAGTGAATCTTTTTTTTTTTTTAACTTTTTTTATTTTGAATTTGTGGGTCATTCATTCACTATTTTCTACTGTCTTGTAAATGTAAAGCTGATATTTTTAGACACACTTTGGACTTTAAGATTTGGAGGTGCGTTCACCTATATATGAGGACATTGAATATTTTTAAACTTGCTGTATGAATTTTTTTTTTAATCTCAAACGCATAGAGGAAGCACTTGAGATCAAAAGGTTTGGAGTCATTGTAATTACAGTTCATTGAAAGTAAGAATTACAGCTAAGTAATTTTCTTTTCTTGTCTCAAAACAAATGGGTACACAGATGTATATTCTGAATACTTTCAGAGTCTTAATTGCCTGCCATGAGGTAGTATTTAGGAACAGATTAAATGGGTTAAGACACATCTATAGAGAGGAAACCTCTAAGTAAGAGGGAATGTACTCGTTAACACTGCTTCTAAGATTGAATTTAAGATTTATAGCATTCACTATTTTTCAAAAAAGTTGCATGTGGTTTATATATACACATGGCTAGAAACTAACTCAATTATTCACAATAATCATATTTTATGCTGATTCATTGGCATTGTTTCTCAAATGATAGTTGCTATTTCAAATCTTCTTACTTCTCAAAGACTGCCCATTCATATATACCAAGTTCTCTTTCCTATAATCTTGTTCTAAGATATCATTGGTGCTGGGATTGGGAGCTCTTTGTTCAATTGTGACCTGTGGGGCTTTCTTAACCTCTTATAAACTTAAATGTCAATCACAAGCTGGATATAATTACGTTTTGGTAATTTCTTTGAGCTTTGAAAGCTAATGGATAGCCTCAAGTATTTAAATAACTGCTTGAACCTTCTTAATTTATACAAACTGTCTATAATAACTTCATTTTGTCTAGTATGCCACCTGAACAGTTTTATCTTAGGTTTATGTACTTAATTGATAGTGTTCAATGGTACATGCTAATTATGTGAGCCTTTGTCTAGTTGAAATGTATATGAGATAGTCATTCTAAGTTATATTTTAAAAGCTATACACCAGCTTCATAAGGTAATATATTGAAAGCAATGTTTGTTTGCTAAAGTTTGTAGCAAATTTTGTTAGTCTTTTGTAAACACACCAAAACTTATACCAAGTGATTGTTTCTATTGTTTGCTCATTGCAAATTTATATAAATATACTTATTTTTAATTAAATTAAAACATTCATGTTAAATTTATAAAACTATTTTCGATTATTTAATATTTAATTATAATAACCACTTGAAGACTTTTAAATTTTTATTGAAGGGTTTATTGATGCTTTACATAATAAAATCAAGATGCATTTGGAAGAATAATTTGATTCACAAGTTATTTCCTTTTAAAAAAATCACATCATAAAATGTACATTAGCTATTGATCTGAATAAGAGCATATGTTATAACAGAAGTAATAGAAGTAAAAATAATTATAAATAAGAAAACACTTCTGAAATTTCTCATTGAGAATTAACCTTAGCACCCGATTTACGCTAGCTAGGTATTTCTGAACTTGAATACTTGGTTTGCAATGTGTTTGCCATGCAATATTAGGCAAGTTATGAGATCTTCATGAACAGCTGTTTTCTCATATGTAAGATAAGGAAATAATTACTAAGACTAGAATAATTATATCAAATATGCACTATCTTTTGATATTTCATAGCCACTCAATAAATACTAGCTCATTATTATTATCATTCCCACATACAAATGTCTTACTATTTTTTAGTTTTACTTTGATTATAACCAGAAATTATGTCCCAGATTTGGCTTTGGATAATCTTAAATTATTTAAAAACACAAAAATGTTCCCTGTTATATTAAGATATGATGCCACTAAAGTATTTCAGAGAATTTAAATGTAGTTCATTTTTCTGAAAAGTAACACCTTGAGTACTATTTATTTGAATATATATATATGTATGTTTAAAAATGTTGCTGATGTTCTATAATTACTTATATATTAAAATATTTTTATTCATTATATTCTCTTTCTTAATTGATATAGAATTATATGGAATCACATAAGCCATTAACTAGGTATTACTAAAGGAAGTCACTAAACTCTCAGATTGCTTTTCTTTACACTGGTATGAATATGTTATTTTTTATGTTCTGTTTGATAGTTTTTATTTGAAAAGATTTTTGTAGTTTGTGTGTGTGTTTGAGTATCAACAAGTAATATGGTAATTTTTAAAACAACTCTTGGCTACACTGTTATATGCATAAATAATTTCAAAGTTCTACATGACCACTAAGCCATGCTTTAATATTGAGAGGAGCATATATATGCTCAGAACCTTATTATTAAAAAAGAAAGCAGAATTATTTGCATATCTTCACTGTCAGGCAGAAAGGAAAAAAAAAAAAAAAAAAGATGAGCGCTATGATTAAAAAAACAAACAATATAAATGACCTTGTTACACCCATTTGTTCTCAGAAATAGGTTGGTAATTGCACAGGTTGATAATTTTGGTCATTATCATCCCCAGTTCC
This sequence comes from Noctilio leporinus, assembly GCA_004026585.1. Taxonomy (NCBI): domain Eukaryota; kingdom Metazoa; phylum Chordata; class Mammalia; order Chiroptera; family Noctilionidae; genus Noctilio; species Noctilio leporinus. The sequence continues at coordinate 84,150 of PVIW01000887.1, read as the reverse complement.
AGGAACTAATGTGTATTGCATAGTTATTTATACCTTGGTTTGCTTCTAAGGATGTCCAGTATACAGTTAAGTGCATCTTATAAATACAGCTCATGCAGAGGACTGATTCCATAGCAACATAATGGCAGAGTTGAGACTCAGATCTCTAGACAGTGTTTCCTAGTCACAGAATCCCCAACAGAACTTAATTTCTGATTTCCTTATGACAAGTAATTGACTTACTGGATGATGATAATGATATTCAACCACAATAGTTAAACTCTATGCCCCTTGTGTAGTGTGCTGATAAGAAATGAGAAAAAGGGTACGGAATAAAGGGAACATTCTTACAACTCGTCTCTGCCCTTTATCTATCCAGTGAGTCTGTTGATAGAAATGGCCATACTCTTAAGCATTATTATGGGTCTTGGTTACAAATTATTTGTTAAGTTCAATATGTAAAAGTCACTAATTTAAGCAACATTATTCCATTTGATTAACAATGACATTGATATATAAATCCCACATGGCAACTTTTCAAAATTATTTAAGATAATAAAATATACACCATTTTAACAATGCTGAATTCATCACAATTATGTACACAGGGTCAGTGATATGGGGCTCAAAGGGCCATTGCACATAAGTTACTAAACATATAACAAAATTCATTGAGTCTGAGACAAGGAACTATGCCTTCTTTTAAATTATATACTAGTTGTTTGACATTCTGTTCTTTTGCTAGAACAGAATATCAAACAGCTAATATATAAGAAGCAAATAAGTACAATGTGACTTTCAAAGTTACTACAACTATGAAAGAACACAGAAGAAATTCCTTTCATTTTTGCAGTCTGGGTTTCAGAATGGATCTCTCAATAGTCAAACAGCCTTCCCTACTATTATGACTTACTTACAAGAGGTTCCATCATAAGCATTTCTGACCTCTGGTCGGGGAGGTAGAAGAGGGTATAGCAGGGATAAATGGTGATGGAAGACTTGACTTGGTGTGGTGAACACACACTACAATATACAGATGATGTATTATAGAATTGTACACCTGAAATCTATATAACTATTAAGCCATGCCATCTCAATAAAGTCAATTTTAAAAAATTCTGATTCCAGGCATTCTATAATCATAATTTTGGCAATGTTTTTACAGGATTATATTTTTAACTTTTCAGAACTTTCTAATCCCAAGTGCTGGAGGCTTTTTGGTAGAATTTTAGTAGATTCAAACAAACAATATTTCTGCTCAACTTCTATTTAAAAGGTATTTTTGCAATTAAGCTGTTAAGTATCTATAGGGACTCATCGTATGTTCAAAACTGTTTATAATATCCTGGTGATACATCTGCAATAATTCTTGTCACCAACAAAACTTTGTAGAAAGAGTTTTGAATGTTTATATGTTTAAATCTTTCATTGGATGCATGTGCTTTTTATTTCCTTGAGACATTGTTTTAAAATCCTTTGTTTAAATTGTTCTCTAAGCTTTAGTAGTAATTATAGGTTTATATAGAGCAGCTCATCAAATCTTAGGCAGAAACAATAGCAGGAGATATTCTGAGTTTAGAAGAACTGAGTCATAATCTGAGTTCAAAGTTAATCACATTTATTTTGGTTCTATATGGTCCAAATTGATATGTGCATACTAATTTCTTTCTTGATAGGCAACTTCTTCTTTATTTTCATTGGGCACCTGTGAATATAAAACTGATATTTAAACTTTTTATCTCCAATTTCATTGGAAAGGTCTCTGTTAAGAACTACAGAAAACAAAGTCAAGCACACAATTTCTTACAATAAATTAATAATGAAGAGAGAGCTATCATTACTACATTATAAATTATACAGTAAGTTTTAGGTGATTTATTTAGTACCTTAAGTGTCTAGGAAATTTTACTAGCTGGCAGCAATTAGAAATATATATTAATTGCATGCTCCATCCCACATCTGAAATAAAAGGAGAATGCCAGAAATAGATTAATTCTAGTTTTCCTTTGAATATCATATTTTAATTTCCTTTATGTTTCTTTAATCTTTTCAGCAGTGCTTAAGGATTTGGAAGATGTTGATTAAAGCATTTCCTCTGATTAATTATATTTTGGCTTTCAAATGTTTTATTTTATTTTAAAATGAAGTGCACACACATTGTCTGGATTATAGGAGCATCTGCTCTTCCCAGTCTCTGCAAATATTTATATAAATCTTACTGCCACCCTGTTCCCTCGAAGTTCTCACTGCTTAGCTAATCCTGATTGCATCTTCTCATTAAGCCATCTTCAGGATATGGAAACATAAATAAAACAAACTACATTGCAGGGATATTTGTGTGCATGGCTTGCCATTTAACTCCTGCTATTAAATTCTCAGAATTTATTCTGAAATCATTGGGTTTCCTTTATCTTTCTTTTCTGTATTTAGGCATCTGATTATTATTAACCTAAAAACTAATTTGGATATAATGGGTAGGTCCTTATCAAGAGGACATACTATTTATTAAGAATGGTCTATTAAATTAATATAACTGAAATTTATGATTTCGTAGGTGGTTTAAAATTAATGTACAAATGTTGAATATGTCCTATATTTAGTTTCCCATTCACTATCTTTAGTATTTGTTACTTCCTTTCTTATTTATCTGTGGGCTAAAGGAATATATAAAGATAGCACCTATTCACAGGGATGGAATTCTAGGTATTACTTTTTAGAAAGATTATTCTTCACCTGGCTTTCTTAGCTGGCTATGGCTTTCACATGGGGGCAGTACTTTAATCTGGGGTCTTAGCTTTATTTCATGCTTTGATACAGAGTGAGAGACATCTATTTGACATCATTTTACAAATTGTCCTTTGACCGTGTAGTTTCTGTAGACAGGATGATTTTTTTTTTTTATAGTGAATTTCTGAGACTGAGAATTTCTGTTCTTGCAGCTTTATGTAATTATGTTCAAAGGAGTTTGAATTAAAATGGAACAGATGTGTCCATCTTTAATTATGGTGTAACAAATTGTGTTACTCCAAGGCTTTATTAAGTGAAACGCTCATCTTTATGTAATAATCGGCCAGACAGTTACAAAATTGTATTGGTGAACACAGTGTATTGCCTATTCCACTTAGACTTCAAAAGGGCTGTTAAAACTCAGAGGCTCTGTATAGAGAGCAGGAAGAAACTACAAATATACATATTGTTTCTTTAAATTCCAAATTAAGTGAAAACAATTGTCAGAAACATATGATGAATCTTACTGTCATCTAAATAAGACCCCCTAAAATAAAAAAAGGTGACATTTGACCTGACAGATTTACCTCAGAGGCAGTGGGAATATTCAACCCTGCATTAGAAAATATAATTTTAGGGTTTTCTGAAAGCCCTTTCTTATAAATTAGTGGCCAGAAAAGGCTTTTATTTTAAAATTACTTTTTTTTTTTTACTACTTCTAATTCCTTTATTAGAAATTTCTAGCAGCTACTTAGAAAACCTAAAATTATTAAGAATATTACAGATAGGCACAAATCCTGTGATGTAAGTCCCACCCTAATGCTTCCATTTCTGTCATTAGTACCACAATTCTTTTATGCTTCAGGGTATAACCCAGTATGTCACCAGTTATTATTTCTATTCCTGAATTTCTTTCTTGATGTGCTCTCTCTGTTCCCAAATCCAGGCTCTATTACCCTGCATGCAGTTTATTACAAGTTTTCTAATAAGTTTTCCTGACCCTTTTCTCCCTATTATCTCCTTCAATTTATTGCCAATCTAATGTAAAAATAATAAGTCTACTATGACACATCACTTCCTAAAATATTGTAATAGATATTACTAGTCTTCTATAGACAGCTAGACTTTTAGGTCTGGTGTTTAGGATCATTCATAATCTCTAAACATCTTTTCACTACTCCTCAATAAAGCAAGTGATATAATCTTACCTTCTTCCTAAAGTGATTCCACTTTAAGTAATGAAGCAGAGTATGGGTTGTTTACTGCATTCCAGCATCTCAACACACGTGCCCTAACCCTCACCTCCACGTCCTAGTAGTGCTCACTAAAAGCCTCCCCTTTGCTAAATCACACAAGTGTACAACTTGATAAAAGATCTGCACATCGCATCGTGTACTCATCTCTCCCAGCAAAGTCTCTTTCCATCCGAACTTTCCCCTTTTCTGCTCACCTCCACCCACCTACCTCACCCTCCTTCCCCTCTAGCTATCACCATACTGTTGTCTGTGCCTATGAAATATATATATATATATATATATATATATATATATATACACACACACACATAATATATATATATATATATATATATATTTGATAACCTTTTCTTCTATATCACCAAAATAAATTCAATTTAAAAGCAAAAGCAAAAAGTTATCGATAAATATAATCATGGTTATTAAAAAAAAACTTTCCCATTTTTGAAATGCATGATTCCTGATGATGCCTTTTTCTTTTTCCTTCTTCCTTTCTCTGAGTTTTTAATTCAATTTTGATTCACACCTTAACTGTTTTGGGAGCTGGTTTTGAATCTTCATAGAAATCTCAATCTACCTGCCAAGTAAGGTCTTCCCTACAGAGTGACACGACTGTAAATTTTAACTTGTTAATCAGTTGACATTCTTTCTTTAAGAAATTTATTGCCAAGATGGTCTTCATGTATATTGGGATGAGCAAGAAGCAGAAAGACGAAATGGACCGAAAAGAAAATTTTGCAAACAAACACTTTCGTTCATTGTAATGCCTGTAAAATAGTTGGTCTTAATGGGGAACAAATACACTAAATTCGAAAATGAGAAAAAAAATAAACTTCACAGAGCTGTAGTGAACAGCAGATGTTCAAAGAAAATCTTACCAGACTTTAGTTTCCATCTCTACTACAAGAATTACAAAAAGGAAACAAAATAAACATTAAGAAACCATAGAGTACATTGAGCAAGAACACAAAGCTGTACATTTAAAAATGAAAGACACACCCAGGCAGACATTGTCAACTTGTCTGTTTACTATCCAGGGCGGATTTGCTCATCCCCGCCCCTTGCTTTTCTGTCCTACCACAAAAAACAGGCAGACTCACATTTTCAGGATCCAAGGACTTTCTAGGTCAGTCAGGTAGCAGAATAGCAAGCAGAATAGCCAGCAGAATAGTAGTTTGATACTTTCTCCTGCTAATCCTCAACACCAAACATTGAATTCTTATCTAAGAACTAAGAATACCTAACTCTGATGAAGTGAAATAAGATAGAAACTACAACTGAGTTGCTTATCTAATATTAGAAAATGAAGAAATATTGATTATTTGGTCATTTGGTTCATTAAATATATTTTATGACTTGAACATACACAACAATATAGGATTTTTCTTATACTTTAATAGCCAATTTAAAGGAACATAATCCTTATTTATATCAGAAACTGTAGAGATGGAAGTTAAAACTAATATTCCAGAGTGGGATGTTACATGTAAATGATATTTTTTTATTAGTCAGATATATCTGTTCTTATATTTAAAATGATAGTGAAATACAAAAATGGACATGGTTTCAAAGATGTTGATTTCTTGCCTTTTATTTTTCTAATATAAAATTTATTACAATGTTGTAGAAAATTTGGACAGAGAGAAAAACATGAAACAAAAGTTACCTTATTCTTATTCCACCATCCAGTAGTCTAGTAATAAACAGTCAATATGTTGGTGACTATTTTGTCAAGAAGTGGCTTTGTATAGAAAGACATTTTCCCATTACAAAAGTAATGACATTATATGCTGCTAATAAAAATCTTTTCACTTAACAATATAGTATAGTCACTTTTTTTAATGTCAAATAATATTATAACGCGCTAAACCTTTTATGCCCAGTATAAAGCAACACTAAATATAAGAGAGGTCTTATTTTTTCATATTAGGAGGCCAATTTATTTAGTTACAAACACTTATGCTAACTTTGAATAAATCTAACATTTCATGAAATGACATTTAATTTGTATCATTGGAGGCTATCTTTTGAAGCACCAGCTTCTCAGAGCCCATCTGTACTTTTTTATCTGTTTGTAGTGGGCTGTTTCCAGACCTTGGCTATTGTGGATGCTGCTGCTATGGACTTGGAAGTTTACTTGTTCTTTCAGATTGGTGTTTCTCAATTCCTGGGATGAGTTCTCAGGGGTGGGAATCACTGGGTCAGAGGGCAGTTACATTTTTAATTTTTTTAGGAAACTCCATGATGTTTCTCACAGTGGCTGCACCAGTTTGCCTTTATTTTTAGTTTTAGTATCTATTAACTATTAAAAATTATTTACACAGAACACTTTAAAGTGCTTTGATATAAAATGAGAGAACAAAATTTACATAAAAATATAGTGCTATTGCTGGAAAATTTATCCCAAGACAAAACTATTCATCAACTTAACATTAAGACTTAGTATTTTTGCTTATCTCTATAATATAACCACTTATCATAGTGCTTTTAAAAGTAATCTTGTTTACTACAGTATCAACACTTGGAGTTATTTGGTCAGACTTTAGGAATAATTACTAAATATGTGCTATTTCCATATTTATGTGTTTGTCTTACTAATGCCTCTGTCTCTCTGATTCTGTTTCTTTCTCTATTTTTCAATTTCCTATCTACTAAATATATACACACACTGTAAATTAATAGTGATGAAGGCAAGGGTTAATGTCATCCCCAAATGCCTGCAATGCTATTCAAGACAAAGGAATTTAGATAGCACCCTTTGAAAGAACTGATTTTAAGCTAACTTTTTTTTTTTTTTTTTTTGAGGGTTCATTTCAGGGAAAAGAAACTTACCTTGTATTTGAGCATGTAGGTTATATAAACGGGGATGGGAGGGTGATGTGAAATCTGTGTTGAGGGATTTTTGTTTATTTAGATCTTAATAACAGCCTTTTATACTCCATAACCAAAACTTAAAAACAAAAAACAAAAAACAAAAACCTTGAATCTGAAAGTAATTTCATAGGTACTCTAACTTAGTCCTTTCATTTTGTAAATGAAGAAGTAGTGGGACCAAGAGGGTAAATGACCCTCTCAAGTTCCACATTTACAGGGAGACTTCAAAGTAAGTAGGTCTCATGGCAGACAGCTTATTGCTGTAGACTCAACACCATGTTAAAATATAGACTTTTGTATTAAAAAACTCATCCTAAACTTGTTTGACACATTTAGGGATATATGATTCCAATAAACTCTATCAGCCTAGTAAATTATACTTCAGGACAATTTCACCTCAAGTTTCTTTTAAGGAATCCCATACTACTTGTTTTCTAAGGCAATGAAAATATTCTTCTCTAATCTTTATTATCTACATGGACATTTCTTCCTCTATCCTACTTTTTATTTAGAAAAAAATTACATAGATGAACAAAGTAATTTTAAACATTTTCCCCTAGTTTTTAGCGTACATATCTCTGGATTTTGGAAAAGCATTCATTTGTCCATTCGACAAGCCTTATACTAATTGTGCCATCTGGTACTTTTCACTGGAACTGTTCTAGGCAAGAGGAAGCAAATATAAAAAGACAAGATTTTTTCTTAGTCAGTAAATCTGTTCTCAATATTTCAGTTCTTCTCTTTCTAGGAACATGGTATGATTACATTGCATGTCTTCATCTCTTTGCAATTAGATATGACTTTGTTACTTGCTAGTCATAATTTAATTGTCTGTGCTTAACTGTGCCTGCAAGGCAAGCATATATTAAGAGGTAATCTCTACCAGTTTGGATCCCTGAGAGACCTTAACAAACAGAGCTGCTGTACTGGCCAATCCTGGACAAACAGAATGGGAACATTAAACTACTGAGATTTTCAGAGGTTGCTACCAGAGCTTAATTTAGCCTATCATGATGGATAGAACTTACTTTCAATACCCTTTTAATTTAGTGGAATAGAGCGAAGAGTAAAGTATTTCAACTACACTCTTATCAGATCTATTATAAAAATATACTTCTATATGATGGAAAGACTAAGGACAGAATTTCATAAGGTGACAAAAGGGCAAACTTTGGCATCAGGTAACCTTCAGTTAAAACCTTGATTCCTCTAACCTTTACCTGAATCAAAGTTATTAACCTTTCTAAGTCTCAGTTGTCATGTTATGGAATCTGGGTAATAGTACTATCTATCTCATATGGTGGTTGTAATAATTAGATGAGTTGCATCAAAGTGCCCAATAAAGGTAGCTGTTACTATTTATTATTTTTTATAAATCTGTATATGGTAATGAAAAGGTGATATTAGTCCAACCAAGCTTTATATATGTGATGTTGAACAGAATCCTGTAAGTCAAGGAGTTGGGGAGTTGGTGAATGGTAAAACAGGAATCACAGGCAGAGTCATGAGTGAATATATGAAGTGAGGAGATGTTATGCATACAGTGCAGGTGAATGGTGAGAAGTGAAGCTGAGAAAGTAGTCAAGAAATGAAGGGGAGTGGGGGAAAGAACTACCTACCATAACTAGGAAGAAGTGATTACTCTGATTAAAGTGATAACATTAACTACTTTAAGACCAAATCAACAGTTTTAGAAAGACCACTGAAACAGTCAAATAGGTAAAGGATTATAAGAAAACATAAAATTCAAAAGAGAAATATATGTCAAGATGCGATTGAAGTTTTCCAGGAAAAATTGCAGAAGCACAGTATCCTGATCATAATTGAAACCATAGATGTGTGTGACTTCACAAAGAGGAATTTATTGATGTCAGAAGTGGGAATAGAAGCCAAAGTATTGCCAACATTCAAAGAACTACATGAAGCAAAGTATTCATGGGGAGAAGAACAGGGAGAAGAAAAAGGGAAGGACCCAGGACCTTGGCTGTCTTGGGTACCTAGGTAGGGGAGACCATGATCAGGGGATAATCATTACTGTGGAATATGGCAGAGATGCAAAGTAAGATACTGTCTTAAGAATCTATGTGATGTGAGAATTAGGAGGTCTTTGTTGATTTGTGTCAAAATATTCTGGTCAATTGGTGTAGGTTAAATCCAGATTGCAAATAATAAATGAGGGAGGGTGGTGATGGTATGGAATTAGAGTAGAATGGGTGAGTATAGTTTTAATGCTTGGCTAAAATAATGTGAAAAGTGGGGACATAGAGTGAATAAAGTGTGGTGTTCTTCATTGTAAATAGAGATACTTCAATGTGTATGTATGCTTGCAAGTGTTCCTCTTAGACACAGGTAAATAGAACTTCTGCCCAGGGTCTTTAAAAGTGTCCTATTGGTCATGTCTATACCCAAGGAGAACACTTGACTGAAGAGAATGCTGAGCTCCAATGTCTCTCATCACACACCCAGAACTTATCCAGATATCATCCCTAAATTTGTCTTCCCTGAGGACTGCTAGGATGTTACCTCTAAGCTAGGGGTGGCCTCTAATAGCTGTGAAGGTGGAGAGGTGAAAATTCCAAGGAGCCTAGGAAGTCTAAATTTAAGCCTGGTCTTCTAGGTCATAATATAGCTCTAGTTGTCTGGGTAAGATAATAAAATATATCTAATGTTTGTTAACTTAATGGATTTATTTTCTCAAAGCTTTGAGGTGTTGTTGACATATAATAAATTTGATGTTTTGGTATATGTATAGATCCATAAGACATTAGCAGTACTCAGAGAGTGAACATTTCCTTTCTCTCCAAGTTTCCCTGTGCCCCTTGAAATGCACCTTTCAATTCCTTCCTGCCTGCCATGCCCCTGTAACCTTTTATCCCTTCTTGTCATTCTGGATTAGTTTGCATTTTCTTGAGTTTTATCCAAATGAAATTATACACCATTGTTTTGTTTGTTTTCTTGCTTTTGGTTTGGCTTCCTTCACTCAACATAATTACTTTAAGATTTATTCAATGTTGTGGCATTTTCAATAGTTCATGATGCTTTTTTAGTGCTTAAAAGTATTCCATTATATGGGTATACTATCTTAACAATTTGTTAAGATATTAATCAATACATGGCCTTTTGTTTCTAGTTTTTGCCTATAAAAAAATAAAGCTGCTATGAAAGCTCCTGTACAATTTCTGGTGTGGACCTATGTATGCTTTGTTTTCCTCCTAGGTGAATACTAGCAAGGGAAGGGTTGGATCATAGTTTGGGTGTATGTTGAATTTTTAAAGAAACTTCCAAGTATTTTTTTTTTGTATTATATGGCTTATTTTTACATGTTTTTAAAGAAAGCTTTTATTTATTATTTCCAAAGAGAGGGTAAGGGAGAGAGGCAGAGAGAAAGAGAGAAACATCAGCATATGGTTGGCTTTCACCTGCCTCCAGGTGTCCCTCCTGGCGGGAGACATGGCTTGCAACCTAGTTATGTACCTTGGCTGGGAATTGAACCAGCAACCTTTGGATTTGCAGGCCTGTGCCTATCCACTGAGCCACCAGCCAGGGCTTATACATTTTAAATAGTGCCATTTGAAGAGGAGACTTTTTTTTTTAATTTCAATTAAAATTAACTTATTTTTTTTCCTTTAGAAATGGTGCTTTTTATGTCATATTTAAGGAATATTGTCCTAACACCATGGGGAGGTTTAGACCTAAAAATTTTATAGTTCCATATTTAGGTTTATGATTCATTTCATGGATCTGATGTGGCTATCTTAAAGCCAGTACCACACTATCTTGAGTACGATAGCTTTATGTCTTAAAATTAGGTAGTGCTATCACTCCAAAATTAATTTTCTCAAATTTGTTTTGGCTATTCTAGTTCCTTTGTATAGTCATATAAATTTTAGAATTAGCTAGCTTATCAATTTCTACTAAAATGACTGTTAGAATTTTGACTATGGTTGTATTGAATCTATAGATCAATTTGGGGAGAATTGATTATATTGCAACATATTGAGCCTTCTGATGCATGAATAAATATGTTTCTATTTCTTCAGATTTTAAAATAATTTGCTCAGCACCATTTTGTTGTTTTATGATATATTTTACCTTTTGTCAGATTTACCTCCAAGAGTTTCACTTGATGCTATTGTAATTAAAAAATACTTTTCTATAGTTCATTGCTAGTATTTAGAAATATTTACAATTGATTTTTATATTTTGATATTGTATCCAGCAGCAGCTTTTTGGTAGATTTCATCAAATTCTGTATACAGACAATAATATCTATTGAACCTAGGTTTATTTTTTTTTTAATATGAATCCTTTTTCATATGAATAATTACAGTAGCTAGATAAACCTCCAGTACAATGTTGAATAGGTGTGGTAAAAGTGGACATATTTATTTTGCTCCTGAATCTTAGAGGAAAACATTTAGTCTTTAACTATTAGTATTTACATTAGCTGTATTTATTATTTTTCTTGGTAGTTATTTTTTATCAGGTTGAGGAAATTCCTTCTAAGTTTGCGAAATGATTTTTGTTAGTTTTTATTTTTAAAATCAGTAATGAATATTGGTATTATCAAAAGTTTTTTTAACTGAGCATTCATTGTTTATTTCATCCATTAAATTAAATTCATCTCATTTTTCCTTCTGCTCTCACCTTCCTCACCCTACTTATCCCCCACCACAGTCAATCCCACTTGTTGTTTATGTCCATGGATCATCGATGCTAGTTCCTTGACTAAACTGTTCCACTTCCTTGCCTCCTTCTCCCTATCCTCTCCCCCTCCCCTCTACACACTGAAAATGTATTCCCTGTATTCATGTCTCTGGTTCTTTTTTGTTTGCTTGTTTGTTTGTTCATTAGTCTCCTGTATTAAGTGAGAACATGTGGTATTTAATTTCTGCTGCCTGGTTTATCTCACTAAGCATGATTCTCTCCAGTTCCATCCATGCTGGTAGGAGTTCTCTTTCTGCTTCATAGAACTCCATCGTGTAAATGTACCAAAGTTTTATGATCCATTCATCCACTGAAGGGCACTTAGGCTGTTTCCAGCACTTGGCTATTGTAAATAGCACTGCTATGAACATAGGGGTGCATAGGTTCTCCTGAAATGATGTTTCAGGATTCTTTGGGTATAATCCTAGCAGTGGAATGACTGAGTCATAAGGCAGTTTTATTCTTAGTTGGTTTTTTTTCTTCACATCAAATGGGTAAAGTGCCAAAAGCGTAACAAGTTTGGAGGGAGGCACACATCACACAAGCGCGTGAACACCCCAATCATCATACTTATGATACAAAAGGATCTCTATTCTTAGTTTTTTGAGGAAATTCCATACTGCCTTCCATCGTGGCTGCACCAGTCTGCATTCCTATCAGCAGTGCACCGGGGTTCCCTTTTCTCCACATCTTCGCCAGCACTTGTTTGTTGATTTGTTGATGATGGCCATTCTGACAAGTGTGAGGTGGTATCTTGTCGTAGTTTTAATTTTCATCTTTCTGATGGCTAGTGATATAGAGCATTCTTTCATGTGCCTGTGGATCCTTTGTATGTCTTCTTTGGAGAAATGTCTGTTCAGGTCCTTTGCCCATTTTTAAATTGGGTTGTTAGTCTCCCTGGTGTTGAGTCAGATAAACTCTTTATATATTTTGTAGATCAAACCCTTGTCTGAGGTGTCACTGGTGAATATGTTTTCTCATTTGGTTGATTCCCTTTTTATTTTCTTGATGTTTTCTTTAGCTGAGCAGAAACTTTTCAGTTTGATATAGTCCCATTTTTTAAATTTATTCCTTTATTTCCCTTGCCTTGGGAGATATTTCAGTGAAAATTTTGCTGCATGAGATATCTGCAATTTTTTCCCTATGTTTTCCTCTAGAGCTTTTTTGATGGCACTGCTTATTTTTCAGTCTTTTATCCATCTTAAGTTTACTCTGGTGTATGGTGTAAGTTGTTGGTCTAGTTTCATTTTTTTGCATGTGCCTGTCCAATTCTCCCAATACCACTTGCTGAAGAGGCTATATGCACTTCATTTTATGTTCCTTCCCCCTTTGTCAGATATTAGTTGCCCATAGATATCTGGGTTTATTTCTGGGCTCTCTATTCTGTTCCATTGATCTATTTGTCTGTTCTTGTGCCAGTACCAGACTGTTTTGGTTACTATGGCTTTGTAATATAGCTTGATATCTGGTATTGTGATTCCTCCTACCTTGTTCTTCTTTCTCAGGATTGCTGTAGCTATTGGGGGTAATTTTTGACTCCATATGAATTTTTTAAGTGTTTGTTCTAATTCTGTGAAATATGATGTTGGTGTTTTAATAGGATTGCATTGAATCTGTAGATGGCTTTGGGTAGTACGGACATTTTTATGATGTTAATTTTTCCCAACATAGTATGTGCTTCCATTTATTTGTGTCTTCCTTAATTTCTTTCTTCAGTATTCCGTAGTTTTCTGAGTACAAGCCCTTTACTACTTGGTTAAGTTTATTCCTAAGTACTTTATTTTTCTTATTGCTATGGTAAATGGGATTTGTTTTCTAGCTTCTATCTCTGATGCTCCATTGTTGGTGTATAAAAATGCTTTCAATTTCTGGATGTTGGCTTTATATCCAGCTATTTTGCCAAAGACATGAAAGACGGTTTGACTTCCTCCTTTCCAATTTGGATATCTTTATTGCTTTTTTTTTTTTTTTTTGTCTGATTGCTATGGCTAGAACTTCCAAGAATATTTTGAATAGAAGTGGAGAGAGTGGACACCCTTGCCTTGTTCCTGATCTTATGGGAAATGTTTCCAGTTTTTGCCCATTGAGTATGATATTAGCTTCAGGTTTCTTGTATATGGCCTTTATTATACTGAGGTATGCTCCCTCTATTCCCATCTTGCTGAGGGTTTTTATCATAAAAAGATGCTGTACTTTATCAAATGCTTTTTCAGCTTCTATTGATATGATCATATGGTTTCTGTCTTTCAGTTTGTTTATGTGGTGTATTACATTTATTGATTTGCAATTATTGAACCATCCTTGCATCCCTGGGATGAATCCCACTTGGTCATGGTGTATAATTTTTTTAATATATTACTGGATCCGTTTGGCCAATATTTTGTTGAGAATTTTTGCATCGAAGTTCATCAGAGATATTGGCCTATAGTCTTCCTTCTTTGTTGAATATTGACGTGGTTTTGGGATTAGAATAATACTGGCCTCATAAAAAGAGTTTGCGAGTCTTCCCTCTTCTTGGATTTTTTGGAATGGCTTGAGGAGGATATGAGTTAATTCTTCCCTAAATGTTTGGTAAAATTCACCTGTGTAGCCATCTGGTCCAGGGCTCTTGTGTGCTGGGAGATTTTTGATTACCTTTTCAATTGCACTAGTTGTTATTGGTCTATTCAGGCTTCCTACTTCTTCTTGATTGAGTTTTGGTAGGTTATGCATTTCCAGAAATTTGTTCACTTCACCCAGGTTGTCAAATTTCTTGTCATATAGTTGTATGTAGTAATTTCTTACAATCCTTTGTATTTCTATGGTATTGGTTGTGAGTTTTCCTCTCTCATTTCTGATTTTGTTTATTTGTGTCTTCTTTCTTTTTTTCTTGATGAGTCTAGTTAATGGTTTGTCAGTTTTGTCTATCTTTTCAAAGAACCAGCTCCTGGATTTGTTGATTCTTTGAATTGTGCTTTTTAGTCTCTATGTTGTTTAATTCTGCTCTGATCTTGATAAGTCACTTCCTTCTGCTTGCTGTGGGGTTTGTTTATTGTTGCTGTTCTAGTTCTTGAAGCTTCATGGTTAGGTTGTCTGTATAAGCTTCTTCTATCCTTTTTAGGTAGGCCTGTATTGCTATGAATTTCCTCCTAATGACTGCTTTGCTATGTCCAATAGGTTTTGGGGTGTTGTGAATTCATTTTCATTTGTTTCCAGATATTTTTAAATTTCTTCTTTGATCTCATTTATTAACCCATTCCTTACTTAATAGCATGTTATTCAGTCTCCATGAATTATATTATTTTTAGATTTTTTTCCTTGAGATTGGTTTCTAGTTTCAAGCCATTATGATCTGAGAAGATGCTTGGTATGATTTCAATTTTCTTGAATGTGTGGAGGCTTGTTTTGTGTTCTACCATGTGGTCCATCTTTGAGAATGTTCTATGTGCATTAGAAAAGAATGTGTGTTTCACTTTTTTGGGGTGAAAAGTTCTGTATGTGTCAGTTAAGTCCATTTCCTCTAGACTGTTGTTCAATGCTATAATATCCTTGGTGTTTTTGCTTGGAAGATCTGTCCATTGTTGATAATGGGATATTGAAATCTCCTATGATTAGTGTGATGCTCTCTATATCCTTCCTAAAGTCCTGCAATATTTTCTTTATGTATTTGGGTGCTCCTAGGTTGGGTGCATATATATTTATAAGGGTTATATTTTCTTGATGGATTGTTCCCTTAAGTATTATGTAATGCCCTTATTTGTCTCTTTTTATGCCCTTCATTGTGAAATCTGCTTTGTCTGATATAAGTATTGCTACCCCAGCCTTTTTTTTTTTTTTTTTCATGCCCATTTGCTTGATATATATTTTTCCATTCCTTTACTTTCAGTCTGGGTCGATCTTTTGTTCTGAGGTGGGTCTCTTGCAAACAGCATAAATGTGGGTTGTGTTTTCTTATCTATTCAACTATCCTATGTCTTTTTATTGGTGCATTTAATCTGTTTACATTTAAGGTAATTATTGAGAGATACTTCTTCATTGACATTTTTCCCCTTTGTTCCTGTATTTCTTTCTGTCTCTCTGTTTCTTCATCTTTTTAAAGCAGGCCTTCTAGCATCTCTTGCAGTGCTGGAGTATTGTTTTAGCCTTATTTTGTCTGGGAAATTCCTTATTTCACCTCCCATTTTGAATGAGAGCCTTGCAGGGTAGAGTATTCTTGGTTGCAGACCTTTGTTTTTCATTACTTGGAGTATTTTTTGCCATTCTCTTCTGGCTTGTATTGTTTCTGTTGAGAAATCATTTGATAACCTTACAGGATCTCCCTTATATGTTATTTGCTATTTCTCTCTTGATGCTTTTAGGATTCTCTCTTTGTCTTTGAAGTTTGCCATTTTAATTATGATGTGTCTTGGAGTAGACCTGTTTGGGTTGATATTCATTGGGACCCTCTGTGCTCCCTGAACTTGAATGACCCTTTTGCTTATCATTATAGGGAAGTTTTTTGTCATTACTTTTTCAAACAGGTTTTCTATCCCTTGCTTCTCTTCTCCTTCTGGTATCCCTATGATATGGATACTGTTGCATTTCTTGTTGTCTTCTATTTCTCTTAAAACCTCTTTATTCTTTTTCATTTTGTTGCAATGTCTGGTTATTCTTTTCCCTATTGTCCTCCAATTCACTGATCCAGTTCTGCGCTTCATCTAACCTGCTTTGAATTCCTTCTAGTGTGTTCTTCAGTTCCTCCTGGTTCTTACTGTTGGTTTCTATGTCCTTTTTAATGCTTGTGTAATTTTCAGTATGTTCCTTGTAGTTGCCCTGGTGTTTTTGTAGTTTTCTTTGAGTTCCATGAGTTTATGGAGCTTTCCAATAATTTCTTTGAATTCCATGTCTGATAGCTTGCTTATTTCTATTTCATTTCTCAGTCTGTCTGGTGTTTTCTCCTTTCCTTTTGATGATGGACTATTTCTTTTTCTCCTTATTTTGGGTGTCTGTTGTTGCTTGTTTTTGTTTCTTGGATTAATCTGCTTTGAATCTCTGCCTTAGTGAAGTGCCTTTCTGTGTTAGGAGATTTGTGGGGTTCAGCGTTGCAGTCCCCTAGATTTTCTCAACTTGTTGCTCTTGGGATACCCTTTATGTCATTAACTTGGGTTGTGTGGTTGTATTTTGCATTTGTTGTATGCGTTGCTCCTTTCACTCCAGTTGGTTGGTTGAGAGACACTCCTTCTATCACATGTTATATATTGTTATTGAGCTGCTCCTAAAACAGAACCACCAGTCCAGGCAAGATAACTACATCTTCAAAGATATCTTACTCCTTTAATCCCCCTTTCAACTGTATATGAACCTAGCTAAATTACAGTACCCTTCAAGGTAACCCCTACCCTTAATCATACCCTCAACTGCAACTAAGCCTATTTTAATAGGGATGTAGATATAATAAGACTGTTATAAGAGGGGAAAATGATTAAGTTGACTAAAGTATAGATCATTTTGAAGGGTGAAAAAGCTTAGCAAAGATAGTGGGTATGTGAGAGAGAAAGCCAACTTTACCTCATATGGAAATGTGGAGGCAGAAAATCAGAACACCTCAAGTTCAAGTGAATAGTATTAAGCCTATATATATAGTTGTTGCATCTACCTCCTTGTCCACCTTTAGTGAGCACTGATTGGTCAAGGTGGAGCCAGGGCCAGTGTGTTTTTAGCAGAAAAAAGAATGTGTAGCCCCTCGTAGTGCACCCACAAAAAAGTTTTAAGAGGCTGGGGAAGGGAGGAATACTTAGATTGAGGACTGGGAATGAGTTGTAGCATGAGAGTGAGTAGACTTTTAAAAAGAGTAGGAGGAGGATCTTGGGTAGTTAAATGAATTGAGAGAAAGGAGGAGTAAAAATATGGGATTTGGGATACACTATGATATAAACACTATTTAATTAAAATGCACTAATTGTGAGGCTTGGAAGTAACTTTTGAAAAGGATATGTTAGGGATTAATAGTTCATGTAGCTCTTGGTGTAACTCAGGTGGTTGAGATTAGCAGGGATCCATTTCTTGGGTTTGCCTCTTTTCCTTGATCAAGTCTCTGCAGTCTGTAGTCAGGTTGTGGGGCCTTAGAGTGTCAGGGCCTATGGCTGTCACAGTCAGGACTGGTTCTGAGTGCCACACCACCTGTTGGTTGAACCTCCAGTAGCCTAGCTGGGTTTCTGCACTGCAGGCATTTTGGGGCCCTTCCTTCTCTGGCTGGTTCTGTGTGAAGACCTGCAGGGTGCTTTTCTGGTGTCGATGGCTACCCCTCCCCCTCCAGCTCCTCAAGATGGTTTCTGCCTGGGATGGGTGCCTGGCTCTATGGGGGAACCTGTGCTGTTTGTGTGCAGGAGATGGCCAGCCCTACTCCTCCAGCTTTTTGGAGAGGTTTTCATGGACTGTGATGGGGAGCCCACAGTGCTGTCTGTGTGCTGGTGATGGTTAGTCCTCCCCATTCAGCTTTTCAAGGAGGTTTATGCTGCCTGCAATGGGCACCTGGCTCTATAAGGGAGCCCAAGTTGTGTGCTGGCGATGGCTACCCCTCCCTCTCCAGCTCTTCAAGGAGGTTTTTGTCGCCTGCAATGGGCACGCCAGTTGCACTACCAGCAAGTTCCTGGTGAGCAGTTTCTGTGGGAGCCTGCGAGCAGGTGTGGTTGCACGGGGTTGGACCTCCCTTGTCCCTGGGGCTCTGTGCTGCCCTCTCCCCGGGTGTTGGGTGTCGCAGTGGCACAATTTCAGCCCTCTCCCAGCCCAAGCTGGTGCACTTCCCCACTCCCCCGCTCCTGCTCCCTGCGGGTATCTCCTCCTCCACCTCTGGCCCCAGGAGGTGCTTCCTCTCTCTCAGCCTCCAGAGAGCAACTCTCATACAGTCCCTCCCCTGCAGGAGTTCAATTCCTCAATCTCCCTGAGTTTGCACTCACTGCCCACACTTCACTGCTTAGATTTCCATTCACTGGGAGCCTGAAGCTGTCTTCAGTCAGAGCCGCCCCTCTGGGCAGAGCTTCTACTGCCCAGAGCTGACCTCAGCCCACCTGCAGGTTCTGAACTGTGTCACCTGCTCTCCTGTAGGTCTCTGCAGCCTCTGGGCTGTGCTCCCCCTGAGTCCAGATGCTTACTGCTCCAATTTGCAGGGACCTGCAGATGTCTTGTGCTCCCTACCCTATCCTCTAGTTGCTGTGGCACTCAAGAACACCGTCAGCACTGCCATCTACTCTGTTGCCATCTTTTCTCTTTCAAAAGTTTTTAATATCATTATTAAAATAATAATTTATTTTTGTTTTGTTAATATGGTGAATTATACTGAGTTTAAAATGTTAAACCAACACTACTTTTTAAAGGATTAATCCCTATTTGGTTATGATTATTCTTTTTATATTATATATAACATAATATATATATTTATAATATGTATTATAACTGCATATTATTTATGTACCTACAGTTGGATTCTATTTATGAAAAATTTGATTACTATTTTTGCAGCTATGTTCATGTGGAGTATTGGGCTTTATTATTCTATTTATTTTGAATTTTATTTGCTTTTCTTTCTTTTTTTTATAGCTGGTTATGGTGGAAATTGAATTTGTTAATTTGACCTATTCTAAATGTACATTTAGTGCTATAAACTTCCCCATAAGTACTGCTCTCTGATATATGATTTTTTGAAAATTGCTGTTCAGTTTAAAATATTTTTATTTTATTTTAATTTGGGAAAAGAAGGGGAGAGCAATCATTTGAAAATAATTTTTGTTTCTTCCTTGATCAATGGGTTATTTAGATGTGTGTTATTTTAAATATTTGATGATTTCCAGAATTTGTTCCATTATTGATTTCTAATTTATTCCATTGTGGTCAAAGAAAGTTTTTATGACTTGAATGCTTTTGAATTTGAGACTTGTTTTATGGCCATATGGTGTGTCTTGGCAAAGAGTCTATTCGCTCTTAAAGAAAATGTATATTCTGATGTTGAGTGAGGAAGTTTTGCATAAATATTCTTGGTTAAGTTTGTATATCAGGTTGTTTGAGGTTGCCCCACAACTAATTGATGGCCTTTAAATTTGTAAAAATATGTTTTCCCTGTTTTATTTTTAATAGTTTCTATTATGTTTTAAAATTTTGTAATCTTTTCTTTTGCAACACCTAATCTACCTTTATTCTATTCAGTATATTTTTCTTCTCAGCCATAGTAAGCTTTTATGTTTAGAAGTTATATCTGGGTCTTTTTAATGTCTTTCATGTCCCTACTTAATTTTGTTAAATATTGAACATAGTGATTGTAAACCATTTTACTGTGCTTCTGTGTTAATTCTAACACCTTCTAGGCTAATTTGATTTTGTTGATTGTTCTTTTCATTATGAGTCATATATTCCTGCTTATTTGCAAGTTTGGTTATCTTTGGATGACATAAAATGTAAATTTTGCTTAAGTACTGGATATCTTTTATATTTCTTTTCTTTTTTTTACTTTAATTTTATTATTGTTGTACTACATTCATCCCATTTCCCCCCCACTGTTCTCCCTGCCCCACCCTCCCCATCCCCCATACCATAGTCAATTCCACATGTTGTCCATGTCCCTGGGTCATTCATGCTAGTTCCCTGACTAAACTATTCCCCTTCTTTGCCTCTTTCTTCCCTTCCCTGCCCCCTCCCCTCCGTACGCTGAAAGTTTGTTCCTTGTATTCATGTCTCCGGTTCTGTTTTGCTTGTTTGTTTGTTTTGTTCATTAATCTCCTGTATTGGGTGTGATCATATGATATTTGTCTTTCACTGACTGGCTTATTTCACTAAGCATAAGGCTCTCCAGTTCTAGCCATGCTGTTGCAAAAGGTATGAGTTCCTTCTTTCTTTCTGCTATGTAGTATTCCATTGTATAAATGTACCAAAGTTTTTTAATCCATTCATCCACTGATGAGCACTTAGGCTGTTTCTAGCACTTGGCTATTATAAATTGTATTTCTAAAAAATGTTCTTGTACCTCATTCTAGGTGTAGCTAAGCTAGAAACAGTTTAATCTTTCTTGGTGTTCCTGCTATGACTTATTTGCTGTGGCAAATTTAGTACACATGCTAGGGTTAACTTTTTCTTACCACTGAGGCAAGACCTTCATGAATAGTCCACCTAATTACCTGTGAATAATGAAATTGTCTTAGACTGAACAATGGGAAAAGGCAGTATTCTTGACTTGGTGTTTGTATCAGGCATTGTTCCTGATATTTTCCCCCCAACTTTGGGTAGCTTCCTCATGTTCATGCACTCATAATTTCTTTGCTGAATATTCAAGGAGATCCTCTACAGACATCCAGAGTTCTGTTTCTATGCAATTCTTTCCTCTCTGGTGCTCTGGCCAGTGAACTCTAGCAGTTTTATTCTCCCTGTTCTCTAACCATTATATTCTCAAATCAAAGAATCCACTGAGATTTTCCCAGATTCTCCCTCCCCTGAGAAATTGTTGGGCTCACCTCATTTGTCCATTATCCTTCAAAGGTTAATGTTGTTTGTTTACTGTATTTCAAAAGTCTTAGAAAGCATTGTTTTATATATTTTGTCTGTTTTTTTAAAGAATATCTGGTTGCTTTTACTTTATCTTGAATAGAATCAGAAGGTCCTGTTAATCTGGTTATAAATATTTAAAAATAGTGTATATAGGTCTCCATTTCTACTATTGTCCTGGTCTTAGAAAATGTTATGGTGGGTTTAGAAAAAGTAACAATGAAATATTACATATATGGGGAAGAGAGAGATAATTGCTGTAATAAGTCTTAAAGAGGAGAAATTATTATTCTTAGTTACAGAACAGAAATAATACAGGATACTTGAAAAATGTGTTTTTTAATACATATTGTCACTAAGAGATTTTGTTGTTTATTGATATGTAAAAAAGCTCGCTGAATCATAACAATAGTTTAATCAGTTTTGAAGATCCTTCATTTTTGATAGTTAAGACTCAGTTATTTTTCATTAGTTTTTATCAGTCCTGGTGTAGAGCAGATAAGCTGGTTGACTAAATTTGTTTATGTTATGGAGAAAAGAAAATAATGATGCCCCAAGTTTAGAGTGGATATGGAAGAAATTAAAAGAAAATTAACAAACTTAGGGAAAAATAAATGGGCAAAAGATAACTAACATTTATTTAAGAACTGCTATGTGCCATACCTGTACATGCTAAATGTTCTGGATTATCTCATTTTATCTTCATAATAACTGTATTCAATGAGCATGAGTATCTGCTAGTTAAACATAACTACATTTTCTTTAGGTTAGGAAATTGAGGCTTTGTCTAGGTTTACACAGCTAGAAAGCATATGATCTAGGCTGTAGATCCAAGCAACCCGATTTAAGAGGCCACACACATAACCACCAACTATATTGCCAAAATAGTTAAAATGGGTTAAAATACACAAGAATGTTGGAAAGATTGGGGTTGTGATCAGAAAGCCGGATATTGATGTTAAAGATAGAGTCAGAGCTGCTTTGTGTGATGTTGGATCCCAAGTGGGTGACTGAAGTAAAGTTGAAATCAATATAATTTGAGTTAAGGTAATATAAGAAACTTTAGGCAGGGTTTTAGGTAATTGATATTCATGTACATTAAAATCACCCATGACACAGGCTGAATATGAGGTGCAGAGTAAGACTAATGAAATGTTATTTTTGTATTTTGGCATACTGGATAGTTTTCTCTAAGTCTTTAGAAAAATTTAAGAGGTTGAAAAACCCTAACATTGGACACTTCGTATAACTAACTAGTCAGGAAAGTTTGCCAAGTCCTCGACCTCCGAGCTGATAATCTAACAATCAGATATGTTTGCTATTCTGCTGTCTACTAGTTATCACTCCTGAAGTAATCTGAGTCTCAGTCATGTATCCTTTCCTAAGAAGAGGTCTTAATGTCATTGCTTGGGATTTAATCTTCATGCAGTGAATCCTTTGGTCCTTTTGGTAATGTATACCATTAATGCTACTGCGGAATTCCAATACCTAGGAATAGGCTTGTCTAAAGTTTCCTGCTAGAATAGTGGGATTCACCAGAATGAGTGGATATTGAAGGACCAAACCTGTGGAATCTCTGAGTTTCTTGGCTGTTGATTTAATACTTGTTAGGTTATCTCATGGGGTGTTAACTTTCCAATGTCATACTATTACTTATCTTAACACATACTATTACTTATATTAATGTAACAGTATTATTATTGTTATTATTTTAACAACAAACTCTTTCAAGAGGCTTATTATTTATATAAATTCTCTTATAAGGACTGAAGGAAAAGGTGGTGCTAATTTCAGTTTAAGAAAGGCGAGCATCAAATTATCTGTGAATAGAGCAGGGTGAGGGGAAATGATGGGGGAAAGAAGGGGAAAAGCCTAGTCAAGGAACAAATATAAAAGACCCATGGACATGGATATCAGTAGGGGATTGACTGTAGGACTGGGGAAGAGCAAGGCAGGAGAGAGCAATGGAGGAAAACTGAGAAACTGTAATTGAACAACAATAAAATACAAATAAGAGAAAAAAAAATGGAGGGAGAGCATCATGGATACTACATTGTTACTGTAGGGATTATAATGTATATTATAATCATTCAAAAGTAAATGATATGCATTTTTGGCCATATTCTCTTCCCTTTGATTTTGTTGACTGTGGGTTTCCTGCTCTATAGCATTTGGTCCTTGGTGGAGGGTTTGAAACTCCAGCATTTTGAGGTCCCACAGACCCACAGACCTGGGCCAGGTCATGGAATTCCACTTGTGGCTAGTTCTGTGATTAAAATGCTTCCGAGAATGTTGGTAATAAGGTGGCACTGGCAAGTCTAGTGCATCAGTTTGTGTAAAGGTTAAGCCATGGTTGTATGTGGTCATCATATTGTCATCAGGTTCTAGAGCAAGCTAACCAAAAACCAAAAGGCAGAGAAGGCATAAAATCAACCTATATGGCAAATTAGATGATAAAAATTTGTTTTCCTAAAAGAGATTTGAAGTTTTCATATCAGCAAGTCATAAGTCTTAAAGATTGGTTTGTAAATGAGTCTTGAAATTGAAAACAAAATACTTTATTCCCTTAAGTAATATTTCTGTGTCTCACACATCACATTCGTAGTTTAACAGAGAATGGGTATATACAGGGTAATTGTACGTGCAGTGTCAAAATAATCACTACTTTCTGGGATTAAAAAAGACATGCAGGTAGGGGCTACATTGAAGCGGGAGAAAAGAGGGTAAAGTAAATGTGAAATGTGTGCCTGGAGCCCATGCAAGGAACTAGAAAATGATCCCTAAATAGGGGCATAATTAATATTGTAAACAAGAGTGTTCTTTTAAAAAAGTTAGCTTATGATTAAATCTACCATGGTATTATCCTCAAGAAAAGCTTTCTAATTTACAGGAGGGAATACAAAAGGAAACCAAGGTGAAAAATAAAGTCAAATACTTGCTGGGTACATTAAGGCTTCATTAATGTACTCAGAGTGATTATGGATGGGGCATTAGATATTGAAGGTTGAGGCATCGAAAATGTAATATGGATAGAGAGGGAGGGCATGGAGAAACAATGCACCAAAGATACACTGAAGCAGAATGGCTTGGCAAAAGCTGAGTCTCATTTTCTACATATTATTATCCTATGTATTTAAATTTAGACCAAAAAAAGAAAAGAGTTCTATGCTTTTCAAGATAAAAACAACAACAAAAAGAAGGCCTAAGGAGACTCCATATTTTGTATTCACATTTTCTTAACAATTAGAAACCTGAGCTTTCAAAACTGGTCTTTAAACTTTGTTTTAGACACTGCTTAGGAAAATGAATCCTTGAGTCTGAAAAGGTCAATGAAAGTCCTTTACTCCAACAAAATGAACAATTTTCTTCCCATCACTTAGGAATAGTTCTGATACTGTTGAATATTAAAGTCATAAATAATTTTTGTTTACTCTCAATTACTTGTTTTGTTCTCTGGGCATATGAGCTGGTGCTAATTTGCAAAGGCTAATCCAAAAGGCTTTATTTGGATGGCATTTAATAAAAAATGCAAGTATTTTGACTAATGGTAAGATGATAGTATTTGGTTTTTCTCCCAACTAAACAGATTTGTTTCCAAGAGTTTGAGTGATGGAAACATGAACTTTAAACCTAGTTTTCAAGTGTAAGAGATTGTTCTGTTTAAAAAATTCATATACAAATATTTTGGAGACTACAAATCTCCAAAGAATTACAAAGAGAAAAAAGCTGTAAGCCAAACAATATGGACTTCAGATGACATTATTGACATTTTTCTATTACACATAAACCATTTTATAATGTAAATTTGAAGGATTTTTATTCTAATGAAGAATGAGTTCTGTAGTTAAACTGTTTCCAGCAAAGTTGATACATTTCTGTTGGTTTTTTTTTTCAGTTAATGATCATTTATTGAGCATCTATTATTAGCTGTTCAAATCCTTTCTAGACACTATGGATACAGTAATGGACAAGTGTTTACCTTTAGAGTTGACATACTGCAAAATGTAGATTAAAAACACAAATAATATAATATCAAATAGTGATATATTAAAAGGATAAAATAAAATAGTGAAATTGACTAGATAGTGATTAAAAGGCTATTTGGGGAAAGACTGAATAGGTTGTACTTAAATTGGGATACGAATGATGAAAGAGAGGGAGGCAAATTAATATCTGGGGGAGGAAGTAAATAAAAGTAATAATAATTGAAAAGGCCTGAATGTAGGGACAAACTTGACATTTTTGTGGAATGGAAAGAAGGCTGATATGCTTTCTTTAATAAGGAAGAGAAAAGATTTTTCAATAGCTTAAAACAATTAGGGAACTTTATGGTTCATGTAACTAGCAGTTCAAAGATCAGGTAGTTTTCAGGGTTTGATCCTGAAAGTGACACCTGTGAAGCAGTAGTTCAAACACTTCTGCCCACTTCCTATTGCTACTGGAGGCATCAAGAAGAGCACAATGCTGTCAAACACCAGACTGGATGTAGAGAAGAGGCAGAGCAAGAACAGCTCCTGTTGTAGGCATTGACTCTTTATGCCAGTTGGTCTCTTCTGACAGCTGATGTAGGGCAACTGGTCTGCATACACCAATCTTGAGTTGCAGCAGGAGGACCCTATCTCCTCCTTTCTGAGAGCAGATAGTGGAGGAGTTGACTAGATGTCCTCTGATGTGCATGCTTAAACAAAACAAAACAAAACAAAACAAAACAGAAAAAAAGAGAGAATGCACGAGCTTCAAATAAGGAGAAAATATTTCCACACAAGGTAGTCAGCCCAGTTTAGACATTTAGGACTCTCTTATCTCTTTTTAAGGGATTGTTCCAGGCCCCAATCCCATTTTTAAGCTGTTGAGAGGGTATGGGAAGATTGTAAGCGTGAGACTGCCTTTTCCGAAAGATCCTATCATCAAGAACCCAGAGTTTTTCCCTTCTTCCCATTTTCCTGCCCGATGTTTTTGCATTAACTTTTGATCTATAGCCCTTGAAGGTCAGCTCACTTTGTTGCTTTAGGATGGGTGCCAGTAGCTTTCAGAACTTTCCAGTTTAAGTTGATAGGGCAGGAAAATTAATCCCTAAATACCTTTTGGAATAATGAAGAGGACTTTTCTCAGAAACTATCAACTTCTCACATGCTACCAAAGTCTTCTAAACAATCAGTCCTGAACTAATCACTGCTGAGAGGCATAGAATTACCCTTAACTAAATCAGGCCCACCTCTGGGTCTGCCTAGTGAGGTAGGAAACCCTATATCTTTCACATCCTTGACATATGTAGCTTACAAAGAAGAAGGAAGAATATGAAAGATATAATTATTTTAAAAGGAGAAGAGTGGGGCAAACTTTTGTTTAGGAAACCTATTGATGGTCTCATACAGCTATTATAGCTATAGTTTAGTGAATGGGAGAAAAGTAGAAAAAATAAGGTCAGATTTTGGCAGAGGATAGATTATGCAGAGTATTACAAGATATTGAGTTTGCATTCTACTCTAGTTGAAGGAAAAAGCAATTTTTGGATTTTAAAGCCACTGAGTATGTATGAGTGTATGTGTGTGTAATATGATTTGATTTATGTGTTAAATTGATCACTGGTGATAGTTGGTATGACAAGTTCAGGCATTTCTTCCTGGAGAAACAATTACAAAAACTGAAAAAAAAATTGAGCACAATAATTTGAAGATAGTTAAAATGACCAAAGGCAAGTGTAGACCTGAGAAGAGTTTAATACTGAAAGATTGCTACTGCATCAGGTAGAAAGTACAATTTTGTGGCTTTTATGAAAAATACCATCCTATATGGCTCAATTTCAGGGCAGTTGAATCACTGAATATTTAAGGGAAAATTTTAGAAAAAGGAGCACCACAAAATGGCTAAAATCCAAAAATAAGAGTATAGACTTTGTCCCTATCTTTGGCTGACCAGACCAGTAAAGTATGCCAGTATGCAGGTGATCCCAGGAACTGTGGTGTAAAAGCAGGAAGAACATAGAGATAAGTCAGCTTTTGAAGGACAGGATTGGTTCTAATTAAGTATTGAAGTTATGCATTTTGATTGAGTGCATTTCCTAGTCAATAGAGAGCTTCAGTGGCAGAAAAACAGAAGCCCTATTATATTGATCTATCAATGTGCAGAATTATGAATGGAAAAGCAACTGGAAATTCAGCAGGAGGGCCTGGAGGCGAGAAACCATCTAAATCACCTAAAGGGTGAGCCCCCCTATCTGAATATCAACTCAGCTAAATTCATTGGCAGACATCTAAACTAAATAGGCACAGGGGAAACCAACATGGGGATAGGCAAAAAATACAGCAACTGGAAGCCAAGAAACCTTGGCAGAGATATTACTTTTCTACACTAGGCAGAAGATAGGTTTGAGGTTAAGTCCAAGCAGGCTAATGGATTCCTGGACCCAAAGCCCAGTAATCCAAAAGAAGAAAAGAGATTTCAGGGTCACTTCAAAATATCTGGTATAGACTAAATGTTTGTGGATTCTCCAAATTCATATCCTAACTCCCAGTGTAAGCAGTATTTTGAGATAGAACATCTGAGGAAGTAATTAAGTTTAAATAAGGACATAGGAATGGGGCCTTGATCCAATAGAAGTAGTATTTTTACAAGAAGAGATACCCGAGACCCATCCCTCTCCCTGCACATACATCGAGGAAAGGTCATGTATGAACATAGTGAGAAACTGAATTGACCAGAAACTCAATCTTGGACTTCTAGCCTCCAGAACTTTGAGATCTGTTGGGACAGGAAATGGATTTTTGTGTTTAACCCACCCAGTCAATGGTATTTTGTTATGGAAGTCTGAGGTAACTAAGACATTATGTATTATGATAAGTCTGCAACAACAAATTAATAGCCATGAAAATAATTAGAAAGTGTGACTCATATGCAGAAAGAAATCTATCAATGCAAACTGATGCAAGTGGGTAAGGATGCTAACTGAATACAAACTTGAAAGTAATTTATATAGATAATCAATGAATTAAAGAAAAATATGTTCAAAGATTGAAGAAAATGTGTTACACTGAGTAAAAAGATAGGGAAGTTTAACAAAGAACAGAAACTAAAAATATCACTAAATGGAAATTCTAAAGCTGAAAAATCACAATAACTGAAAATAAAAATTCTCTAGATGAGTTCAAAATTGGACTAGAGTTGCCATAAGGGAAAATCAATGAACTTGAAGATGGTTCAGTGAAAAACTATACAACCTAAAAGGTAGAATTAAAAATAAAGAGCCTTGACTGGGTGACTAGTTGTTTGGGATATGTCCATGCACCAAAAAGTTGCATGTTTCATCCCCAGGCAGGACTCATACCTAGGTTATGGGTTCCATCCCTGGTAGGGGCTTGTATAGGATGCAACTGATTGATGTTTCTCTCTCACATTGGCATTTCTCTTTCACCCTCTCCTTCCTTTCCTCTCTCTAAAATCAATATATCTCGGAGTGATTATTTTTAAAAAAAGATAAAAATGAACAGTTTCTTCAGAGACCAGTGGAAAGTATCATGTGGCCCAAGATATGTGTAATTGGAGTCAAGAGGGAAAAAAGGGGGGAAAAGACAAAAAATATTTCCTTAAATAATACAAATGCTTTTAAGAATTGAAAAGAAACATTAACTTAGATATAGGAGACTCAATGACTCTTAATTAGAAAAATAAAGAAAAACTACACCTATATGATCATAGTTAAAATACTGAAAGTCAAAGATAAAAGAGTAAACCTTGAGGTCATCAAGAGAAAAATAACTCATACAGAGAATTATGATAAAATTATAAGCTGACATGAGAAATAATGGAGGTCAAAACACATTAGGAGTACATATTCAAAGTGCTAAAAGAATAACAACAGGAAAAGGTCAATCAAGATTATTTCTGTTTTCAGCCAAGCTACCCCTCAAAAATGAGATTTTCCAATGAACAAAAATTGAAATTTTTGCAACACTAAAGGGAAACTTACACTACTAGAAAATGTGAAATTGGGAATTATTAGCATATAGAAAAATTTTACTGAGGGACCGAATGAGATCATACAGGCAAATGAATATAGAGGAGTAGTAAAGATTATTGTGAACAGATTGCTTTTAAAAGCATATGTGAGCAAGAGCAAATGATGTGCCTCTACATATAATCAGTATTCTTAATTTCTCTGTCTTCCAAAATTCTATTTCACAAACCCAACTTGCTCTGGACAACCATATTTACTCAAGAAACCACACTTTCTTCTTCACTTTAACTACGCAATGGCCACCCTATACTTTTCTTATCCTGCCAGGCTCAAATTATTCCTTTTTGAATCTTTACACTTGCTCTTTCCTTTTCCTGGAACATTTCTCACACTGGTGTTGCACAGGAGGCTTGACCACATTCATATTTCAGCTCATATTATCCAAACTCAGAGAGGTTTCCTCCCTTGTTTTCTGTTGCTGAGTAAAATCTACTTCTCCAGTTACTCTCTATCATATTGTCTAACTTAATTTTTTCAAAACTACTTTACTACTTAAAATTATTTTGATAATTAATTGAAATTGTTTCCTTCTTTTTTCCTGCTTTTCCCTATTTCTAAATTTTTGTGCTCTCCATGATCTGACTTCAGCTATCTTTTATTTGCACATTGTATTTATTTCTTCTCACTATAGAACATAGTAATCCAATAAGCTCAAGTTCCTTTTTTTTTCCTGGAGGTTCTGTAGCTTTTCCTAAAATGTGTTATTAAACCAGGTCATAGCTAAGTCTTAGAATTCTATTCTTTAAAATATTTTTAAACTTATTTTTGAATTTTATAGTTTACATTCAATATTATTTCATGTTAGTTTTATTGCAGTGTTATTTACAGTAATCAAGATATGGAAGAAACCCAAGTGCCCATCAATAGACAAGTGAACAAAAAATTGATAGTACATATATACAATAGAATATTAGTCATAAAAAAGGAATGAAATCTTACCATTTGCTATGGCATAGATGGACCTAGAAGGTATGCAAAGTGAAATAAGTCCAACAGAGACATCATATAATTTCACTTATATGTGGAATATAATAATTCTATCCTTTAATATGGCCTAAAAAGTTCAACCTGGGTTAGAAGTTTCCCCCCTGTATTCTACCCTTATTTTGTTCATGAGTGTCTTTCTGTCCACTTTTCTAATATTAATAGTATGTCCTAGATGCCAAAAAATTTAAACCATAATCTACCTTCCCTACTTCATTTGATTTTTTTGAACCTCAGTTGTGACAATTATCTTAAAGTTTGTCACTGATTAATTCTGATAATGGAATGATTAGCTGAATGGTAAGCAGTTGTTTAAGATAGAAAGTGAATGAAAAATATCAGATTTTTGAAAGGTCTTCACCTGAGGATATGCTTATGGATTTGAGAGAGAGAAGGGACAAAAAGAGACAGATTGATGTGAAAAAGAAACATCAATGTGCACTGACCAGGGATAAAACCCACAATGTTTTGCTATAAGGGATGACATTCAACTGAGACACCCAGCCAGGGCAAAAGTCTGATATTTTTAAAGTTGTACATGGACATGGACAATATATTGCTAACTAAATGTTTCATCACTCCATATTTATTTGTTACAAATAAGATTAAAACAAGATCAATTTGTGCATTTACTTCTATTATCTTTTATACTTTTTATCATCAACTATTTACTGAAAATGTCCAAGGAACCCTAACACTGTAAAAAATAAGGAGGCAGTTACTGGTCACAAAGTTTTTATGCTTTCAAACTCTTGTTACTTCTATTAATGATGGTCACAAGAATGTTTGCAACTTAAAAAAAAACATTCTCTTTTAAGTTGTTGATGTGTAACTCACTTAATATAAAAAGATTAAAAAGTAAATGTCTGCCTTTATGAGAAGCAATGTATATTTTATTTCTTAGTTTACTATTTAACTTTATACTTACATAATGATGACACATTATTAGCTACTTTCTATATGCTGTATGCTAGGAGCTTACTTACATAGGTTAAATCATGTAACATACCATGATTTTTAGGAGGCACATTATTAATTTATTTATTATAGTTTTTATTGAGGCATAATTGACAAAATTGTATATATTTAAAATGTGCAATTTTATGATTTAATATACCTATACATTGTTAAATGATTATCACAGTCAAGTTAATTAACCCATTCATCACCTCACAGTTACTTTTTTTGCATGTGAGAATGCTTAAGACCTACTCCCTTAGCAAGTTTCAAGTATACAACGTAATATTGTTAACTATTGTCACCAGGTTCCCATCTGTCTGGGTCATTTCCATATCACCAGCCTGTGAAATAGTGTCTGTTTGGCATATTGTAGTTGTTCAGCAAATATTTTTTTGAGTAAGTAAATGAATAGTGACGAGTTTTGATCTTAGTTACCTAAAATGACTAATTTCAGCCTAACTTCCTATGGATATTTAGCTACCTTTCCCATATTCTCAAAGAGAAATTTATCCTCCTTCTCTTGGGCTCAGCTCTTTTGATGTTTTCTTGATCCACTCTTATTTTACTAGCTTCAGAATTGAGCTGTGTGGATCCTTTTCTGTTTTAATTTTCAGCCATCCTTTATATTCACTTTGGTTTTTGCAGTCTAAAAAATATTTCCAAAGCAAAAATCAACAAGAACTTTCCCTTGGTCTTGCCATTTTCCCAAGCCAGCATGCACTCATTCTTTTGTGATGGAACTTACTGAAAGAATATCAACATTTTGTCCTTCAAGCCAAGCTTGGATGCTGGTTCTGGTTTATAGCAACACTTTTATTTTAAGGTTACCAGTAATTCCTAGTTATAAATCCAATGACTTTTCTCAATTCACCTCCCCCTCAACCACTCTGTAGTACTTAATACTGTTGTTTATGCTTTTCTTTTTGTTCATCTTTGGTAGTTTGGTTTTCATCCATATTTCTGAATCCTCTATCTCAATCTCAATCATTGTCTCCATTTTCTCATTTTACTGACAAAGAGATGTCCTTTAAAAATCCTTTTCTTTCCAAGAGCAACCTCATTTGGTATCATGGCTTTAATGATTAGCAGCAATGTGCTAGTGAATATAAACCTGTAGTTTGACTTTTTTTTTTTTTTTCAAGCTTTAGATCCTTATTTCCACTGTTTTTTGGATGCTTCAACTTGAAGTTATTGCCATAACCTCAAAGTCAATATTTCTGAAATGAAACCCATCATCATTCCTTCCAAACATCTGCTTCTCACTATGTATTGGTGCCCCTCTACCTAGACTTGGGAAATTTGGTATTTCCTTTGACCTCCTTGTTTCTTTCATCTTTCTATTAAATTATTTATTAAGTCCTATTTATTTTAGTTCTGTGTATGTATAAACTTGTCCACTTCTCAACATTACTATTGCTACCACTTGGGTCAGGCGAAACACTATGTTTGACCTTTGAATGACTAAGTCCATATTCCAGCTACTTTTACCTCCTTTCGTCCATGTTGCATTATGCTGCTGGATTATCTTTCTTAAAACAGATCTAATAAGTTGCAAATTTTACTATTTGGTAACAATAGCAAAAAACTAAGTGCTTACTATGTGCGAGGCATTCCTTTAAGTGTTTTCCAATTAGACCTTACACAAATTCTCTATGTAGGTATTTATTTATAATATCTCCACTCTTAATATCTTTATCCAGAAGAAAAAAGAAATACATTTATGATCAAACAGTTGAAGCAGATACAAAAAAGAAATATGTTCATGATCAAACAGTTGAAAAATATTAAAGCTGGTGTTTGATGACTTTAGCCAACACATTATGTACTGTCTTAACTAGTCATAAAACTTGAAGATTCTTTATTGTCTACAAAATGATCAACTGTGAATTTGATTCAATTTACTGTATTTTAATAGAAAAAAATCAATCTTGTCCTGAACGATACTACCAATGATTAACTGATTTCATGGATAATATATTTTTTCACATACCCATAAAATACATATAAATATATAAATCTGTTAAAATATAAAATGCCATAAATGTGCCACTTAAAATCAATCATATTGCATACCATACTTCAGGACATACTAGTATGTAAAACATAGTTAAAGTCATTGTGCTGTTATACAAAATTTTTTATTAAAGATACAATTTCAGCTTACATGTATAATCTTATTTCTCATTTCTGTCCTTTATTTTCCCATCAGTAAAAATACATAAATGAAAAAAGGCAACTTTTCTCACTTCACTCTTTCTGGTTCATTGACTTTTATTCATGCTGTTTCCTTATTTTTAACATTCTATTTCACTTTTGAATATATCAAAATTTTTTTTTTTAACACATGAAGACTCAATTTCATGGTTTTGATAGATTCCTGCAACTTGGTAAGATATTTCTACATTCTAAACCAGTGCTTTCCAATGAGCCTCTTTACAATAACTGTCCAATAGAGAAACCATTAACCATGTGTGAATATGAAGCACATGAAATATGGCTAATAAAATTGATGAATTAAATTAATTTTAATTATTTTAAGCTTAAATAGTGACATATGGCTAATGGTTCCTGTATTGGACAGTACAGCTCTAAATTATCAAGTCAATACACTGGTATTACTGAATGACCAATATAGTTTAAAAAATTATATTATAGTAGTATATAAAGATATTGTTTTATTTATAGTTTCTAAGAAGGTAAGGTTAGCATTTTATTTTTGAATGCATTCTAATGCACTTAGTGCATTTCTTGTGTGCATAAGTACACAACAAATATTTATGACATTTATGATTAAATTAATGTGTGATCAACTGATGACATTGTGTTAGTGATACCAAAAACTGCTCTATGACTTAATTTTAAGATAACAAAGGTAAAATAAATGCTTATAATAAACAACGTGCCTTCCTCTTTGCAATTGCCTGCAAGATTTTATATGGCAAAGTGCTTTCATTTCATCAGTTCATCCTTATTTTGCCTGGCATGGTAGAAATGAAAAAAATCTCTTTTGTTAACAATCTCAATTCCAAACCCAACCAGGCTGCAGAGCCTCATATCTCCTATAGCCCAGTCAGCAAACACCTAGTGTTTGCCTAGATTCACCATAGTTCTAATCAGCATTTTGCACATGGCAGGCTCCACAGGTGGCACAGACCCCAGTGACACTCATCTCTTTCTAATGCAACTGTCTGGGCCCCCCTCTGCTGGTTTCAGAATAAATGCCTTTTCAAAAAATGAATTAGATTTTGACAGCTATTTTTCTGTGGTTAATTGAGGTGATAGATACACTTGACATTTATCTAAGTGCAGAATAGAAGATTGAGACATATTTTCTACATACATTCTCTGTTTTAGAGAAGGTCACTTTCTGGGGTCCTTTTAATATGCCTGTGCAATTAATAGTAGTGATAATTCTACTTCGTATCATGATGTCTTTAAAGTTCTTTCAAATTGATAGATAAACTTTTTTTTGGGAGGGTTTGAATTAGTTGAATCTTTTTCAAGTTTGTCCTCCAGGTCTTTACCCCTTCAGTCCTGTAAATTAATAGTAGTTGAAAAATACAAAAGATAGTCTGCAAACCCACTCAGTTCAAAGAAAGCAGGAAAACAGGGTTATATCTGAGATTAGTTTAATTATTGATCTTAAATTTGTAAGGGCAATGCCTGGCATTGTTAGGCCTCCAGTAATAATTTGAAATAGTTAGGAAGCTTCAAAGTAATAACTTTATAAATTTCAAAGTAATAAAGTTAGGAAGTTTCAAAGTAATAACTTTATAGTTCAAAGTAATAACTTTGAAATTTTTTTGTGATATTAAAAGAAGTTCCCCAGCTTTAGTTGTGTATATTATTGATGGAAATTCAGGCTATCCTTTTTATTTTCCCAGGGGATTTGTGGGTTTTTTTTTGTTTATTTGTTTTTATTTTGTTTTAGTGTGTCAAGATTATTTCATGTAGATATTCTCACCATGCAACTTAATGTTAGGTAGTATTTATTACATCATATAATTTAATGCTATGTAGTTATTTATTATAGCTACTATATTAAACATTGTATTATATTTGTAGTATTTTATTTTGTAAAACATTTAAATAAAGCTAAAATAAATTAGTATATTTTTTAGAATCTCAATTTGTGAAAAGAATTATGAAAACCTATGTGCTTTTGAAACTTTAATGAAATTCTTTGTTATAAGGATAATAGATGATATAAACATTTATTGAGAGAAGAGTTAATTCAAATAAATGGAAGTTTAGGAAAGTGTTTTTAACAAGGAATGCAAAAGTAATTTTCAACTGAGAAAATTTTAGCCACTCTATTTAGGCTTAATTCTGACCACAGATAGTTGGTGTAAGGAAATCAGGGTCATAATGCAAAACAACACACCTACAAATTTTTGCAATGTGAAAGAAAATCAATTAGCCAAAGAGAATTTTAGATTACATCAATAAATACTAGTTGTTTTCAAAATGGAGTTAGTAGCAAGGGTTTCAAATTTCATGTTAACTCAAGTATTATATTTGATTTTTACATCACTTATTAAGATCATTAAGGACAACACTGTTTAGAAAACTATAGCACTATTAAAACCTATAAAACTATTTTAGAAAAATTTTAACTATTATAACTCTAAGAAATAGAAGAAATAATAAGAGCTTAGTACCAGAAATTGAAAATGAATGGCATAGACTCAGTATCTAAGTTTTTAGAAGAGAAATGATTCACAGATTTGTTTTTATTCCTCTAACATGTTGAGCTATTAAGAATTAATGTCTTCCTGTTAGTGTTTAATTTATTCCTGCCAAGGAGCTGAAGTATTAGAAATTTTGGGCTTAAAGTATCTCTTTTATGGAGATACTTTTATGTAAACAAGGTATTAGCTAAAGTAGAGTTAAAATAGGTTCCTCATAGAAGAGGTTATTCAAGATGACAAGCACTTGCTTGTCTCAGGTGGAGACAAAAAGCCCCTAGAAAATGAAAAAGACACCTCAATGGCATTGCACATGTGCCAACATAAGGCTAGGATCCAGCCACTTGTCTTGAGATTAGGGTATGGTAGAAGTTTTGTTCTTCAAGGTTGCTACTCTCAAATGTTCCTCAAGTCAGGAAGTATGTTCCTCAAGAGAAAGTTATATCTGTTTATAAATGAAGGCCTTCTCAAATGGAAGAAACCAATAAGGATCCTTGCATACCTCCTTGGTACAGAAGATAAGGTAGAAGGACTCTAAATAGTCCTGAACAAAGACCAGTGGCAGGGAAGGGCAATGAGACTCAAATGAATTCCTCGTACGAAGGGACTAGTATAGACTTGTTCTTTTGATAGCAGACAAAGATCCAACATTTTTGTTGTTGTTGTGTGGAAATGCTGAGATTTTTCTTTATTCTCCTCATTGTTCTCTTTGGAGGTCTCTTAGGTGATAAAGAAAAATAAAGCTCCTATAGTTTTCTTCCAGGACTATCTATAAATTCTCAGATTCAATAGGCACTAACTTAAACTTACTGAAGTATAAAACAGAAGATGTAATAATATGTAGTATTGTAAAAAGACTATAGACTTGGGAGCTAGGCAGACATAATTTCTAAGATCCATCATTCATATTTATAAAATCTTAGGCAAATTCTTATTTTTCTGGGGTCATGTAAATGGTGACAACTCATACTTCAGTGCTGTACTGAAATAGGTAATATGATAAAAAACCCAGCAAAGTGCTTGATGTATAACCAATTCTTCATTATTTTTAGCTTTCTTTCCAGATGGATGAAATTACTCTGCTGTTTACTCATCAGCATATAGCTTAAGTGGTATTTCTTGTGCTTGGTTAGTCATAGCCTGGATCCTGGGAGTCATCCATCATTTTGAAGAGCCCATGGAAACTCCTGTTTCTCACATACTAAAACTTAGCTTTTGACACTGCAGATATTGGTACAGAAATAGAAAACAACTTTTCCAAATTAACTTTTAGCTAATGACTTATATGCATGGTTTCATTTTGTTGAGAAATATTTACCAGAGTGGCTATTTTATGTTAGCCTTTTATCCTAGACTTGAGATACCATGGTAAATAAGACAAAGTCTCTGCCCTTAGGAAAATTGCATTTTAGTAGCCTACTAAAATGGACAACAAACCAAGAAATAAATATATAAAACAAGGAATTACAAATTTGTGAACAAATTATAAGGAAGAAATAGTATATTCAATTAAAGTAACTTGAAACAAAGTTTTTTTGATTGGGTGGTTATGAAATTCTTTTTTGTTTCTTTTTTTCTTTTCTCTTTTTTTTTCACTAAAACCTGTTTTGTTTTGTTTTGTTTTTTTAAAGCTAGCCATATCTAGAGCCAGAAGAAGAGAACTATAAGCTATAGGAATAGCAAGTGAAAGATTCTGAAACTGGGAAAAAAATTGGCAGGAGTGAGGAGAGTAAGAGGAGCCAGTGTGGCCGTTGCATAGTGAGAAGCAGTAGAAGGGTCGCGTGATGTATTATAAAATGAAGATAATCTGACAGGAGTCATATTTTAACCTCAAAGAACAATAGGAACTCTTGGAAGCATTTCATGCACAAAACAACATGATTCAACTTATCTTTTAAAAGTGAATTATTTCTGTAGTTATGGCAAATGGCCTATAGTGAGATAAAATGGAATCAAGGAGATGAGAGAAAGACTAGCAGTTATTCAGGTTGAAGATGCCGATGGCTTAATTAGGATGCAGGCAATAAAACCAACATATTGAGACATATTGTTGAGGTAGAATTGAAATGACATATTTCAATGATGATAAATTGAATGAAGTGAGAAAAATGAAGCTAGGCTATAAGGAAATAAGATGGTATGTCAATATCTGAAATGCAAAACATTGGAAGGGAAGTGTATTGGGGAAGGAGAGAGCAAAAGTTCTTTCTCCAATGAGATATATTAAAGGAGCCCAGCTTAAGCTATCTAAATTGGAGACATAAAAATGAGCAGTTAGATAAGAAATTTAGAATTTAGGCTGTTAGGAATAAGAATATGGAACTGGGGAAAGGTGCAAGATGGAAATGCAGATTTAGAAATAGCATATATTTTACTAACAAGCATCTTAGGAGAAAGTATAAGACAAAAAGAAAAGGGGATTCAGGATAGTATCCTGATGCACTCCAATAAACTTATTTTGGTCACTGGAGACTAGCTAGCAAAAAATATTTAAAAAGAGGAACTCGTGGTGCAGTAGGAAAAGTCTGAGTATAGAGATACAAAGACTAAGAGAAAAGAGGTATTTTAGAAGGAGTGGGAAACTAGTGTTGCTGAGCCATCATTTAAGAATAGAATAGAGACATATAATTAACTTTTGGGATGATATAGGGCTTTGCTAACCTTGAAAAAATTATTAATCAAGTTTGGTAGCTAGAAACCATATTAAATGAAGCTGAATAGTAATTGAAATATGAGGAACTGAGGGTGGCAGTAAGCAATTTATTAAATAAGTGTTAAAATATTTATTTTTACTTAAATAAGATGAAAATGAGATGTTCCCTGGAAGAGTATGTGGGGTCAGGAAAGTTTGTTTTAAAAATAGGGATACCACTAGAACACATTTGTAGGCTGATTGGGAATAATTAAAATAATAGAGAGAAAGTGGGATAGCAGTCAAGGAAAACACAACCAATGGAGTAAAATCCTTAATAAGATAAGAGCAGTTGGATCTGTTTAAGTTGACTTGACCATAGTCCATCATAGTCATGACTAACACAGTCATGTCACTTATTTTATTCTTTCATGGCTTCTAATTTCTCAATAAATTATGTGATCATTTACTAAAAGTGAAAGAGGAGAATTATGGGCTTGTTTAAGGACATTGGAAAAGGTTTAAAATATGTGCTAGAGTAAGGAAATGGATTTACTTGGAAAATGTAGCAAGACTGAGAGTAATTCAATTCAGGTTGAAATTTATGAGTGGAAAACAAAATAGGTCAGTGTGTTTGTGAAATATATTTTGTAGCATATCCAATTTCTTATGTAAAAAGTACAGAGAAAGCAAATAATTTGTTTAAATAAGATTTGAGGTTAGGCCAGATAACTATACTAGAGAGAGGACTAAGAACTGAGGCCATTTTCAGGGTCTCATTATAGTCATTCAGTGATTATAATGACCAAACATGTATTCTAACCTGGATTAAGAAGGTATAAAGATAGGAAGTAGGGAAGAATGAATATCAAGAAAAAATTATGGATTAATCATATATATAGTTAGTTGAGGCAATGTACAACTATAAGTGAAATAGAAAAAAAACATGTGGTCCATAAATAGAATCTTAAAAATTAAGATTTTTAATAGTTATTGATGATGACAAGGTCCAGGGTTTGGCCATGTGAGTAGGTGACTGAGGTGGAGTGGCCAAAGATGAGGCATCTGAGAGATCTGTTTATTTAGGCAGGTCATCCATATGGAGGATGGTGTCACCAATAATAAAACCAGGAACCAAGATTGGTGGAAGATCTTGGATGGAAATGTAATGAAACAAAAGCTAAAATATTTAATCAATAAATAGTGGGTAAGAAGTCACATGGTCATAAAAGTGAGCAAGAAACCTGTAAACTGTTCTCAGTCTAGTCATTATATAATTCAGTTTTTGCTTTCAGCATTGTTACAACCATTACTCTTTCCACATAACTGTCTGCAAATACATGCTTTGAAAATCTGTTTCCCTTACAGTTATGTGCTTGCATATCTGTACTCCACTGTAGAGATCAGACGTAGCCCTATGATTCCTACTATCTCTTAAACCAATTTTTTGAGAGCACATTGCAATTTTATATGTAGCTTATTGTTGCTACACTTAATCTGCAGGATAATATTGGTATGTTAATTTTATTTCTTTTCATTTTCTCCTCCCTGTAGCACTGTCTTGAGATATTCTATAAGCCTTATTTGAAACCTTTTCTATAGTGTACTTTCAAATTTGTCTTCTTAATTAACTCTTTCTGACTTACTTCAGCACACTACTAATCCCCCACCCCCTTTTTCCTGAAGGCAGTTGTAATGTTAGATTTCCTCCTTTGCAGTTCCTATTTATTTATTATTTATTTATATTGTTTTAGAAAGAAAAAAAATGTTTAATTTTAAATTTTATTATTTTTAGAGAGAGGGGAAAGGAGAGAGGCAGAGGGAAAGAAACATCAATGTATGGTTGCCTTTCACCTGCCTCCGGCTACGGACCTGGCTGGAGACCTGGCTTGCAACCTGGTTATGTGCCTTGGTGGGGAATCCAACCAGCAACCTTTGGGTTCAAAGGCTGGCACCTATCCACTGTGCCACCAGCCAGGGCTGCAATTCCTATTTTTAAAAATTTTCACTAGAAGATATGTCTTTGCTGATTTTAGAGAGAAAAAGGAAAGCAAGAGAGAGAGAAAGAGACAGAGAGAGAAACATTGATGTGAGAGAGAAACATTGATCAATTGCCTCCCAAATGCCCCCTGACTGGGGATTGAATCTGCAACCTTGGTAAATACCCTGACAGGGAATTGAACCTGTACCTTTTGGTGTACCTGACAGTCCTTCAACCAATGGAGCCACCCTATCAGGGCACCATTCCTATTATAGGCTCCAACTGTTCCTGTTACTTCTTTAATGATTACTTATTTTTCCATAAAAATTCCTGACTAAACCACATACACACAAACATACACGTACTATTTGTGTCTTACATGAAAGAGTGGTCTGCTTAACATCAATAATTTTTAAAATGTAAGTCATCTAGTCATTTTCAGTGGTAGGCCAATTATGTTAATTAGAGTATATTGAGCAAAGTACATATTTCCAGTCTCTGCACATATATTATTCAATTTGATCAAGCTTCAATATATAAAAGCTTTTTGCAAAATGTAGTGTCAAAATGTTACAGTCTTTGGTCAGAAACTTGGCAGATTAAGTCAATTAAAAAGGTTAAAATAATGGTTCTTTTTTTTTTTTACAGGAAGTGTAAATGTACAGAATT
This sequence comes from Noctilio leporinus, assembly GCA_004026585.1. Classification (NCBI taxonomy): domain Eukaryota; kingdom Metazoa; phylum Chordata; class Mammalia; order Chiroptera; family Noctilionidae; genus Noctilio; species Noctilio leporinus. The sequence goes on along the minus strand of PVIW01000887.1, from coordinate 43,193 downwards.
TATTATCTAATTAAATGCAAGTCTGTAATTCAGTATTAGGATAGAGAATACAAATGCATACAAATCAGGAAGTAAAAAGAATTGGTGTATTAATGGTAGTCAGATATTACATTGGCTGTTCAGTTTGGTGCCATCTCATTTATTATTGCTCTTTGTTGTTCTGGAAAAGTCTTTATGTCCCCATATATTCACAAACATATTATAGTCAGTCAGATTGTCTTTACCATTAATTTTTTGTTGGTTGAATATAAGCCAAATTAACATTGTCTTATTTAGCTGTGATAGGAGTCTTCCATGGAAGGTATAGCGAGGTATATACTCTCTCTATAAGATTATTTCTTCTCTCTGCTAAGTTTGATATCAATACTAAAGTATTGATTGATTCCTTAATTTAACAAATATTCATTATCCGCAGCCTCTGCAATTATCTTGCACTGTTCTTCTATATATGTTAATATAAATGTATATTAACAAAATAAAATAACTACAAAACATACAACACAAACCTGCCCCCATCAACATACATTCTAGTGGGAGGAGCTAGAAAATAAAATAAAAGTTACATGGGATGGAAACTAAAAATGGGATGAAGAAATGAAGAAATGTGCAGTCAACACATTGTATCAGTTTCAATGGAGAAGAGGATAGAATGTTAGATGGAACAATGGGTCAAGAAAAGATGCTTTTGTGTTGCTTTATATATATATATACTTAAAGGTGGGGCAAATAATTACTCTTAAAGCAGATGAGAGGGAGGTTAAAAACATCTGTGAGACGGTTAAAAGGGAAGTCAGCAACAGTTCAATGTTCAGGGAAGGGAGAAAGAACTGGAAACTGTCTGGCTGGTGGCTCAGTGGATAGGCACTGGCCTACAAACCCAAAGGTGGCTGGTTTGATTCCCCAGTCAGGGCACATAACCTGGTTGCAAGCCAGCTCTCCAGCCACCGTAGCTGGAGGCAAGTGAAAGGCAACCATACATTGATGTTTTTCTCTCTATCTTCCTTCCTTCATGCCCTTCTCTCTAAAAATAATGAATACAACCTTTTAAAATCTTCTCTCTAAAAATAATGAATAAAATGAATAAAACCTTGCAAGCCAGGTCTCCAGCCAGGTCCGTGGCTGGAGGCAGGTGAAAGGCAATTATACATTGATGTCCCCATTCCCTCTCAGCTTCTCTCCCTCCGCCTCTCTCTAAAAATAATAAATGAGATCTTTAAAAATATATTGGAATCTGGAGAATAAATAAGGGGACTGGCCTTGGCAAAAATAAACAATATTTCCTTCCTATCAAGGGAAAGAAGGAAAGGAAGAAAGGGTGGGTATAAGTGTATATTGGATTGCATCTTTAAGTGAAAGTTGGAAAAATCTCTCACATATCTGCACAGGATATGAGGGAAAATGGAGTGTTATACTTTCAAGCAGATTGGAGAAGGTTTAACATAGTCATTATGTGAAATGGGGACGAAAGCAGCTTACATAAGCTTACTGAGCCATGGAAATTTTTGAAAGCTGAACTAAGGAATATTATTTTTTTTATATCCATCCACCTGTGTAATAGATATTCCCCCACCTACATTATAAGCCTGGGGAATGTACATATGTAGTGAATTCACATGGAATTAAGTATTTAGCACTTAGTTACGTATTTAGGACAAAGGAATTTTAGAAGTGGAAAGAATATAGTGGATATCATGGATCATTAAAATAGATGGTACAAATATAAATAAAGATATTGATAGACAAATGAATGTTGATAGGGTAGTTAGGTACAATGATAGATAGGAAAATGTTTTGATGGCTCAGCAATGTTTGGAAGTGTAATTGTAGGCCCTGGCTCAGTGGCTCAGTTTGTTGGAATATCATCTCATCCACAATAGGTGAAGGGTTTGATTCCCATCAGGGATCCATCACTGGTTCGGGTGCATGTTGGGGGCAACCAACCAATCGATGTTTTTGTTACATCAATGTCTGTCTGCCTATCTGTCTGTCTCCCTTTCTCTAAACCAAATCCTCAGGTGAAGGTTAAAAAAAAAATAAAGTGTAATTGCAGTAGCAGAGTGACTCCACTATCCTCTTTTCAATGCCTCAATATCTTTGGGGATTTTTTGTTTGGAAGATCTGTCCATTGTTGCTAGTGGGGTATTAAAATCCCCTACTATTAGTGTGTTGCTGTCTATATCTTTCTTAAAGTCCTCCAAGACTTTCCTTATATATTTTGGAGCTCCTACTTTCGGTGTGTATATGTTTACCAGAGTTATTTCTTCTTGATGGATTGTTCCCTTAAGTATTATGAAATGTCCTTCTTTATCCCATTTCATGGCCTTCGTTGTAAAATCTATTTTGTCTGAAATCAGTATTGCTACTCCAGCCTTTTTTTCATGTCCATTTGCTTGATATATATTTTTCCATCCCTTCACTCTTAATCTGTGCCCATCTTTTGTTCTGCGGTGGGTCTCTTGAAGACAGCATATATGTGGGTCATGTTTTCTTATCCATTTGGCTACCCTATGTCTTTTGATTGGTGCATTTAATCCATTTACATTTAAGGTTATTATTGATTGATACTTATTCATTGCCATTTTCTCCCTTTGTGTCTGTATTCCTCTTTGGCTTTCTCTGTTTCTTCATTTTATTTGTTTACTTATTTTTAAAGCATACCCTTTAGCATTTCTTGCAATGCTGGTTTGGTAAAGATGTATTCTTTTAGTCTTCTCTTGTCTGGGAAACTCCTTATTTCTCCTTCCATTTTGAATGAAAGCCTTGCTGGGCAGTGTATTCTTGGTTGCAGGCCTTTGTTTACCATTACTTGAAATACTGTTTGCCATTCCCTTCTGGCTTAAATTGTTTCTGTTGAATAATCATTTCATAGCCTTATTGGAGCCCCCTTATATGTTATTTGTCATTTCTCTGTTGATGCTTTTAGGATTCTCCCTTTGTCTTTGAAATTTGCCATTTTAATAATAATGTGCCTTGGAGTTGGTCTATTTGGGTTGATCTTCATTGGGACCCTCTGTGCTTCCTGAACTTGATTAATGTTTTCACTCATCATGTTAGGGAAATTTTTCTATCATGACTTTTTTTGAACAGGTTTTCCATTCCTTGTTTTTCTTCTCCTTCTGGTATCCCTATGATACAGATGTTGTTACGTTTCATGTTGTCCTGCAGCTCTCTTAAACCCTCTTCGATCTTGTTCAGCCTTTTTTCATTCTCTCGTACTGTCTTGGAGTATTTGTCTACATTGTCCTCCAACTCGCTGATCCAGTCCTCTGCTTCCTTAGCCTACTGTTCATTCCTTCTACTTTACTCTTCAATTCAGAAATTGTATTCTTCATTTCCTCCTGGCTCTTATGGATAGTTTCTAAGTCCTTTTTGATGCTGTTGTAGCTTTCAGTAAGTTCCTTGTAACTTCCCTGGAGTTGTTTACAGTTTTCTTTGAGCTGGCTGAGCTCACTGAGCTTCTCTATCATCATTCTTTTGAATTCCTTATCTGATATATTGTGTGCCTCTGTTTCATTTGGTGGTCTTTCTGGGGATTCTTCCTTTCCTTTTGGTGATGGACTGATTCTTTTTTTTTTCCCATTTTGGGTGTCTGTTGTTGCTTGTTTTTAGCTTTTTGTTTTTTGTTTGTTTGTTATTGTGTTTTTTTTTTTTTCCCTTGGATTAATCTGCTTTGCTTCCTTGCCTTTGTTGAGCACCCTTCTGTGTTAGGAGATTTGTGGAGTTCAGTGTTGCAGTCTCCTAGATTTTCTCCACTTGTTGTTCTTGGTGTGGCCTTTATGTGGGCTGTCTGGTTGTATTCTGGATTGGTTGTGTATGTTGCTCCTTTCCTTCCAGTTGGCTGATTGCAAGACCCTCCTTCTATCCTTTCTCATACACTGTTTTTGAGCTGTTCCTGCTCTCCTGTAGGTCTCTGCTGCCTCTGGGCTGTGCTCCCCTGAGTCCAGATGCTGACTGCTCCAATTCTTAGGGACCTGCAGATATCTTGTGCTCCCTATCCTGTCCTCTAGCTGCTCTGGTACTCAAGAACGCCATCAGCACTGCTCTCTGCTCTGTCGTCATCTTTGATCTCCCCTCCACTATACTCTTTTCATTCCTAAAAGAGATTGCAGTTAACAGAGTGAGATTTCTAAAGTAATATAATGTAATTGTCTGGGTGATTCTGTGGTTATAGAAATGTGTGATTAAAATGAAATGAGGGAAAATGTCATTGAAGTTATAGAAATTGAGGTGTATTATTCAAAATGTAGAATTGAAAAATAATAACACAGTCTAAGTATAGTGAAAGATTGTGAGGTGGCTAGTGGCATTATTAATAAGTAAATAGAGAGCACACAGGGTTAGGTGGGTTGAACAGCTGAAATGACATAAGCTGCAAATGAGCAAGGGTAGTAGAGATGGGAAGTAATACAGGGAACAAGGAAGACACTGACAAAATTCGATATAGTTATGCATGGTATGGGAAGCAATGTGTGATTTTATCTGAGAAAACTCAAGTAAAGGGATTCGTGTTCTCAGAGAATAACAAGGTCGCATTTCAGGTCAAAAGATGTAGATTGCGCCTAATGAAAAATGTAATGATGAACAAGAGATTGATAATCAAAGGATATATGAGCTTGACTATTCATGAATTTTTCAGCAGGGTAATGACACAATATTTTTAGGTGAAAAAGAAATATAGAGTATCTTCAAGGAAAGAAGCACGAGGAAGAGCATGCTTGGGGACTTAAGTTTTGTGTGTCAAAGAAATAAGGGACATAGATGATTACTGCAAATCTTTTAAGCTGCATGAGAATAGTGGGCCTCTCACTTTCTCATGTTGATATGAGACATGGTATTGGCTTTGTTCACTAAAGCATTTCTTTTACTTGTAGTCTTTTCCTTATTTTATAACTTGTGTTTTCCAAAGTGGATATACCCTTTTATATCACCACCAATAATTTATAGTTTAATTTTATCCACGTCCTCACCAATATTTGGTGTTTTAAATTTTAGCCTATGGCAGGTAGGACCTTATGACTTTAATTAGTATTTCTTAGCTAATGATTTTATCCTTTCATACATTAATTGGTTATTCATATATTCTTTTGTAAAAAGTCTGTTCAAGGCCTTTGTCTGGTTTATTTATTTTTTGACTGTATTGTTTTCTTATTGAATTGTAATTGTTCTTTATATATTCTAGATACAAGTTTTTTGTCACACAGACACATTTTTTTTTTAGTTGCTTTTCATTTCATTCATGGTATCTTCTGACAAGAATATTTAAATTGTAAATTCCAATTTTAAATTTTAAATCATTTCCTTTTGTTTATATTGAAGACATCTTTGCTTATCCTAAGATCTTGAAGATTTAAAAAAAATTTTCTTCTCAGTGTTAATAATGTTAGCATTTACCCTTTAGGCTATGATCCATTTTGAGTTAATTTTAAGAAGTATGGGCAGTAAGGGTCAAAGTCCAATTTTCCACATGGATTTATAGTTGTTTAGTACCACCAATTGAAAATACTTTCTTTACCACATTTGATAATAACCTTGGCATCTTTGTGAAAATCAATTGACCTTACATGTTTGTTTATTTAAGGATGTTCTCTTTTCTCCCATTGGTCTAGAAACCCTTATGGGGAATGTCAGTTTTCTAAACTGTTTCTTATTTAAAAGGTTTAGTTATTCTAAATTCTATGTACTTCTATATTAATGTTAAAATCAATTTTCCAATTTCTAAAAACATGTTGGAATTTTGTTTGGGACTGAATTGGATGTACAAGTAAATTAGACAACACCTTAAAAATATTGAGTTTTCTAATTATTGGATTAGAAAACTAATATATGTCCTTACTTTTTTTCTTTTTTACCTTGTCTCAAAATTTTTCTAGTTTTTAGTATTTAGGCTCTTTTTTTGATAAATAAAGTCCTAACTTTTTGATATTTAAGTAGTATTGTTTTCAATGTGTTTTATGATTGCTTATTGCTATTGATATTTTATAATTGATGGTCATATTAAACTGATATTTTTAGAGCATATAGTCTATGTGTTTGCTTACTTGCTTTATCTATTATGATGAGTAAAACCATAGTTTTTCCCTGTCCTTATAAAGTTTACAGTCTACTGAGACAGACATTGATAAAACAATCACACAGTAAATACAGTAAAAGAAGAGTGCCTAGTTCTTTAGAGCATATAATTGGGCAATTTAATTTTTCCAGGTGGATTTGGAAAGCTTTCCTGTGAAAGCAGAAGGGAGTTGAAGTATGAACAAGGATCAATTAAATAAAGATGAATGAGAAGAACAGTCTAACCAGAAGAAAAGACATGCACGAGACTCAGTGGCAGGAGGGAGCACAGTGAAGATGTGGTATTGAGGATGATCATGGGGTTTAGAAGACCACATGAACCATGATGTTAGATTTGGCTTGAGAAGTATCTTAGAGGCTAGATCATGATCATGAAGCCATGTTTGCCTTTATCCTGGATGATTTTATGTATGAGCATAACATTATTATGCTTCCATTTAAAAAACATTTATGTGACTGATGGTAGATTAGAGGGGACCATGGCAGAATTAGGGAGAACAATTAAGTGGATACTGTGATAGTTTAAGATGGTGGGTTGGAACAAGGTGCTGAATTGGAAATCAAGAGAAGTTGTTATATTCAGGAGATAATTCAGAGAAAAATCTATTAAAAAGTAATGAGTTAGTGATGAATTGGATATGGAAGAAAGGAAGTGGTCAGGGTCAAGAAAGGAATCACTGTACCAAATATGTCAGTGACCTTTTATTTATGTCAGTGATATTTTAAAGACAAGCAAGAGGGGATGTGAAATAGTTTAAGTGTGTTTCTTGCTCAAAAAGCTGTCCAAGTATTAGAGAAACATTTATTGTCCAAAGTAGTATAGCTGTCAGTTGCAGTCTTAGGTGAAGATAAAATTAGCTAAGTAAGTATATAACAATGGAAAGAGGAAAGGGCTACTCTCAATTCCTTTAACTCTTCATTCTTGTTTAATACATTTAAAAATTTTTTCATCTTCATGTTTAAAATATTGTATTCATTATATTTAGAGAGAAGGGCAGGGAAAGAGGAAGAAAGGGAGAGAAACATCAATGTATGGTTGCCTTTCACCTGCCTCCAGCTACGGAATTGGCTGGAGACCTGGCTTGCAACCCAGCCATGTGCTCTGACTGGGAATCGAACCAGCGACCCTTGGGCTTGAAAGCTGGCAGCCATCCTCTGAGTCACCAGCCAGGGTTTTGTTTAATACATTTTAACTCTAATATGTCAAGACTGTTTTGTGTTTATTCACCTGAAATTTCTAATCTTGTAATTTTTCTACTTCTATTTTTTCTTATATTTGTAACAGTTCACTTATGATGTTATATTTTTACCATGATTAATCTTTTGTTAGTTTTAAATCAAGAAATAAAGAATAGCATATTAATAGGAAAAATGATGGAGAATTATTTGTCAAAATGCTGATAATTCCTCATGTGATACAACAAAATGAATATATAATAAGTGCTTATTGAACTAACTTCTAAGTATGCATATTTACTTTGTAGGTGATCTTTAGAAAGATATAAGATATGAAATAGCTTATCTTAGTATAATAGGCTGGGGAAAAATGGGAATGAGACAGAAGAGATGTGTTATAGTATCCATAGTCATAAAATATTAAAATTATTAGTGAATATGGGTATTGCTAAAAATCAGAATTTTATTTTTCTTAATATAATTTTCTTTTCTTTTCTTTTTTCTTTTTTTGCAAAATACCACCATGGTTTGAGAGGTCTCAATTCCAGATAGTAACTATTTTATTACTAAATGTAAAGAGCAAAAAGTAGGCTGGTAATATATAAATTGTCCATTTCCCTTTGATGTGCCATCTGTTATTTTATTTATTCATAAAGCATCCTTAATCTGGGAGCCAAGCCAGTAAATTGATTTAATTTTCATGGCTTATAACAGTTTTTTGGATAAGAACCATTGTTATAACTTAGTAAAATTGGGTAACTGTTTCCTGACAGTCTACAGGAAAAAATATGATTTCCTATAATAAAACTATATCCAGTTCAGAGAAATATGCTGAATTCATAAACAGAAAATTAAATCCTCTAATGTAGAATGAATATAGATGTTATGGCCACTGGATTATACTTAAATTTGAGCTGCTATTACTTATGCAAAATGTCCAAGAAAGATGAATGGCCCATTGTTGAACCCATTGAACAAAAAGCCTTGATTTCCAACAGTGATTTTAATCAGGACTCATTATGCAGCTTAGAATAAGATACTGAAAAAGTCCATGCTCCTATTTCAGCATCAGCGAACTAGAAAGAAAAACTTACTTTCTTTTTGTCCTTGAACTCTTCAAGTTGTAGAGAATAAAAATTCTAGAGTACCCTTCTAATAGAAATGCAAAATCTTTATAATTGAAAGTCTGTTTAAGTCCAAGCACAGTTATATAAATTAATTCTAAAATAAATTTGGTCCATATAGGGCTTACACATTTCAAAATTCTGTATGTACCAAAATATACATTCAATCTTTACCAAGGTAGCTCTTTCCACCCAGATAGGCTTTCTATTAAGAGCAGAGGAAGGTGGCATCTTGAATGCAAAGAAAAACCATAGATGTCAGATCCAAATGCCAGGAGACTCTATACAATGATTATAAATTGAAAGCTAATCTGGTCATGAAGTCTTGAGATATTAGAAAGTTACCTTGATTTATATATAACCAGGACCCTTTTATATGGTGACAGATAATTTTTTACTGAAGTGATTTTCCTTTTTTACCCCATGATTGTGGGGAACACATGCAGCTCTCACAGTCCTTTGCACACGTTAATGCTCAATAGACATCTGAGGGAGGCATGATATCAGATGAGAGATGCACTCATTCATTATTTTTTTTCAAGAAAGAAAAACTGTCCTAGGTTGTAAGGAAATAAAAATGCATCAGACACACCAAGGAGTTAAAAGTTTGTTAGAAAAGAAATACAAAAAAGCATAAGTATAATAAAATACTAACTTGAAAGGTTATTAATATTGAGATATCTGGTATTTTTGAATGAAGCAACTTTAGTCATATCTATTTTCCAAAAACAGGATAAAGATTGAAATAATTAAAAAATACTTTTGTAATTATTCTGTTGCTATGTCTTGTAATATGGAAGTTTTCCTACTTCCTTCTTAGGTAAAATGGTTTTCTTGGGCTTTTAAAAAAACTATTTATTTATTTATTTTTAGAGAGAAGGGAAGGGAGGGAGAAGGAGGAGAGAAACATCAATATGTGGTTGCCTCTCACAAGCCCCCAACTGGGGACCTGGCTCACAACCCAGGCATGTGCCCTGATTGGGAATCAAACTGGCAACTCTTTGGTTCCCAGATCAGAGTTCAATTCACTGAGCCACACCAGCCAGGGCTGTCTGGGGCTTTTTAATTAACATTTTGTAGAAGACAACTTATTCATTTTTAACATTTGGAAAAAATCACATGAATATACTAAAAAATAGATGATCACCCATGCAAGGGATTTACAGGAGTATCTAGGGTAGGCTGACAAAGTGCAGGAGTCAAATCTACCTACTCACACTGCTCCTGTGTCTAAAGCTTGAACACAGACCAGTGAGAGTCTAATTTTTATGTAAATCTTGAATTTATCATTTAATTTATTCATTTGATAAATGTTTAGTAAGTGTTTACTGAATGCCTTGAATGTGTTGGACCTGAGCTGACAGTGATAAATAAACTGAATTCCTGGCAGGAAAAATAATATGACAGGACGTAGGCCTGAGCCTAAAGTGGAGCTTCCTACTTCTTCACAAATGACAGTGCTAGGCCCAGAGTGCTATTCCAACTTAAGTTGCCACCTTAGTTACAGTGATGGATAAGAAAAGAGAGGACGGAAAGTCCACCCTTGTGCAAGCTCTCCTGCTCTAGTGTTCTTTCTATGAGGGGAATTACAAAGGTGAGCTTGGAAAGGAAAGTGCACTGGGAGCAGGTGTTGCTTTAGACACAGAACTAGCACAGATTAGCTACATATGCACATAAACTATGATAATGCATAGTGGAATGAAATATAGAAAATTAAAAATTAAAACAAAGGAAAAAGTATAAAACATATTATAAAAACATCATGAAATGAAATAATAAATATGATAACTAAGAGTAGAAAAGAATATTTGTCCTTGTATAAAATACAAGATACATTACAAATTAGTGATCAGATGATAATTGCTAGAGAAACTGGGTGAGAAATCCAGTTAAGGTGACATAATTAAGTGATGCTTCAGAGAAATGTTATCTGAGCTGGGCTTAGAAAGGCAAATTGTTTCACTGAGAAATTAACAAACATTTGCTAAAATTCTATCTAGCAGCAATAAGATGAGCACACTCACTTGTAAATGAGATTAAACTAAATGATCTCTTTAATCTGAACATCTACTATATGCTTTATTTTGATGGGAAAGCTTTGTTAGGTGGCAGGAATAAAAAAAATTGTGATAGGCAAAAGAGCAGTTCTCAAATATCTTTGAAACCCATGAATGTGTTTAGCTCCCATAAACGTGTTATAGCTCCCATATGTAGCCAAAAAGACTTTGTGTTTGTGATTAAGGACCTTGAGATAAGCAGAGTATCCTAAATTATTTTGGTAAACTCAGTCTTATTACATGGATCCTTAAAATTGTAGAAGCTACCAAAATGTGCTAAGAGAGAGGGAGTATGACTACAGAAGAATGGTCTGAACACTGTAACATTCCTGGCTTCAAAAATGGCAGAAGGAGGCTACAAGCCAAGGACTGTAGGTGGCCTTTGGAAACTGGAAAAGTACAGCCTTGATGACACCTTGATTTTAGCCTAGTGAGACCTATTATGGCATCTTACCTCAAGACCTGTAAGATAAGGAATTTGTGTTGTTCTAAGCAGCTAAATTTTAGGTAATTTGATGTATCAGCAATAGAAAACTAATGTAAAAGTATTTGTATGAAGATTGCAGTAAGTCCATGCAAAAGAAGAAAAATATAGCATTTTTTGATGAACAAAAGTAAGAAATTGGTAAGAAATCTGGCTGAGGTATAGAGTGTATGCAGCAGATTTATAGAAGATGAATCAGTACAAATGAATTGGGTTATTATTGAGGACCTTGAAATTCAGGCAAAGGAGTTTAACTTATTTATCTTATTATATTATTTTTAAAAGATTTTATTTATTATTTTTAGAGAGAGGGGAAGGGAGAGAGGCAAAGAGGAAGAGGGACATCAATGTATGGTTGCCTTTCACCTGCCTCCAGCTAAGGACCTGGCTGGAGACCTGGCTTGCAACCTTCTTATGTGCCCTGGTTGGCAATCAAACCAGTGACCTTTGGGTTCACAGGCTGGCGCCTTATCCAGCCAGGAATATCTTATTATTTTATATATAATGCAAAATAATAGGAAGTTATCAAAACTTGTTGAGCAGTACATGAACTAAATCAAAGAAGGTAAGCTAATACTGTTATTCTTTCTTTTTAAAATAAATCATTATATCACAAACCATATAAGTCAAATATAAAGCCTAATAATATTAATATGAAATCCATATCTAAAGAACTGTGTTCTGATTTCATATGAACTTAAATCTTCTAGAATTTTTTTTTTAACTTTTATTATTTCTTAGAGAGAGAGGAAGGGAGAGAGGCAGAGAGGGAGAGAAACATCATTATAAGGTTGCCTTTCACCTGCCTCCAGCTACGTACCTGGCTGGAGACCTGGCTTGCAAACTGGTTATGTGCCCTGGCTGTGGAATTGAACCAGCGACCTTCAGGTTCGCAGGCTGGCACCTTATTCACTGTGCAATCAGCCAGGGTTAAGATTTTTAAAAATAAGGTTGACCTACCAAACTATCATTATTTAAATAAAACCATCCATAACTTACATGATTATTTAAATATCAACACTAATAATGAAACAGAAACTATGTAGTTTTTACTGGTGTATGGATTCTTTTATAATTTTTATTTAATTAAAAGTATATTCTAGGGACTAACTATAGGAACAAAAGCTTTTATGCAAAGAATTTTATTCAGAACAGGTTTTTAACATTACTATAATGAAAATATAAGTTACTGGAAAGATTGTTTTTTAGGAGAAATATAGGTTTATTAAGATAATCAAATTCCAAATGAAGAGTTAAAGAAATCTTCAAATCCTGATGCTGTATTAATGAAAAGACTTAAATGCAAATTCTGTGGGAAGTTGCAATGGTTGCCATGTTTAAGAAGTGGCTAACCAATTCCACTTTATAACTGAGTATATTTATAGAACTAAACTCTGTATTATTTCTATTAGTTCTTTTTTCAGGATTAATTTGAATGAACCAGATATGAGTCATTTAACACAAGATTTAGAACAATAAACTCACCATTTGAAAAATATAACTTTATTCTGGACTGGTTAGTATGATTGATGGAGATTATATGTGCCATTTCTGAGAAAAAAAATCTGACTTGTGATTAAAGATGATCTTAACTTATTGATACTAAGGGATTATAGTGGGAGCAACATTGTTCTTTCATCTTCATCCTTAGGGGAGCAACTTTGACTCCTGAGCTTACTTTATCATTTTACACAATAAATCATTGGCCCATCATGAACAGCCATTTAGAGACCAATAACAATAAACAATAAACAAAGAGCTTTTCTTATCTGGAGCATCATGATTAGCATTTAACATGGGTTATCTTATATGATTTTAATAGCTGAGGAGAGGCTAATAAAATACAAAAAAGAAAAAGAAAACCTCTAGGCAAATGATAGCATTATTTTAAATTAATTTATAAGCCAAAGTATTTCTTCTGAGTTTGGGAAGTGTTATAGGAAAAAAAAAAAAAAAAAATGTCTGTGCTATGATTGGCAAAGAAACCTGGAAAGACATTGGAAATGATGTTTACTGGTGGACAAAAAAGAAGAGTTATGGATATATGGTAGAGGCAGAATGAGATATAGAGACTCCCAATAAAGGAAAGCAAGGTTCTATTCTTGATAATATTAGGAGATGTGTCCCATGTACTTGGTGTATTTTCCTTCTTTGTTTTCTATATATCTCGAGGGTTGCTGTGAAAGAAATTAAATTCTCAATGACTATAAGCAAGACAGTGCAGTATCAGAAGGAAAATGGTAGGCCAGGGATAGATTTTGTTGTGCATAGTACCCAATAAGGGTAGTCACAGGGAAGATGCATATGGATCTTGTGGGGCTGGGGGAAGAACAAGGAATGCTGAGAAGGCCAGGTGACTAAATCCCAAGGGAAGTGTTGCCAAAGTTTCCTATGCCAAGCCAGAAAAGAAGAAGAATTTTAGATGAAGTGAACATATTTCATAGACTCAGGTAATTTGGAAATTCTTGATATTCACATGAAGCTTGCAAGTTTAACATTGCATAAATGTTAGAGCAGTGCCATCTCATAGGATTTTCTCTCCGTCCCAAGTCCAAATGTAACAGATTTACATTAAAAAAAAATAAAGAAAGAAAGAAAAGAAAAAAGATTTTAAGCCCTGGTTGGTGGCACAGTGGATAAGGCACTGGCCTATGAACCCAGAGGTCGCTGATTTGATTCCCCAGCCAGGGCACATAACCAGGTTGCAAGCCAGGTCTCCAGCCAGGTCTGTGCTTGGAGGCAGGTGAAAAGCAACCATATATTGATGTCTCTCTCTCTCTCTCTGCCAATCTCGCCACCCCTCTCTCTAAAAATAATAAATAAAATCTTTTAAAAAAAGATGTTTTAGGAGGGGGAGAAAGGAGAAAGCAGGAGCTAGTGTGAAGGACCCATGGACGTGGACAACGAGCTATGGATTGACTGCAGGACAGGGGCATGAAGAGCAATGGGGGAAAAAATGAAACAATTGTAATGCAACAATAAAAAAAATGATTTCTTTTTGCCTGGAAATCGGATTTTACAATTAATCATCCAATACAAATTTCTCGTTTTATACTGTTCTGCCCTTTGCATTAGTTAATAACTTTTTGTTTTTAGTTCTAATATTGATGTCTTTTTCTCTTTTAGCCCTTTTCCTATAGTTTCATCCTTTGTTTGCACTTTACTTCATACTGTCATTTACCCTTTTAGATCTGCACTTTGCCCTGCCCACTGTGTTCCCTGTTCAGGAAGTCTGGCTTATATGGACAATATTGCAAGAGGCTCACATAATATGTAGTGAACTTACTGTGGGAAGTCTGCTGTAAGAGAGCAGAGGAAAGAGGCCAGTGAGTCCCATCTCATATCCCTCTGTGGAGGATCGCCTCGTGTTGGCTCTGTCGCAACCCAAGAGCTCCTGTCCGTATAGGGATCACTCTTTTGCTTCCAGAAACCATACTTCCTTCCTCAATTTAGGCCTGGGAATAACAATAGCTCATTTGTTTCTACCTCTGGACTCTGATGATAGTTCCTGTGATTTCTTCGTACCCTATCCACACCTTGCTGAAAGTTCATTTATTAGCTCTTTTTATTATTATTCCAGTTTGAGCATGTCATCTATATATTTGCTATTGGGACTCTGACTGAGCCAAGTATTTTAAGGCATTTTTCTTTATTTCATATTTTTTTGATTTAGTTGGCCATAGGCACCCATTTATCTATCATGGAATTATTACTCAATTTTATTTTTTATTCCATTAGGGAACTTGTAAAGTAAAAATATTTTAAGATTGAGAGTCTAAGCATTCTAGTGTTAGTTTTATCATTTACTAGCCATGTAATCACAAGCAGATCACTTTATTTCCTCTAAACTTCTTTTAATCTGTAAAATGAGAATGATTGTATTAGATCTCTAAGACTATCTTCTAGCTTTAAGATTCCATAGTTTCATAAAGTAAAAAATATGATTTAATTTCATTGACTGCTAAGTTCTAGTCCCCACTTAATTGTGACTTTATTGAAGACTATTTCTTTGTACAAAAAAAGCATTGTTTTTTATGTTATTAGTAAAGAATTTAAATTGAATTAAACATATCTGAATGATTTCAAGACATAAAAATTCCAATATAAAAGCAAAATATAAATGATTGTTATTGTTGCTTTGAACTTGAAATTTAAACAATAAAATTCTATTCAGAACTAGAAACAAAAGAAAGTTAAGTGCAGGTAATTATTTAATGCACACTGATCCTATGTACTTTGAACCTTCAGATTCAATGAATACAATTTACCTATATTTTCAGGCATGGGATATGGGAAAAGCACTTTCTGTAAATTTTATCTATGAAAGGTTAGCTGGCAATTGAACTTTTTCATTTTATTATCCTCTTATCTCTTTAGAAGGGAAGAGGTAATTTTTTTGAACTATATAAGATTCTAAGAGAGGGAAGAGACACTCTACATTGAATGTGGTCAGATCTCAGGATATGTTTTATCCACATTTTAGTGGAAAGATATAAGATTGAGTCATTTTAAGATGAGATTTTTGACCATTGTTTCATTGGATTTAATATTTAAAATACCAAACTAATAAGATACTAATTCCAAGTAATATTATGCATCATTTTTTAACTGGAAGGTTATTTTTATAAACAAAAAAGCCAAGCAAATAAACCTATGTTAATAAAACTCTTGTTTTTGATAGCTCATAAAAAGAAAAAATGTGTGTAGTATTCAGTATTTAAATTCTGTACTTGAGGCAGACCCATGTCGCCATGCAATTAGCCACAGAATTCAGTTGTTGCCACGGAATTTGCCCTGTGGAGATCACTGAGCAGCTCCACTCTCATGTGGCTGATGGAGAGGCGAAGGGGAGGATAGCATTTGCTTTGCTTTGGTTCTGGCTTAGGAAAATTGTTCAGGCAATTGCTCTTTGTGGCATGTAATGCTGTTAGTTCCTATGCCACTGCTAACAGCCTGCCATCCCCAAGTAAACCGCAAAGCGGATGGAAGAAAGAAAAACTACTTTTACTAAGCAGATTGGTCAATGTATCAATAGAGAGCTATAGCTTTTCAACTCTGCTTCTTCTGGACTGTGTGGATTTGAGAATGCCAGTGTGGAATTGTTTACTCAATGTTGAGCTAGGTATTAATCAGCATTGCACCAACATTTCTTTTCTAATTAAAAAAGATTGTAAGTTTTACAAAGAAAGTGAAAACTTCTGAGAATATAGAAAAAGGAGGGGACATTCTGAATGTATTTTTATGCTATCTGAATATATATATTTTATGCTTGTCAGAATTGGTATAAAACAAGGCTCTGCTATAACATTTAAGCCAGGAAAATGAGGAGCTGACATTGAAATCTGATCTGGTTCTTGGTGGCATCTGTAGTGTTGACAATAATCTCCACTTTTGGCATCACAGTCACTGCCTCTGATGGAGGTCAGTGTGTAATACAGGTGGTGACACAGGTGGCCATGAAGGCTGAGAACACACACATTTTTTACTGACTTATAGCTTCTTTCACAAGCAAAGCTCTGTAAGGGTGATATCCTTTGGAAGATATTTAAAGAAATGTGGTTTGAATTTATTTTTATACATAATTAATTTTTCAATATACATTAAAGCAGTACGTTTGGTAGAACAGGAAGAGAAAGCAATTCATTACTAATTTCACTTCTTTTAATGAGCACATTGCTGAGTTAAGAAATAATAATTAAAAAAAAAAAACCACCAGGGAACAGTCTTCACAAGTCATGTTTAGTTAGGTAGTTTTCACATAGGGAATAGGATTAGAGATGTAGGTTCCTTCTAATGAAATATAGGTGTTAGGGAGGTTTGCCTAGTTATTATTGTTCACTAAAATTGTGACAATGCTCGTTTAGCTTTTAATGGCTCTTTTCCTGAACTCAATAATGAAGTTAATTTTCCTTGTCTATCTGACCAGTTTGTCGTTGTTTATTCTCTCATACTTGACCTTATGCAAATATTAATCCCTCAAGATGGTTTGAGGATGAATCAAAAAAGAAAAGACTTTTCCATGAAATCCTGATTACTCTTAGATACATAAATGATTAACATCAATAATCTTAGATCAGGAACAGAAAATAAATTTACTTTGAATTTACTTTGTTAATCCAAAATCATGCTAGTGACTAAGTACTTCTTCAACACTATTATTAACATAATGAAAAGCATCCTATAAAGTTTACTTTATCTGAAATAAATAAAACTCTATTAACTGTCCCATTTAGTGGAGATAGTCAAAAATCTCATCTCCTGAAATGTGTATGTTTAAGTTTGCCCATTCTAAGAGGAGCCTCAGTGATCTGGAAGCTGCTTCTATCTACAACCAGACATCTCTATTCCATATTAAATGGTGTCAAACTATTCATCTCAAAGGTTTAAATATGTTAACAAGCTAACAAGGCTCCTTTTTGTTTTGATGTTTTGGTAGACTCATGATCGGAACCAGTTTTCTTTTGACAATGTATAAATAAATTCAGACTCTTGAAATTGATTCAAAATAAATTAGCCATGACCATTACCGCCAACTGAGACCATTGGAAAGGGGGGCCCTGGAATAGTGTAATTAGTTGCCATTACATTGCTGCAAGCCTGCAATTTTCCTACTGACTCTGACCCACTGCCTTGCTTAAGTATTTGCACGCAAACTCATGATAATTGATCCCCATCTGTGTCAAGTGTCTTCATAACTTTAAAAATTAAAGATGCAGAGTCTCTCAAGTGGTTTGGGTAGGCAATTTTATTCCAATTTTATTATCACAGTGGGTCCATAATATGAATGGAGTGTCCTTTTTGATTAGCCATGCATCAGCAGTTATCCACTCTATTTCCGCATTTGCCTCTCTTCCCCTCCTCTGTTTGCCTCCTCTTCCAATCAAAGCCCTCATTTTCTGAGAACAGGAAAAGGCTGCTTGCAGAAATTAACTAGCTATTCTAATTAGCTGCTCATTGTCAGAGTTGGTTTAGGCAAGATGATAATCCCTGCAAAATCATGTGTCTCTGTTACACATGAAAATGATTTCTTTCTATCACCTCAAAGATTGAAGATCATGTCTAGTTGGCCAGGTTCAAATGAAAATTGGCTAATTAGAATATATTTTCTTAGTTCTCTCATTAGCAAATTATAGAAAATGAGGCAAATAAAAATAGATTATTTAGCAGACTGTGAAGTGACAAAAATATTCTTAGGACAATTTGTACCACACATGTACAATACTAAATCAAAGTTGGGTATATTTTAAGGAGCAAGTTATTTAGTCACAAGATTATTTTATATTATTTTGTTTTCCTCAGGTTTAAAAATTTTTTTTTTTGTTCCATTTCCTAAGTCAGTGGTTTTATCTTTAATTGTATGTTAGAATGTGTAACATTCATATAATTGATGAAACAACAAAAACTCAAATTGTCCTTTACTACAGAAACCATTATAAAAATAATTATAATATCTAACTTCTGTAACCAATATTAATACATTGGAGTGACTTATATTTAGCTGTTCTAGGTCCACTGGCTGAGTCTGAATTAAACAATAGTGTTGTCACACTCAACAGCAATTGAGAAATTCTTTATGAACTAAATTGTAAATCAAACTCAAAAGCCTCCAATAGGAAGAATACAAATTTTGTTACAAAAGACAAAAAACATAGATGTTCATTTTATTTCACAGGAAAATGTGGTTTGCTGCTTTAAAAAAGAAGACTCTGTGAATGAAATCATGAAAATTGCACTGTGGTGGCAGCTTTATTCAAATTCCAGTTTGGAATCTCTTTTTTAAAAGTGTATTTTAGTGATTATGCTGTTACAGTTGTCCCAATTTCTTTTCTTTTTGCTACCTACCACCCAGGATTCCCCCTCCCTCCCACAATCCTACCCCTTTTAGTTCATGTCCATGGGTCATGCATATAAACTCTCTGATTTCATCCTTTCCTCTATTATTATTAACTTCCCCCTATCTTATACATACCAATTGTGTTTCCTAATCCCTGCACTATTTTCCTGTTTCTTCCCTTTCCTCCTCCTGGCTGATAACCCTCCCAATGATCTCCATACCTATGAATCTGATCCTGTTTTGGTTGTTTCTTTAGTTTATTTTAGCTTTTACTTTTCTAGATTTTGTTGTTGATAGTTGTGATTTTACCATTATCATCATTTTAATGCTTATAGTTTTGATCTTTTTCTTAAGTAAATCCCTTTAACATTTCATATAATGACTTGATAATGATGAACTCCTTTAGCTTTACCTTCTCTGGGAAGCATTTTATCTGCCCTTCTAAATGATAGCTTTACTGGATAGAGTAAACTTGGTTGTAGGTCCTTGCTTTTCATCACTTTGAATACTGTTCACGAGGCCGTTCTTGTCTGCAAAGTGCCTTTTCAGAAATAAGCTGATTATGTAGGAACTCTTTTGTAGGTAACACTCTTCTTTTGCTGCTTTTAAGATTCTTTGTTTATCTTTAACTTTTGGCATTTTAATTATGATATATCTTGGTGTGGTCCTCTTTGGGTCTAACTTGTTTGGGACTCTCTGTGCTTTCTGGACTTATATGTCTATTTCCTTCCCTAACTTTGGGGATTTTCCTTCATTATTTTTTTCACATGTGTTCAATTTTTTGTTCTTCCTCTTCTCCTTCTGGCACCCCTATGATTTGGATGTTGCCATATTTAAAGCCATCCCAGGGGTTCCTAAGTCTCTCCTCTTTTTTTTTTTTTTTTTTTTCCAATTCGTTTCCTCATTCTGAACTGGTTGACTGTTATATTTTTTCCCTTATGTTCCAAATTATTGATTTGAACCCTGTTTTCCTTCCTTTCACCATTGATTTTGTGTGGATTTACCTTTGTTTCACTTAGTATATCCTTTACTTCTTCCCTTCTGTGTTTGCCATACTCAAGCATATCTGTCAAGTCTGTGAGCATCTTTATCACCAGTGTTTTGAACTTTGTATCTTTTAGGTTGGCTATCTCCACATCTCTTAGTTCTCCCCCTGGTACCTTGATCTGTTTACTTTTTGGGGCATACTTCCCTGTCCCCTCTACTTGACAGGTTTCTGTGTTTGCCTCTGCATTAGGTAGAGCTGTCACATCTGTTACATAAGTTGTTTGTGGGATAGGGGTTTGAGAGGGAACAATGCTGTTTGCTCAGCACTTGCCCATTTTCCAGGCACTTCTCCCACTTTCTGCATAGGATTGACACCTCTCTAGCTGTTGCCCTGGCTGTGGTTCCCAGAGTAGGTTGGCCTGCAGACATTCTAGGACTGTGGGGGCCTCTAAACAAATGGACTCTACTGAGAGACTGCCAGTTTCTTCTGCTGTTCTAACCCACACTGGTTTTCACCATCTAAGGCAATGAGGCTTTATCCTGCCTCCACCCTTTCACTGGAGTTGTGATTATGCAGTCTGATCTGGTGCTGGGAGTGCTCCCCAGGATTTTTTTGTTTTTTGTTTACTTGTTTGTTTATGTTTGTGGCTGCGCTTTCTGCCAGCTGACCACTGACACCTAGAGACCAAACTTTGTTCCCTCTGCCCTGGCTCTGCCCCTCCTACCTGTCCAGTTGAGTATTTCCATTGTTTGTTGGACTTCTATGCAGCTCAGTTTTCTGGAACTTCTGGTTGTCTCCAATTTTGAGGTAGATGTATTCCTTCCTAGCTTTGGAGGGAGATGCAGCATGCCTACCTACACCTCCATCCTGACTGGAAGGCTCCTGGAATATCTTAAAGATGACTCGCTCACACATATTTCCAAAATTGAGAGGGTTTTATTTTCTATAGTGATTTGTTCCTGTAGCCTTCAATGGAAATGATCTGTTTCTTTGCATCATAGGCAGAAATCAATGGAGGCACAAACCCAGACCTGAGATCACTGGGAGTCTGATCTTAAAAATGATGGCTGACATTGGCTGGTGGCACAGTCGACAAGGCACCAGCCTGTGAACCCAAAGGTCACTGTTTCCATTCCTAGCCAGAGCACATAACCAGATTGCAAGCCACGTCTCCAGCCAGGTCCCCAGCTGGAGGCAGGTGAAAGGCAACCATACATTGATGTCTCTCTCCTCTGCCTCTCTCCCTTCCCCTTCTCTAAAAATAATAAATATAATCTATAAAAAAATGATGGCTGGTTACAGAAGCTCCTATTTTCTTCCATGATTTATTGCAATGTGAATTCCTGGTCCTTTCAGGAAGCTGTCCTACCACTAAGTGTTTTAAAGGAACATTAAAGGAACTTGTCTTTAATAAAATTTGACAACTTTTCAATAAATCTTCAAAATGATTGTTCATGAGAATATAGACTTTAGTTATTAACTTTAAAACTTATCATTTAAAGCCCTGACTGGTGGCTCAGTGGATAGGTGCAAGCCTGTGAACTCAGAGGTCACCAGTTCAATTCCCAGTCAGGGCACATAACCAGGTTGCAAGCCAAGTCTCCAGCAAAATCCATAGCTGGAGGCAGGTGAAAGACAACCATACATTGATATTTCTCCTTCATTGCCTTTCTCCCTTCCCTTCTCTCTGAAAATAATAAATAAAATTTGGCTCTAAAAATAAAAATTTAATTTCACAATGAGTTCTTGCCCAAGTGGTGGTGTATTGCATGAATTTTGGTGCCTAACATTACCCATCTATAAAATATTACAGTTATGCTGAAAGACCTGAGGCAAAACAAATAGCAGTGAAATAAAATGTTTTTTTTTTTTTACTTTTTTTTTTTACAATTAAGTTATTTTCTGTTTTAACTGTTGATTGGAAAGATCCATTTAGGGTTTAAAATTACAAGGGGCTCCAGGCATGGCATTAGCAGCAGCCAGTCCAGATTCACAGCTTTGCTTCACCTAGAAATCTCCAAACACAGCACAAGTGGAAGCTATTTCAGATTGTTTTATAGCTCAGGCAGGGTGGCCCCAGGCAAAACACAGGTGGGGGCTGACCTTAGTTTGCACCTTGGAAATCCTAGAGCCTACTCAGCTAGTGGACACCTGTAGGCCATGGGAGCACTATCACCATGCCCCTACACAGCCGATTCTCCACAGAGTGTGGAAGTTGGTTGTCAGTGGTCACAGCTAATACTTTCAGTTGACTGGCATGGGAAATTTCTCCCATTGACCTGCCAACAGCAACTGAGGCTTAACTCTAAGAGGAGCATGTACTCAGCACAAAGAAACATGGCCTAAATGAAAGAACAGATCAAGATTCCAGAAAATATCTAAATAAAAGGTAGATAAGCAATCTACCAGATGCAGAATTCAAAACATTGATTAGAAGCATGTTCAAGGAACTTAGTGAGACCTCAACAGAATAAAAAGTATCCAGTCAGAAACAATGGATACACTAATTAAAATAAAGAACAATTTACAGGGAAACAACAATAGAATGGATGGAGTTGAGAATCAAATCAGTGATTTGGAATATAAAAAAAGTGAAAAACAAGCAAACAGAGGAAAAAGTAGACAAAAGAATCCAAAAAGAATGAAGATAGTGTAAGTAGCCTCTAGGACAACTTCAAAAATTCCATATTTGCATTTAAAGAGTATCAGAAGGAGAATGGAAAGAGCAAGAAATTGAAAATCTATTTGACAAAATAATAAAAGAAAATTTCCCTAATTTGGTGAAGGACATAGACATACAAGTCCAGAGAGCACAGAGAGTCCCAAACAAAATGGGTGCAAAGAGGCCCACTCCAAGGCCTATCATAATTAAAATGCCAAAGGTCAAAGATAGAGAGAACCTTAAAAGCAGCAAGAGAAGTTAATTATCTACAGGGGAGTTCCCATAAGACTGTCAGCTGATTTCTCAAAAGAAACTTTGTCTACTAGAACAAATTGGCAAGAAATATTCAAAGGTATGAAAAGTGGGGATCTATAGGGTATGCACAATAAAGTGGCAATGACTTTGGGTCTCCTTATTTCATGTGCTTATTAATTTTGAAAAACTGTTTCTGAGGTTATGACTTAACATCGTTGTTTCAGATATAAAACATTAAATTCTGAGAGCAACCATCGTGTCAAAAGGAATACCATGTTAGAGCCTGGACTACATGCAGGATGAACTGCTAAGGAAATTGCTGACTTCAATAATATCCCTTTATGTATAGTTGACAACATGAAGAAGGTGGATGATGCTGATCCTGATGTCATCACACCAACAAGGAAAACACATAAGGTACATAAGGATTGCACAGTCCAGATATTGTACATAGTATCCAGGAGATCATTAATGAAGATCCAGGAAATTCAAGGCGCTCCATAGCAAGAGAACTACAGATGTCAGGTGCAACAGTTCCCAAGATTATTGCTGAAGGTATCAGATCGTATGTTCTTAGAAGAGGCCAGTTTATGACACAGCAAAGGAAAGGCACTTTGAAAAGCAAGGAAACAGCTAACAAAATGGAAAAATCTCAAAGAAAATAAACCTCTGATTTTCTTCTCCGATGCAAAGAATTTTCAGCAGGACCAAATAATCAACAGAGGAAAGAAACAGCAGGTAGCTCTGTGAGAATCTCAATGAAGTCCCAATTGTCATGAAAATGAAATTTCCTGCTATTGTGATGGTATTAGGTGTTGTCAGCAATGAAGGAGATCTCATGACCCTGCATTTATTTCAACAAGGCTTGAAGGTGACTGCTGATGTTTCCCTTGATGTTTTGAGAGAAGCAGTTGTGCTGTGGATGAAGCAAGTTCCAAATGGACATCACTTTATCTTCCAACAAGATGGTGCACCAGCACAGAAAGCCAAAAAGATACAAGAATGTCTCAGTGTCAATGTTCCTGAATTCTGGTTAAAAGAAATCTGGCCACCTAGTTCACCAGATGAAAATCCTTCAGACTGTTATGTATGCAGTGTTCATGAGAGGGAAGTTAATAAACAACCTCATTTCAATAAAGAGGCTGTTAAAACAAAGATTGAAAACATGATGATGTCCATGGATAAAGAAAAGTTAAAGTGTGCTCAAGATTCTGAAGACAAATTGAGTCTATTATTGCAGCAAATGGAGACTTTTGGGAGCAGTTTAGAAAATAATTACTACATTTATGTATTTACATACAAGAATAAATTTATTTCAAAATATGTTGTTTATTTTACTAAAATTTTGCTAATTTGTCATGTGCATCCTGTACATTCAAGATTGTTCCACTTAGCAAAGCTAACATTTAGAATCAAAGGGAAGATAAAGGCTTCCTAAACAAAAAGAAAAAGAAAAAAAGGAAAAGTAAAGGAGTTCATCATCACCAAACCATTATTATATGAGTTATTAAGTGGACTTATTTAAGAAAAAGAAGATCAAAATGATGAATAATAAAATGGCAAAAATACATATCAGTTAACAACTGAATCTAAACAAATGAAGCAAATAAGAACAGAGACAGAATCATGGATAAGAAAGCATGTTGATTGTTGCCAGTTGGGAGGACAACATGTGGGAATGAGTGAAGAGTTAAGGGGATTAAGAAGTAAAAATATTTGATTCCCCAGCCAGGGCACATAACCAGGTTGCAAGCCAGGTCTCCAGCCAGGTCTGTAGCCGGAGGCAGGTGAAAGGCAACCATATACTGATGTCTCTCTCCCTCTCTGCTTCTCTCCCTTCCCCACTCTCTAAGAATAATAAAATCTTTACAAAAAAATAAAATAAAATAAAATAAATGTGAAGAAGTAAAAATAACTAGTTACAGAATAGCCATGGGGATACAAAGTATAGTGTAGAAAATGGAGTAGCCAAAGAACATATATGCATGACCCACAGATATGAACAATGGTGGAAGGATTGCCTGAGGGAGAGGGGGATGCAGGGTGGCTGGGGACAAAGTGTAAAAATTTGGGACCATTGTAATAACATAATCAATCAAATATAGTTTAAAAAAAGAAAAAATAAAGTTTTATCTTAAACTATTCACTGAAAATTTCCTTATACATACAATTGAATTTTATGTTATTAATAATTTTTTATTGAGTGAGAAATGTATTATATTAGGATAAAATGTTTTCTTTATTAACACTAATGAGGACAACATTAAAGAATGAGATTAGATTGAAATGCATTTTAAGGGATAGTTTTTGTTGGGTTCTGAACAAATCTCAACTTTATCTTTGTTTTGAAGCAAACTATCTTTTTCCAATTCTAGATATTCTATAAGACCTACAGGTGACAAAATTTACTATAAATTTTAGCATATCTAATTATCTATCTATCTATCATCATCATCTATTTATCACCTATCATTTATCTATCTAATTTCTGCAGAATTATTTCCAAAGAATGATGTTCTCATTAGCTTGGACTATGAGTGTCATTAAGAAAAGTACATGGTAAGAACTTCATACTAAACAGATTCACTAAATTAAATCTCTACTGAGTCACTAAATAGACATGGATTCTCTAGACTGTCCTGTTTGATATTCTGACTATTGGGAATTTGAAATGTGGATTGTATGATTGAAGAATAGAATTTTTAATTATATATCAGTTAATTAATCTAATTTGAATTAAAAAACATACTTGTTTCACAAAATAGGAAATTTTAGTTTGGAAAACTTGGGTATGCAAATTTACTTTTTCAAAGGTAGATTTACTAAATCTAAATAAATGCATGGTTGTCAGGATGCGGGGGTAGGTCCCCCATTCCTCTCTGTATATGGCCAGCCCTTCCACTGGAGTCTGCTAACTAGCTAGCCTTGAAGCTCATCTTATCCCAGAGCCCTGGAACACTGAGCCAGGAGTGGTGCCTGGACCAACACTGAGCAGCCAAGTGTTGCCTTTGGGTATACAGCGTCTTTGTTCTAGTGTGTGTAGGTCCTGTTTTGTTCCAAGGTGTATGTAAGATGCCCCTGCTGTAAGCTAGTGGGCGCTGCTGCTGTACAGGGTGGACAAACTGGGTGGATCACTGACACCCTCTCCTAGTGAGCCCCCCAGCCTTACTGTTGTTAGCCTGCTGCTGCCTGCAATATAGCATGCCCAATCTCCTGAAAACTCCATGTAAATCCATGTTCATCACCAGACCAGAGGCCTGCCCACCATCAGAATCTACTGGTTCAAAGCTCAAAGCTAAAGGACCTGACAGTGGTAAAATTGCTGATTATATAGGTCTGAGATAAGAAGTGTCTAAGTGTAAAATACACTCTAGGTTTCAAAGATGTCGTATTTTTAAAAGAAAATTTCAGATCTAGTTGGCATTTAGTGACTTTTGAATTGAGAAGCATCCGGTCTAATAAACAAAAAGGAACTTCAAAGAGTTGTACAGAGTGGGTATCATAGATCAAAATGAACACAAACAAGGAAGTTCTACTAGGCATTTGATGATTGGTTAAAGCAGGGTGACTTCCCTTATATGGAACAAAGGGAAGCTTTGGAAGCAGGGCAGATAAATTATGCTGAGCAAGCATGAGATAACTGATTGGCCTAAGCCTTCTATTTTGAAGAGAGCTGGAATAGAAACTTGTTAAATTAAAGTTTACTGATATGGCTTAACATGAATGATTCCTGTTTGGCCTAGTCTAGACACTAATGAATAAAGAATATAAATTATTTCATTAATAATTTAAGATTGGTTAAATGTTAAAATGACAATATTTGGGATGATTAGGTTAAATAAAATATATTGTTAAAATCAACTTCACATGTTCTTTTCAATTTTTTAAAATGTGGTGACTAAAATGTTTGAACTGAGATACATGGGTTGCATATATTTTTACTTGACAACACTGTTAGAAGAATTACCCAAGAGAAAGGGTAATATAATATGCCTTGTATATAAAATAAAATTTGGAATAAAATAGTTTTGTATAAAAATATCACAAACAACAAGATAATGAGTATTCATTATATCTTCAAATGGGTAATGGTTTTATAAAAATTAAGACAAATAAATCATAAATAACATATTGTTTGATTTAACTATATAAATTTCATGGTCTATGGGTTTCTGTATATGTGTATTTTAAAAATCCATTGTGAATAAAATTTAAAAATAACAGTTCACTATGTTATGGAGGCAATTCTTCTCCCCTCCTAGAAAGAGGGAAAGATCTTCTCGTTCCTGAGAAGGGGCAGTATTGGGATTATTCTTTTGAACCCTTCCCCAAAAGAAAAGTGGCTTCACTCATTCTTATGATTGCATCTTATCTTCTGGTCTTTATCTTCTATTCTTGGAAGAATGCATTGTCTATACTCATTTCTGTTTTTTTAATATGTATCAATTATTAGAAAATAAGTATGCTTGAAACAACTTGGATATACAAAGCTGCTTTATAAATTGTGTACTTTTTATTGATTTATTATTGTTTTATTACAGTTGTTTCATTTTTTCTCCCATTGCTCTTCCTTATCCCCTCCCCACCTTTCTCTGTCAATCCCAAACTCCTTGTCGATGTCCATAGATATTTCACACTAGATCCTCATCCTCATCTAAATCCCACCTCTTCTCTCCCCATCTCTTTCTCCCTCCTCCCCTCTGGTCATAGTCTTTTCTGCCCCCCTCCCCACTCCCACCAACAATGTTTCTGGTTTCTTTCTGCTTGTCTGTTTGTTTATTCTAGTCTCCTGTATTACTTGATATCATATGGTATTTGTCTTTTGCTGCCTGGTTTATTTAACTTACAGTAATACTCCCAAGTTCCAAGTATGCTGTCGTAAAGGGTGTGTATTTTGTTTAAATCCATGTATGGTTGTGAGTAGGGATAAGGGTACATGGCTTGCCAATTTTTTAGCTACCCATGCATGGTAGGAGGAATAGAATGAACTGGTACATTTTAGCAGGTAAAACTAAGTATCCCTATTTTGATTTTTAGCTCAAGCTATATATGTTTTAATTTAAAATTCATTTATTTATTTAATTGAGGTATAATTGACATATAAAATTATGTAAAATGCATTTAGTTGATGCACTTATATATCAATATGATGACCACTGTAGTATTGTCTAACACCTCTATCACCTCACATAATTAGTATTTCTTTTCTGTGATGAAAACAATAGAGATCTAGTCTTTTAGCAACTTTCAAGCATATATTCTTTAATTTAGTATTCCTGAAGAACCTTTTGGTTAATAAAACTGATAGTATATTAACCCCAATCTGCCCTGTGGAATTTTTATTTTGCTTTTTAACAGTCACTGACTCATGATTTAATGCATTGGGAAGTATGTCTAATCACCTGTGTGTGCTCTTAACAGGTATGTTTGACCTAAATATAATGATGAAAAACCTGTCAGATGCACCTAGAAAGCAGGATACTCTACAAGTTGATTGAGCTGGATCTTTTTATTTATAAAAGACCAAAGAAGCTCATACAGATTGAGGGAACTGAAGAGACATTATAGAGTCAAGTGCAATGAACCACTGGACCCTGAAAAGATATTTTGAGGACAGTTGATAAAATGTGTGTATGGTTGTTATGTTCCAAGTTGTGGTAATGACGTTGTGGTTTCAGAGGAAATAATTTTTCACTTGTTACAAGATGAAAACTGAAATATTTAGGGGTGAAATGTAATGATTTAGGTCAAACATACCTGTTAAGAGCAGTATACTTTGAAAAGTTTGACAAAAGGCCACTATTGTATATGTGTGCGTGTGCCTGTGAATGTTTATGTGTATGTAGATAGATTATAGGTATGGCAGAATGTTAGCCATACCTATATGTAGATTTTTTCATACTCTTTTCTTAGATTTTCAGTGACTTTACCATTTTTCAAAATAAAATGTATACATACGCATTTTCTAAATATGTGGAATAAGGCTTAAGAAATGTGATTAATAATCTCAAACCTTCAACACAGAAGTGGTACATATTTGCAACCTATATAACAAATGCATAATAAAACTAGCATGTAAATATATTTAAGATTGATAAGGAAAAGATTTTTTGTAGAAAATCTGCCAAATAACATAAATAGGTTATTAACAGAGGAATAAAGACAAAGGGCCAATAGACTGAACAAAATGTGTATCACTGATAATCAAAGGTAGAAACTTAGCTACAATAGTGAGGTGGAAAAACTCACAGTACTGTTATATTTAAATAAAATAATAATATTAGGGAGGGGAGTGGGAAAAGTGGTAGCAAGAAACCAACATTTGTTCAATGTTCACTGTGCCAAACTTTGAGTGCATAGAACCTGCTCTACAAGCTCTAATGTCATATTCCAGAGGGATAATGTTTCATTTGTCCCTACAACTTGAATTGCTTTGGCAGGTGTGATGACTTGAGAGTGTAACGTTTTCCCATTAGACCTTAAGTTCCATTGAGATGCACTCAAGTGAATTTTTGCTGAAATTCATAAATACAGAAGGCCAGGCTAGCCTTGTTGCTCTCTAGAAAGCTTAGATAAAATTAGATGATACATAGACTTTAGCCAGTCACAGAGGAATGAAAATCAGAGGAACTCAGCAAAATGTCACTTGCACTTGCTTATTGTTTATAGTTTTTGCGTTGTCTTAGTTAATCCAGTTATTCCTTACAGATTCACAGGCCTGAGTTCAGCACATGGCTGAGATAAGACCCAATAGCATTTCAAACTTCAGATAAACAGATTAATATTGCATCAAAATTAAGAGACAGAGAATGCTCAGTAATACATTGTTACTGCTTTGAGGCTGAGTAAAAATTATTATACTTCGACATTGTCTTTGCTCCCCTTTAGCACCATATCACTGAATCACAGACACTTATCATAGCTACTCCATGGAAACTTGGCATACAGGTGTTAAAGAACAAAATTTAACTGAGTAGATATAAAGATCTGATTGACTTCACTGAATTA
The DNA here is from genome assembly GCA_004026585.1 of Noctilio leporinus. Lineage (NCBI taxonomy): Eukaryota > Metazoa > Chordata > Mammalia > Chiroptera > Noctilionidae > Noctilio > Noctilio leporinus. The sequence goes on along the minus strand of PVIW01000887.1, from coordinate 13,536 downwards.
TTCATGAATTGGGCAGCATCACATCTAGTAAATAGAAGGTGCTCTGAGGATATATATGAAACAGGTTTTTATAGGGCGAAAGAAGATGGAACAGGAAGTTAAGAGTGGTTACTTCAGCCCACATAAGGGATATTCCAGAATGATTACTTTAAAAATCCACTCCAGGGAGAGGGGAAAACTGCAGTTAGGTTAGGTATTAATTCTTGGTGGGGCTTACTACTAGTAACTCCATTTTTGGTCTGTTGTTTCCTTGTGGCAGAGGGAATAGCAATGCTCAGTTTAAGATAACATAACTATAAATCCAAATCTATTATTTTTTTTTAAAGAAAAGTTTTTGCAATTTAAATTGCTTGATTAAAAAGCTGATATTTTATTATTCAAAATAAAGCAACTTTTATTATTTGCTTAATTTCCAAATTAGATAGTATTTCTCCTATTTAATGGCCCATGGCTCATATGGAATTCTACAGCATGAAACTAATTTAGATTATTTAGAGCATCTTTCTGAATTCTCCCCAGTTTATTACATTATTAAATATCACATAAATTATTTAATGGTTTTATATCAAGTGAATATATTTTGCAAATAGGATCAAAGCTAAGTTGGATTATTTAAGATTACTATTGTGTTAGACTACATAACACATATACTTTTAAGCTAAAAATGTACTATCTTTAATTTATGCACTTCACTGATTCAAGCACAGGGATAATATGATGACAGAAACTGAGGCAATTTAGTTTCCTTATAGAATAAATAGCCATGTTTGCTGGTGTCCAATGTTTTTTTCCTGCTCTGTGCCCTGCGACAAAGATTTGAGCATGTACTTTATCCTTGGTTATCTGGCCCCAACAGAAGGTTGCATAGGAACTGGAAGGGTAGGCATTTAAAAACTCAAATGTTTAATTTTGTCTCCTTGCTGGTTCAGAGGCACTCTATCCTTTAGAGAAAGGAATGATTTTGCTTGGGCTGGTGCTTGGTTGTGTCTGAGAATGAATGTTTGACACTCTCTCTGTGGGTAGGAAGAATTGAGAACTTCACATCTTCTTGTTATCTCCCATTTATAGCTCTATTATTTTTTTAAATGCCCAGATTGGACACACTGAGAACTAACTATAAGTATATGAGGCATGATAAACAAGATGGCTCATTTCTTAGTCAGGACTGATTGCTCATTCTATTTTATAAAATGATCTCAAATTTGCTTCCCTGTAACTGTCATTTCCTGGCCCTGATTTCTCTTCCTGAAGTTATATGAAATAGTTCCATTTTTGTACATTATGGCTTTTGTCTATTTGACATTTTCTGTGATCTATAGAATCCCATGTTAGAACATAAGATATTTCAACTTGTATTGCCTAGAACAATTATATTTTTGCACATTCATATTAGAATAGAGAATTTTCACTTATTTCTTAAAGGTCAAGGGATAACCCTAAAAGAAAACATGAAGTATTGCCAAATTTATTCACAGTGACTTTGTCTCACTGTAAAGAATTTGTGAATTTGTGAAAATATGATTCTCTATTTAAAAATATGAGAAATTGAAATTATTAGACTTTATGGTTGGAAGGAAATCTCTTACCAAAAGGAATAATAAACTATACCTTTAAAGCATTCAAATTCTTCTGAAATCAGAATTATTGGTAATTTCTCTAGTGAGAAAGTGTACATCACTTGGGTGATGAGAGGTGTTTCGATAAAAGCCAGTGGAATATTCCTAGGATTTCATTTTTTTTTCAATTCTATTACTGTTTTATTTTATATTTTTAACCTTAAATCTCATGACCAAAGGTGAACCCTGATTCTTTTTTTTTTTTAATTTTATTGTTGCTGTATTACATCCATCCCCTTTTTGCTCCGCTCTGTTCTCCTCCCCAGGATTTCATTTTAAAAGAAAAGAAAAAGACTATGGTGTGGTTAATATATTGCATACCTTTCAGTATCTAATTCTAGTGCACTTTGCACACAAGAGTAATTTTAATAATTAGGATGATTATTATGCTACTGCTGACAACTTCTAATTGTCTATAGGGAACTGAAGGTCAGTGTGTGTGTGTGTGTGTGTGCACCCCTATTTGCATACCTTTACCCTGTACACTACAGTAGTATTTAATCTGGCATAAAAACAGATTTACTAGTGATAATCAGCCTTAGTTAAAGGGCAGGTGAGGACAGGATGCAAAATTGTAATATTAATGTTACTTATTTTAAAATTAAGTATTTGGTTCATTATTTTTGTTTCTTTATGCTTTAATTTTTTTCCCCTTGAATATGAAGAAAACAATGACAAAGAGCATTTTTCCAAATTCCAAAAATAAAACAAAAAGATAAAATAATTATTTGCCTTATGTGTCAAGTAAGTCCTTTTAAAGTATTGTTTAGTACTTTTTTAGAACAGTAGAAAGGGTATTCTGAGGTGCAGAATACTATGGGATTACCCAGAATCAAAGGCAGAGGGAAAAACCAACTCATGCTCACTTACACTACCCAGTGACAAGGTTCACCTGGGAGGATCGTTTTTTCAAAGCTAAATAAGGTGCTGGCCCTTTCCAGAGAAATTATGATTTCATTAGTCTAAGATAGGACTTGAACATTGGCATTTTTAATATCTTCCAAGGTGATGCTAATGTGTAGCTAGTGATTGGAACAACTGATTTTCTTTAGAAGCTCAAATATAAAGGGTTCCAATCCACACTTGAATCAGGCACTTTCATGGAGATACATTTCATTGTTTCTAACTAGTTATGATGTCTTATTCAGTTTTGAAAATGTGGTTTTTAGTTTATAAATCACTAGCTTAATACTGTACCTATTTGTCTTATACCTGGCTGTGACTTAACAATAGCCCTTAATGGCTGGACTCTCTGACTCAAGCTAACACTATGCCCTTCCTACAGTCAAAGCAGGCATTTCTAATAGTCCTTAGTCATCTGCCACCTAAGTAAAACATTATGATCTTTCTCAATAGAACATTTAAGGCAGCCATGACTAATGGGTTAGAGATGTCATCTATTATGAAATCTGTATAATACTTCTGCACAGAAGTTAAAACACTGAGGATTTTCTCAGAAAGACATTTGAGATGAGATTTATATAAAAATTATATGTTCAATGATTGTGGTATATATAGTAATAGCTGTATTTTCATTGTTTATTATTAACAAATGGGAATAAACATTCATAAAGTTGTACAGCAAAAATGTTAATCATGAGTAGATTCTTTCATGAGGTGACATAAGATAACTGAGAGAGAAAGTTAAGTGCAAAATTCTGGAGAAGCAAGACAAATATTTAAATTATATTAAGGGCCCAGACTAAAGGCTGTCCCCATGAGAATATATGTTACTTGCATATGATGTGTGAGCATATGGCAGATAGTAAGAAATGAATTAAGAATACAATAGGACTTGGTGTAGGGGCTAGTGAAATAAATTTTTTTTGGTCCAATTAAATATAATCTCATTGATTTATATAGTATCTACCTTATGTAATGGGAGCTAGGGAAAGTATAAAAGGCATATGCAAAACATCTGATATAAAGATTAAATTATTTTTAAATAAAAATTATTATTAAAACTCCCATATTTAAACATTAGGGAATATAGTTAAAGAGAACACACATAGGGGTAATTTGTGTATGGTACATTTAGAACTTATCTCATTTGTCATGCCCTTTTCTCCTCTTGTTTCAGGAGAAAGCTGTCTTTACTCCTCTCTTCACTTTCTTTTTTATTTTTTTCAAAGATTTCTTTTTTTTTTTTTTAAAGATCTTATTTTATTATTTTTAAAGAAAGGGGAAGGGAGAGAAGGAGAGAGACATCAATGTATGGTTGCCTTCCACCTGACGCCAGCTACAGACCTGACTAGAGACCTGGCTTGCAACCTGGTTATGTGCCCTGTCTGGTAATTGAACCAGTGACCTTTGAGTTTGCAGGCCGGTGCCTTACAGTACCATATATATATATGAGAAGCCAGGGCTTCTCTCTTCACTTTCTTTCATAGTATCTGTTTAAAAGATTTGATTTATCTATTTTTAAAGAAGAGAAAGGAAGGGGGAAAAAAGAGGAAGAGAAACATCAATGTGTGGTTGCCTCTCATGTGTCCCAATCTGGGGACCTGGCCCACAACCAGGTATATGCCCTGACTGGGACTCGAACTGGCAACCCTTTGATTCAAAGGCTGGTGCTCAGTCCACTGAGCCACACCAACCAGGGCTCTTCCTTAGTATTAATTACCAAAGTTACATACCATTAAAATTTTTTCCCTTATATCCTAAGTCAGTAAGAAACAGACCTTTTTATGATTATACACACCCAAAGTCATTGTGTCCTTGTTCTGGTTCCTTCTTCCAATGTTGAACGTAGGAACGTATGTATGGAACCTCTATTAAGTTCACTTAATACCCCTATACTTCCACAAGACAGCACAGCCTCCATATACAATTGTATTGCTACAATTGAAGTTTCTCTTTAACTTGTATAAATTGATTTAATATTTTTAGCAGTTAAAAATTATTTTTATTTTACAGAAAGAAAACACTTTCCTCCTTCTATCAAGACATTGAACTCCATCAACCTTTCAGGACTCCCGAAGGCCATCTGGATTTACCCTTAGCAGTGTTGTAAGCTTATTTATAAGGTCAACTTTTAACAGAAACTCACCTAGAAATAATTTTATTCAAAGGTTGTGTATATTTTTTCTAGGAAAAATATAAATTTTATTTCAACATTTAAAGCATTGATGTAGCTATATAGCAGTACTAATAATCTACGTGTTATTCAATTCCTCAATTAACAAAATATTATCTCCACATTTTACAGTATATGTATCTCCTATTAGTTTTTTGAGCTTTGTCTTAATATTTCTTTGTGTTTGAATATGTGTCTTTGCATTTAAGTCTATTTTTTTGGCATGGCTATGAGTCAATTTTTGAAATACATATAATAGTCTTTCTTTATGTCCATATGTTTGTATCTGTATCTTTGATCTTATGGGTCATTTAGTGGATAGAGAATTTATTTTTTGCTATACCTTTTTGTATATTTATTTATTTGATGTTCTTTCATTTCCCCTTTCTTACTACATTCTAATTTTTCTTTCTCCTTTTCACTTCCTGTGCATTTTAATTTGTCTGATTGAAAAAATATTTTAAGTTCTGTTCTTAAACCTAAACATGGATGTTTTGGTAGGCCATCTTTCTTTTAAAAGCAAAGCAACATCCAGTCAATTCTCTGCTGGATTTTGTTACCTTTTTCTTTAGTAGCGTTAATGAGACTTTTCTCACTGAAAGAGAAGATAAAAAAAAAAAAAAGTTTACACCGATGACCCAAAAGCAGTCCAACCAAAGCAGAACAAAACAAAACAAAAACACAGTCTTAAAATTATATATTCAGACATATTATTAACTTAAATGCTATGTCAGAAAGAACAAAGTTAATATTCCAGAAAAAGCATATTGTTAATCTGGTATAGATGAATGTTAGATTAATTTTTTTCACAATATTAAGAAACAGGAAATATTTGGTCTACTGTTGCTCCTTTATTTTCTTCTTTTTCTGTTACTGTATAAATATAGAAAGGACAGGCATTTTAAGTTAGCATGCTAACAGCCCCTGGAGGGTCTTACAGTGCCACACAGTTAATAGGTTAATATTTCTGATTCCTGTTGCTTTCAGAAGACAAATTTTGACAACCAACTTTTATTAGACATTTTCTATAAGTAACATTATAATAACTTGTTTCTCCTTGAAAGTTAATGAAAACAAATAACAAAAACAAAAACAGATATCCGATGTTTCTGAAATTCCATCTATCTTTGAACCACTGAGACAGAAAGGTAAACTGTTGAATTTAGTTTTAAATATTAGAACTTTATAATCAGTTTAGACAATAAACGTCACTAGGGCAGGGGATCATTTCTGTCTTAATGTTTATTATCTGGTGTCTAGAACTGTCTCATACTCTATTGAGAAGGTGCTTATTATTTGTTGCACGGATTCAAACATTTAAAAACAAATTTGTTCTTGAGTAATTTTTCTTAGTTTTGTGTACTTGAAGACCTAGGACTAAAATATTTTATATGTGCTTCTGACCCTTTAGTTTCTGAAAATGTCAACTAAAAGAGTTTTAATTAGAATAATTTACCATTGAGATATGATGGGAGAGCTAAATTAGCTGTAGATGCTGAAGGAGGAGGCCAGAATTCATTCACCAGGGAGTGCGAAAGACCCTCTTGCTAGAATTGAGAAATGATAAAAATATCTGGGAGAGAAAGATTCTTTTTATGTATTTTGACTTTAATTTTTCAGTGAGAAATAAGAGGTTATAAAGTCTGCATTGGATTTATAGATCAATTGGAGGGGATTACTATGATGAAAAAACATTGAGTCTTTTCATTTATAAAAATGAACTGTATCTCAATTTATTTTGATTTTTTAAATTTAATTTTATTGTTGTTGTATTACATCCATCCCCTTTTTGCTCCCCTCTGTCCCTCTCCCCACCCACCCATTATCCCCCAAAGTCAATCCCACCTGTTGTCTATGTCCATGGTTCCTTTATACTAGGTTCTTGTCTAAACTGCTCCCTTTCCTTGCCTCTTCCTCCCTCTCCCCCCAAACCCTTTCCCCCTGACCACTGAAGGCATATTCACTGTATTCATATATTTGGTTCTGTTTTGCTTGTTGTTAGTTTTGTTCATTATTGTCCTGTAATGGGTGAGATCATATGGTATTTGTCCTTCACTGACTGGCTTATTTCACTGAGCATAATTCTTTCTAGTTCCATCCATGTTGTTGCAAAGGTTAGGAGTTCCTTCTTTCTTTCTGCTATATAGAATTCCATTGTGTAAATGTACCAAAGTTTTTTTGATCCACTCATCCACTGATGGGCACTTAGGCTATTGTAAATAGTGCTGCTATTAACACAGGTGTACATAGGTTCTTATGAATTGGTGTTTCAGGACTCTTTGGGTATAGTCCCAGTAGTGGAATCACTGGATCAAAAGGCAGTTCCATTTTTAGGTTTTTGAGGAAACCCCATACTGTTTTCCACAGTGGATGCACCAGCCTGCATTCCCACCAACAGTGCATGAGGGTCCCCTTTGCCCCACATCCTCGCCAACACTTGTTGTTAGTTGATTTGTTGATGATTGCCATTCTGACAGGTGTGAGGTAGTATCTTACTGTGGTTTTAATTTGCATCTCTCTGATGACTAATGATGTTGAGCATTCTTTCATATGCCTCTGGGCCCTTTGTATATCTCCCTCAGTGAGTTGTCTGTTTAGGTCCTTTGCCCATTTTTTAATTGGGCTGTCTCCCGAGTGTTGAGTTGCATTAGTTCTTTATATACCTTGGAGATCAAACCCTTGTCTGAGGTATCATTGGCAGTTATGTTTTCCCATACAGTTGGTTCCCTTTGAATTTTGCTGGCATTTTCTTTATCTGAACAGAAACTTTTCAATTTGATATAGTCCCATTTGTTGATTCATTCTTTTATTTCCTTTGCCCTTGGTGAAGTATCAGTAAACATATTTCTGTGAAGGATATCCAAAAGTTTACTGCCTCTATTTTTCTCCAGGACCTTTATGGTGACACTGCTTATGTTTGAATCCTTTATCCATCTTGAGTTTTTTCTGGTTTATTGTGTAAGTTGGTGGTCTAGTTTTATCTTTTTGCATGTTGCTGTCCAGTTCTCTCAACACCATTTATTGAAGAGACTGTTTTCACTCCATTGGATGTTCCTTCCCCCTTTGTCAAATATTAGTTGACCAAAGAGTCCTGGGTTAATTTCTGGGTTAAATTCTGTTCCATTGATCTATATGTCTATTCTTATGCCAGTACCATGCTGTTTTGATGACAGTAGCCTTGTAGTATTGTTTGAAGTCCAGTATTGTGATTCCTCCTACCTTGTTCTTCTATCTCAAGATTGCTGTGGCTATTCATGGGTGTTTTTGGCTCCATATAAATTTTTGAAGTATTTTTTCTATTTCTGTGAAGTCTGTCATTGGTATTTTAATTGGGATTGCATTGAATCTGTAGATTGCTTTGGGTAGTATGGACATTTTAATGATGTTAATTCTTCCTATCCATGAACATGGTATATGCTTCCATTTATTTGTATCTTCCTTGATTTCTTTCTTCATTGTTCTGTAGTTTTCTGAGTACAGGTCTTTTACCTCCTCAGTTAAGTTTATTCCTAGGTACTTTATTTCTCTTGTTGCTATGATAAATGGGATTTGTTTTCTTGCTTCTATTTCTGCTGTTTCATCATTGATATACAAAAATGCTTTTGATTTCTGGATATTGACTTTATACCCAGCTATTTTGCTAAATTTGCTTATTAGGTTGAGTAAGTTTTTGGTGGAGCTTATCAGGTTTTGAAGGTACACTATCATATCATCTGCAAATAATGACAGTTTGACTTCCTCCTTTCCAATTTGTATACCTTTGATTCCTTTTTCTTCTCTGATGGCTATAGCTAGAACTTCCAAGACAATGTTGAATAGAAGTGGAGAAAGTGGACAGCCTTGTCTCATTCCTGATCTTAGGGGGAAAGCTTTTAGTTTTTGCCTGTTAAGTATGATGTTGGCTTCAGGTTTCTCATAGATGGCCTTTATGATGTTGAGATATGCTCCCTCTATTCCCATTTTTGCTGAGGATTTTTATTGTAAATGGTTGCTGTACTTTATCAAATGCTTTTTCAGCATCTATTGATATGATCATATGGTTTTTGTCTTTCAATTTGTTGATGTGGTGTATTACATTTATTGATTTATAAATGTTGTACCAACCTTGCATCCCTGGGATGAAACCCACTTGATCATGGTGTATGATCTTTGTAATGTACTGCTGAATCTGGTTGGCCAATATTTTGTTGAGTATTTTAGCATCTATGTTCATCAGAGATATTGGTCTGTAGCTTTCTTAGTTGTGTCTTGCCCTGGTTTTGGGATTAGAATGATATTGGCCTCATAGAGTTTGGGAGTCTTCCCTCTTCCTGTATTTTTTGGTATAGGTTGAGAAGGATAGGAGTTAATTCTTCTTTAAACATTTGGTAAAATTCACCTGTGTAGCCATCTGGTCCAGGGCTTTTGCGCTTTGGGAGATTTTGGATTACTTCTTGAATTTCACTAGTTGTTATTGGCCTCTTCAGGCTTTCTGCTTCTTCTGGGGTCAGTTTTGGTATATTATACAGTTCCAGTAATGTGTCCATTTCATCCAGGTTGTCATATTTATTGTCATATAGTTGTTTGTAGTAATTTCTTACAATCTTTTGTATTTCTGAAGTATCAGTTGTGATTTCTCCTCTGTCAGTTCTGATTGTTTATTTGGGTCCTCTCTCTTTTTTTCTGGATGAATCTGGTTAAAGGCTTGTCAATTTTGTTTATTTTTTCAAAGAACCAGCTCCTGGACTTGTTGATTCTTTGAATTATAGTTTGAATCTCTGAGTTATTTAGTTCTGCTCTGATCTTGATGATTTCCTTCCTTCTACTTGCTCTGGGCTTTGTTCGCTGTTGCTTCTCTAGTTCTTGCAGCTTTATGGTTAGGTTGTTTTTATAAACTTCTTGTGACCTTTTTAGGTAGGCCTGCATTGCTATAAATTTCCCTCTGAGAACTGCCTTTGCTGTGTCCCATAGGTTTTGGGCTGTTGTGTGTTCATTGTTATTTGTTTCCAGGAACTTTATGATTAAATCTTTGATCTCATTGTTAACCCTTTCATTACTTAAGAGCATGTTCAATCTCCATGAGTTAGAGTGTTTTTGGTTTTTTCCCCTTGAGATTGGTTTCTAGTTTCAAGCCATTGTGATCTGAGAAGATGCTTGGTATGATTTCAATTCTCCTATATTTGTGGAGGCTTGTCTTGTGACCTACCATGTGGTCTATCTTGGAGAATGATCCATGTGCATTTGAAAAGAATGTGTATTTTGCTTCTTTGGGGTAAAAGACTCTGTATATACATCAGTTAGGTCCATTTCCTCTAGAGTGTTGTACAACGATACAATATCTTTGAGGATTTTTTGTTTGGAAGATCTGTCCATTGTTGCTAGTGGGGTATTAAAATCCCCTACTATTAGTGTGTTGCTGTCTATATCTTTCTTAAAGTCCTCCAAGATTTTCCTTATATATTTTGGAGTTCCTACATTGGGTGCGTATATGTTTACCAGAGTTATTTCTTCTTGATGGATTGTTCCCTTAAGTATTATGAAATGTCCTTCTTTATCCCTTTTTATGGCCTTCATGGTAAAATCTATTTTGTCTGAAATAAATATTGCTACTTCAGCCTTTTTTTCATGTTCATTTGCTTGATATATATTTTTCCATCCCTTCACTCTCAATCTGTGTCCATCTTTTGTTCTGCGGTAGGTCTCTTGAAGACAGCATATATGTGGGTCATGTTTTCTTATCCATTCGGCTACCCTATGTCTTTTGATTGGTGCATTTAATCCATTTACATTTAAGGTTATTATTGATTGATACTTATCCATTGTCATTTTCTCCCTTTGTACCTGTATTCCTCTTTGGCTTTCTCTGTTTCTTCATTTAATTAATTAATCTATTTTTAAGGCAGCTCCTTTAGCTTTTCTTGCAATGCTGGTTTGGTAGAAATGTATTCTTTTAGTCTTCTTTTGTCTGGGAAACTCCTTATTTCTCCTTCCATTTTGAATGAAAGCCTTGCTGGGTAGAGTATCCTTGGTTGCAGGCCTTTGTTTACCATTACTTGAAATACTTTTTGTTATTTTGACTTTTAATTTACCTACCCATGCTTTGTACTTTCCAGTGTACAGGTCTTATCCTTTTCCTGTTCAATTGATTCCTACATATTTTATTTTTATTTTTAATGCTATTATTAATAGAGTTGCTTCTTAATTTTATTTTGGATGGTCTATTGTTGAAATATAAAAGTGAAATATTTTTTATATTGATCTTGTGTCCTGTATCCTTGCCAAACTTGTTTGTAAGCTCTAGCAGTTTATTGTGGATTCCTTGGGATTTCTCTATACTGGGTTATGTATATACAGATAATGTTAGAGAAGATGTATTTTTGTAGATTCTCATTTTCTTTTTTTGTCACAATAAAGGATTAACTGAGTGCTGCAAAAGACTTTATTCTGAAACTTAAAATTGGCTTTGGATTCAAAATTCAATTAGGTACTCATAACGTAAGTTCCACATAAACTTATGTTCTGTGTAAACTTAACATGAATTTTTACTTTATGGCTTATATTATACCTATACACTACTGCCTTGACCAAATAAATATAAAAATGAATCCTTGCCTATATTAAAGCTTTATTAATTGTACAGAACTTCTGTTTCTTTTCAGAAAACTCCTTTATATGCACAACTCTCCAGCAAAAATAAATAAATAAATAAATAAAACATCCCTGGCTGGTGACACAGTTGATAAGATGCTAGCCTTTGAACCCAAAGGTCTCTGTTCGATTTCCAGCCAGGGCACATAACCAGGTTGCAAGCTAGGCCTCCAGCCAGATCCATAGCTGGAGTCAGGTGAAAGGCAAATGTACATTGATGTTTCTCTCCTTCTTTGCCTCCCTCCATTCCCCTCTGTCTAAATATAATAAATACAAATATTTTAAAAATGCTTTAAAAAAAAAGAAAAGAAAAAAGAAGCAAACTTAAAGACACATACCAGAATCTTGTAAAATTAACACCCCTTTGGCTATTTAAAAGATGTCTCATTGGCTTTATTAATAAACAGAGATCCAGCTACTTTCACCATTTTGATGGCCTTTATCCATTTGAACTCTGATCTACTTGCCTAACTTTTCTTTTACATTTTTACTCATCTGTCATGCAGAAAATTTCAAGCGTTAGTTATTCCTATTTCCAACCTTGGTTCTAGGCCTAATTTTTTCTATTTAATGAAAATAATAGAATTCATCTTGTTGAATAAGTGTATGTTTTCTAACCAAGATCATCATTCTTGCAAAAATGTGCTCTGAATAAATTGCTGTCATGTTAGTTGAGCTACACGTTCATGTGGCACATTTCATAAAAATAGGTGAGCTTTTATATAGCATTGATGAACTTGAGTCTAGATCTGATGTAGAATAGAAGTGATGTCACTAAGATAATATGACCCAGAAAAACTCAATAATTTACTCCTCCTGAAGGTCTGAGGGCTACACAAAAGAAGCATAACAGCTGAGTGAGATAGTTCCAAGGTTTATTTAATATCATTATCCAAAAATGCAGAAAGATCTGTCATTATCTTTTTTTTCCTCAAATATATTTTATTTTGCTATTACAGTTGTCCCAATATTCCCCACATTGCCTCCCTCCACCCAGTACCCAATTTTCTCTCACAATGACCCCCTTAGCTCATGAGTCATGCACATAAGTTCTTTGGCTTCCCCATTTCCTTTATTCTTCTTAACATCCCCTGTCTATTCTGTAACCACCAATGTATAGTTTTGTTTTTTTTTTTCTTTCATATCCTGACAGTTCACCATTTAATTACTGCCTTCTGTCAGCTTCTCAAATCATATTAATATAAAGTTTTCTTTTCATTATTTCAAACTGCCTACATTAGTTCATTTATTTAAAAAATTAATCTTTTAAATAATATGAATTGCAATATTACCAAACATTCAAAAATACATTTGCACACATACATATTTTTACACATATTTAACATATATAATAAATTTTGAAGTTAATACAAAAAATTTAAAATATGCCAATAGCTTATATAATTGTTACATGTTAAATGATAGTATTTTAGTTATATTGTAGCAAATTAAGGAGTGTTTTTCTTAACACTTATTTCACTCTAGAACAATATTTTTGTGAAATGTATCACAGAAATAGTGTACTGCAGAACTCACTTTTGTGAAAGTTATCCTAGAGACAGTGCCAAACCCATAGTAAAAAATGAATTTGGTTGTTGAGTAGACCCTCCCCACTCCAATAATACAACTCAACTTTATTTTAAGCTATTGGAAATACACCTTATTCTTTTTGGAGTCTTGCATCTTAAATAGTAGAATTTTTTTGGGGGGGATTGCTGTGCACAGGTCTTACTTCTTTCAATACCCTCTGTTTTTCTTCTACATGTGTTTTACAAGTTGAAGCCTTCAGAAATAATGGCACTTTCAGTGCTCAGTTTGTCCCCAGAGTAGAAATGATCATGTCTACTAAGTTGAGGTAAAAAAAAAAAAAAAGCCCTAGGATTTAGATAATTTTGTAGAATAGTATTCTAGCTATTTTTTGAACTTGTGGTTGACTTCCTATGTGGTCCTAAACTAACCCCTGAACTATTTAAGAGTCTATTGATGTAGAGATTAGGTATGTTGACATTTCAATAATGAAGTTTACTATAGCATTCATTCCTTTTCCCAAGCATCCCCAGTTTGGGGGCCTTCATAACTGGAAATGTATATTTCCATGATCTTTTTGAAAGGAATCTTATCTAATTTACATGCTAATATGAGAATATATATTGCCTACATACACAAGTCATATAGTTTAGTAATTTGCAACTTCCATCCAAATTGGTCTCCATTCTC